>JBAMMX010000013.1:1404298-2004298 GCA_037126225.1 Dillenia turbinata
TTTAAATTGTTTGAGATATGTATTGACTTTTAAGAACTACATTATTTCTTTTTTTTTTAATAGCGGTTCATCTGTTATATTAAATTTTTATATGATAGTTTGTATGCATTGGATTATGTTTTTCTAAATGATAATGCGTCTTGTAATTTGTTTATTGTCTTAGTATTTAATCATAATGTTAGATGATGTGAATGTTTGGCATTCAGGTAGGACATATAGGGAGTAAGAAAGGATAGACAGTTAGCTGTGCAGATAGTCTTTTAGGACCGCTAACCAAGATTGAGTTGCCTATATATGGAATATTGCCTTGTCGATATAATCACCAGAGCGAGACTCCATTCCAATTGGTCCATTTTAATCATGTGGCCCAATGAACTTGAAGAGCTTGAGAGTTAGAAATGGTGTTGTGTATTTTATAACATTTTATTGATGATTACATGCATTTTGGTTATATACATTTGATTATGCATAAGTCTGAAACATTGGAATCTTTCAGAAGGTTTATGAGTAAGGCTGAAAATCAATTACATATGAGAGTTAAATCTCTTAAAACTGATCGAGGGTGCAAGTATCAATCCGAAGAATTTAAAGAGTTTTGTTTCAAAAAAGGTATCACTAGACAGTTATCTATTCCTGTTACTCCTCAACAGAATGGAGTAGTTGAGAGAAAAAATAAGACACCATTGAAGATGGTTAAATCGATGATAGTATAGGTGAATTTGCTTATCTCCTACTGGGAAGATGATTTATTGTCTGTAGTCTATGTCTTTAACTGTGTTCCATAGAAATCTGTAATGAGTACCCCATATGAACTATGGACAAGGAGAAAACTTGACCTTAATTATTCTAAAGTCTTGGGGATATGTTGCATATGTTCATGAGTCCTCGTAGACACATGGCAAATTAGGTCCACGAGAAAAGAAGTGTATCTTTATTAGATATTTTAAACACTCTAAAAGATATATGTTTATAGGTGAACATACAAACGACACTATTATTGAGATTGAGTTTCGTGATATCATATTTTTTGAGAAAGATTTCCCTAAGAAATGTGAAATTGATAAGAACTTTACCTTTTATGAAATAGATGGGTTTAGTAGCTCAACTAAACCTAGTGGAGGATTCTAAAACCAGTTAAGGATCATGATTCTAGTGGGAGCAGTTAAGGGTTAAAGAGATTCCACCTAATTTTCCTTACAGGAGTAGTCATAACAGCATACTGACACATCGCTTTTCGATTGAGAGTGAGACTCTCGTTGTAACTCCTAAGGTTGATAAGGAATCTAAGATAGCAAAGGATAAATGGTTAAAGATTATAGAAAAAAAATAGACTAGATAAAAATCAATAAAGTCTGACACTTGGTCGATTTACCTGGGGGTAGAAAGGCTGTTAGAAAAAAGTGGGTTCTCAAAGTCAAGAAAAAAGATGATGAATCAATTAAGAGGTATAAGACTCATTTAGTAGTTAAGAGTTACATACAAACAAAGGGCATGAACTATAAGGAGACATTCTCCCCTGTAGTTATATTTACCTCGATCTGATTACTTGTAGCTGTTGTCATAGATATGGATTTAGAATAATATCAAATTGACATTAAGATTCCTTTCCTGAATGGGAAATTAGATGAAGAGATCTATATGGAATAACCATCTGGTTTTATTCCTATAGGTCAAGAGGATAAGATCTGTCAGTTTTGGAAGTCAATATATGGTTATAAACTGTCATCCAGGCAATGGTACTTGAGATTTCATGATGAGATGATTTCTTATAGTTTCATAATGATCGAGAATGATCATTGTGTGTATGTTAGACATTCTGATTCTTTTATATCTTGTTTTTGTGTGTGGATGACATATTGTTAGTTGGGAATAACAAGGAGTTTCTGATAGCCATTAAAGCATGGTTATCATCTAGTTTTGACATGAAATATATGGGTGAGGCTAAGTTCATTTTTGGAGTTAAGATCTAGAGGAGACCTTCTCCCCTATAGATAAATTTATCTCGATTGGATTAGTTCTAGCTATTGTCGTAGATTTGGATTTAGAATTACATCAGATGGATGTTAAGACTGTTTTCCTGAATGGAAAATTAGATGAAGAGATCTATATAGAACAACCATCCAGTTTTGTTCCTATAGGTCAGGAAGATAAGATCTGTTGGTTTCAGAAGTCGATATATCTTTTAAATAGTCATCCAGGTAGTGGTTCTTGAGATTTCATGATGATGTGATTTCTTATGGTTTTATAATAATCGAGAAGGATCATTGCGTGTATATTAGACGTTTTGATGATTCTTTTATAATACTGTCTTTGTATGTGGATAAGATATTGCTAGCTGGGAATAACAAGGAGTATCTGGTGGCCATTAAAACATGATTATCAATGAGTTTTGACATGAAGGATATGAGTGAGGCTAAATTCATTCTCGGAGTTAAGAACCAGAGAGATCGTTTGAGAAGAATGTTAACTCTTTCACAATAGTCTTACATTAGAAAGATTTTTGAGTATTTTGAAATGAACGATTGTAAACCCATAGATACTCTTATGGCTAAAGGTGACAGCTTAAGTCTTAAGATATACCTTAATACTCAGGAAGAAATAATGGACATGAGAAAAATCTCTTATGCCAGTGCAGTAGGTAGCCTTATGTATGCAATGTTGTGTACATACCCAGACATTTGTTATGTTATCGATCTGGTGAGTTGGTACTAATAAAATCCTGGAATGGCTCATTAGAGAGTAGTGAAGAAGATTTTGAGATATCTGAAAAGAATTGCAGACTTCTCCTTATATTATGGAGGAGGTGATTTACGTTTGGTTAGATATTCAGATACTGATTGGGGAGATGATTTGGATGAACACAAAATGATATGAGGTTTTGCTTTCTTACTCAACAATGACGCCACATCATGGAGTAATAAGAAGCAAACCTGTATATAGTTATCCATGATGGAGGCTGAGTTTGTTGCATGCTCAACAGTGGTTCAAGAGGGTGTTTGGCTTAGAAGATTCTTAAATGACTTAGGGGTTGTGACAAATAATGAAAAGTCATTGATTGTGTACTATAACAACCAAATAGGCATAACCTACATGAGAGACCCTAAGTACCATTGTAAGGCTAATTACATTGATACGAAATATAATTATGTGAGAGACATCATCAATAAGAGAGAAGTAACAGTAAAGTATATATCTATACACAGTATAGTAGATGACCCCCTTACTAAACCCATTGTGAGATACTCTTTTGTGAGACATGTAGAGTCATTGGGTTTGCATAGTTTTTTATATATTTCCAAGTTGTAATGTACTAATGACTTGGTACTTCTTGTCATTATTAATGATATGTGTATATTATTCAGCTATTTTTAGCCATTTTATTTTTATTACACTTACTCTATATGATCATATATTGTGATGTGATTTGATAAAAAGATATGTCAAACAGGCGAGGTTAACTCTCTCACATGATTAACCACATCTGGCTTTGGGTGAGCGGAGATGAGATGGTTTCTAAGCGTAAAAGGTTTTGAAAGTGACTATGCTTAGAACACAAGTGGACCTGATATGTGTTTATGATGAGGTCATATGTATATGTGACCGACATAGATAGACCCACATTCCATGTAGCCTGTAAGTTGCCAAATTTGAGATCTCAAAAGTCACTTGTATCTTGAAATGTCATCTGTGAGGTACTCTCTCTGAGATTTCTTATAAGTCTTACGTGTAGACTGAGTCCATATCTATACGATATTTGAGAAATCTGGTATATGTCCTTTTGAGAAATTGGAGATTGACACCATGACATGTGATTTATATCACGTGTGATATACGATCGAGGTTAGTGGGAGTGATATTATTATGAGACAATATACTTTTTATCAATCTCCTTGCCTTACCAGTGTGAGAACTTGAGCCTAATAGTGGATTCATATGTGTGCTCTTATTACTTTTGGCTGTTTTTTGATATTTTAGTTCAGTGTATACTACTATAATATATTTACCATTGGCTTTTGAGATAAATAAGGCCTGCAGGATATGTCTAGGAAAGCAACTGAAATTAAGATAGAGAGATTCTAGTAGAGAAAATGAAGACCAATAGACATTATATGTAACACCGACACTACGGTGTTCGTACAAGTGTAGTATTCATGGAATATATATAAAATATTCCTCCTTTTATATATATATAAAATTTTTAATTATATTGATTTTCGCTTTTGAGGTATGAAATTTGAAATTTTTGGGATATTTAAAGTATCCGTATTTCCGATTTGTAAAGTAAAAATGAGCATAAAAATATATAGATGATTTTTTATTCATTTATTAATTTATACATTACTCAATTATTTATAAATTTATTTATAAAAAAATATATATATAATAAGGATAATAATAATAATAATAATATTAAAAAAAAAAAGGAAAGGAATTAGGGTTGAAACCCTAATTCCCATTTCTCTTTCCCCTCTCCTCTCCCACGCGACCTTTCCTCTTCCCCCACCCGCGCCGCACCGCCGCGGCCATCCCTTGCCGCCGCTGCGTCCGCCACGGCCGTCGCCACCACCCGCAGCGACCACCGCTCTCCCTTCTCCACCTCTCCCTTCGGTCTCACTCTCTATCTCTCTCCTTCTCTCTCTCGGCTTCGCTCTCACCCGCAACTCTCTCCCTCTCTTCCACTCGCGCCACCCACAGCCGCCGCTGCAACCACCTTCAACCACCACCCCCACCGATCATCCTTCACTCTCTGTTTTTCCCCTCTCTATTTCGCGTGATCGCTCTCTGTCGCGCTCTCTCTCTCTCCCTTCCGTGAGTTTTCTCTCTCTATTTCGCTCGTTGGCTCTCAGTCTCCCTTAGTCTCTCGCTCTGCTCCTCCCTCTCCTGCGCGTGACTGCGCGCAACAACACACTGTGGCGCCTCGCGCGATCGCGCCGCCTTAGCGCGCGTCTGCTCACGGCCCCGTCGCTGCGCGCGACTGTAGCGCGCCATAGCCCTTGCTCGCCTGCGTGCTACTCTCTCAATGTCAAGAGCCTTGTTGCCATCTCAGCTAAAGCCCAACCCGCAATCATTAACTGACCCTCGAAAACCCTAGGTCACGACTTCTCCATTGTGCAGATAAGGGTAAGAGTTCTAATCTATGGTTCTAGGGCTTGATTTCAATAGAAAATAAGTATAATCATTGAACTGTACTTTGAATTGGAAATAATGCAGGTCCGGACAAAGTTGTAGGTGCACGGACGTTAGGGTTTTGGATTTGCAGACCACTCTAGGTGAGGTAAAATACTAACTCATTTGATTTATTTAGATGAATATAAGGTAAATTACAGTAGGAATGTATTATATATATTAGGATGTATGTGAGATTTGATTTAAATGCAACGTCTGAAGTTATATGTGATTATTTAGGTTTAGTATGGAATTTTAAATGAATTGGGTTGTTCTGGATGATAGAATCGTATTGATTTGTTTAGAATAATTTCTCTCGGAGTTTAATTTGACATATGTATGAAAATAGTCTAAATTTGGGAGTTGAGCCTAAGGATTGATGCGTTGTTTTACATTATAGTTGATGTTGCATATAGGTAATTCAATTACAATCTCTATATTATGAAAATAGGTTTCAATACCTTTAAAATGAGATATGGTTTGAAGAAATCGGATGTGAATTGAAAAGTGTATGAATTTTCAAAGAGTTTTCCATTTTGTGAGATTTAATTATTTGAGATTGGTTTGGATTTGGTTATTTACTTATAAATGGAAAAAAATTGATTACATTGGAGTTTATTTATAAATTGGAGAGTTAAGGTTTGTACAAACTTAGGGAAAAATGATAAACCCTAAGATTAATTGGAAATTTGATGATTTATGTGATACTTTGATTAGGTTGATCTTATTGGAGACTCGAGGAGTCGAATTGGTTTGATTTTGGAAATAGGGAGTGACTACCCTCCCTAGAATGTGAGTGAGACCCTAATCTCTTGCATGAAATAGTGAAACCTGATTTTACATTGTTTTTAAACAAAACATGCTTTGATATGCCTTGATTTGATGTGTGATATTTAATCTCAAATCTGTTTTGTGACTATTGGAGTGTCGTGCTTATGTTTTCTACGATTATGCATCCATGTTTGAAAAGAAATAAAATTGTGCCATGATTTGAGAAATGGAATGTTTTCTATCCTACCATTGCATTGGTTGTTGATTTGAAATGATTTTGATGAAATGTATCGGCACACGATTTGAATCGTTTTGATGAACTATGTGGGTTGGATGCCCACTTGTGATACTATGATGATGACATTGATGATTCCGTAGCTACGAAGGGCGTTTGTAGAGGCATGAGTTGCCCGGATACGCTTTGGCCAGAGGTATCCGCAAACGTCGTGATTGTGATATGTGCTGGCCCGGTTGAACCATGTATTGGGGAGGTCCGTCAGTATAGGCGGTCTAGCACCGGGAGTTGCTTGTACGTGATTGTGATGTTCCGTATGGGCCCAGTTGAACCATGTATTGGGGAGGTCCGTCAGAATAGGCGGTCTAGCACTGGGAGTTGCTTGTACGAGCCAACGTTGGGGTAGAGAGCTACTTTTGAAACACTTTGCATATTAAAACCCCCGATGCGCCTGTCCTTGGTCATGGTTGACCCTTGCCAGGATTCTTTCGGCTAGCTCTATGTTATACTTGATTTTTAAATGGATGCATATGTGTGTGATATCGTGTGATTGAATAAATGAGCTCATTTTATTGAACATATCATGATTTATTGCGAAATTTGAACTTTTGTTTACGAATGATATTATTTGACACTCCAATTTTCATCTACACTATTAGTACTTGAGATTATCCCCTCACTCACTGAGTATTCTTCCCCGAATACTCACCCCTCCTCTTTCCCTCCCCAGACAGGATTTTTGGTGCTGGAGCGACGCTTCAGATTTTGGAGATTTTGGTGGATTTGGGTGATTCAGAAAGGTGAGATCTTAAGTTTAACTTGAAAGATGGATTAAGTATTATATTTTGACCCTGCAAGGTCTTGTTTAGGTCCGTAGTTGGCCGTGTACTTATTTTGGGATGACTGTATAATTTATGTATGTTTATTTGCGAAACTCTCGTAATTCATTTGCATTGAGGCGATTGTACGTATCTGAATGTTACTTGGGAAATTTGTAATATATTTGTATAAATTTAGGCCCGCTCAGTGTGGCGGCTGTTCATGCTCTAGTTGGGCATGACAGTAGAGGTCTGTGGCTAGGACTGTTGGTGATTTGTTAGCCTGGCGTTGTCCTGGATGTCTGTTGTGGTTGGTTGGTTGTTGTGAGGTCGGGATGGCCATTTGTTTTAATTTCAGGTTGATTTTGCATTATACAGGTTTATACAGGTTTAATTGTACATGGGAGACCTCCGATTTATGAGGAGGTTCTGTCCGATTTTCTGTAGAAATACAGTCGGCAGGGTAACGGGCGGCTGTTCACGATTCCCGGTTCGGGGCGTGACATTATATTTATACTATTGTATTCAACGACTAACTTATTATGTTTGTCTATGTTAGGATGTGAACATAATAGTGAATATATGATCAAGCAATTATTTAAGGATTACTTTTGATGGAGAAAGTAGCTTGATAGATAGAATGCATTGAGTTTAAGATATAACGAGCTTTTTATACTAACATTGGCATCTCGATCACCTTAACCAGTGTATTGAAAAGTTTTTGCTTGCAGGTATACTCACTAGTCGCATGATACCCAATTCTGTATAAAAAAAAATCCTACGGGGTGATATCATAGATTACATCAATTGTGATCTTGTGGTAGACGTAAATTGCCCATTATGTGTAAGTGGGAGATGAAGATGGTTATACTCATAAGGGCATTTTGGATTTTGAATTTAAGATTCAAAAAACAAGGAAGCTTGAGGGGAGCTGTTGAGAGAAGTTAACCGTCTCCCCTTCCCTTTTCTTCCATCGTTAATCCCCAAAAATAAATATATAGAAAATTGAAAAACTCTCAGTTTCAGAGAACATACGAAATTGTGATTTTGGGCATTAGAAATCACTCAGATTTGGAGCGTGGTGTTGTAAAAACAGTATTGATTCGATTTGATCATGATCAATACTATGATCGGCTTTAAAAGATTCATGAGGAATGATAATAGGAAAAAATTCGGGCGGAAATTGACCTCGATTGACTAGTGCGATTCCTTATTTATATGCTTCTGCATTTATTTTTAATAGAATAAACCCAACATATTAATTTAGAATGGCCACTATAATTTAGCGTATGGTGGAGTAGCATTCATTTTCTTCGACTAATCTAAAGCTTTCCATTCTTTTTTGGCATGCACGTCCACGACTAATGCCCCAAAATTTCACCCCTTATCAGAGGTAGTAGTGATCACAGGCATCCATATATCAGCAGTAGTCAACAGATATTGCACTTGTAGGACTGAACCATTGCTGACGATATCATCTTGTCCACATCATCCAACTTTGAAGATAGTTTGTCCAGTTCCCTAGCTATTTCCAACTAAACCAAAAATAACAATGTGCAACAGGAATTGAGCATGAGCTCATAAAAATGCCAAAGCAGCAGAACTTTGAGAACTTATAATTAAAATGGCACTCCATAGAACCTAAAATAGTCTTGTTTTGCTAATCTCACAATTGTGTATCAACCATAAGAAAAGGGGAGAATGAAACATATATATATTTATATAACATTGAGTTGAAATATTCTTTTGATGAAATTATAATTACCTCATCAAGATGTTCCATTGATTTTGAAGGAACTTTCATGACCTTTAATCCAAGCGCTTCAATTTTGGCCCGTAACCTAACTTCTTCTTGGTCCATTAATGCTTCACCTGTAACAAGATTTGGAGTGTCTTTAACCTCGTGCAATATATTAATTTTTATTATTAAAGATAGCATCAAGGGTGAACCTTGACGCAAAGATGGAATTGCTTTTTTAGTAGCCTCGAGGTCACGACTTCGAGACGTAAAAATAGTCTCTTTACAAAAATACATGGGTAAAACTGCGTACATATACTCTCATCTTCCTCCTACCCCACACTAAGTCGTGAGCACTTTGTGTACTGAGTGAGCAAAGAAGAAAGAAAGATTGCACATCAATTTATAGTAAATTAACAAAAGCCATTGACCCCGGAAGATTAGTATGGCATTTATCTCATGGATACTATGATTAAGCAAATAATGATTTTAGGCTTAAACTACAGAGAGACCCATAGCATGAAAGTAAATAAAAAGCTTTTGAATCTCAAGTCCAAGAACCAGGCTAGATAACAACTACTAGGATTCATCATAAAATAGCAATAAGTAGTGAATTTTTTACTGATTTGATTAAGGTCATTCTTTTTGCTATAAAGAACCTCTAAATTTGATCATAACCAAATGTGTCATAAGTATTGTTATCTATTGTTAATTATCAAGCTTGGTTTTGTTAGCAAAGTTGATCATCAGGGCACAGGCAAAAAGGCAACTATCGATTCTGGGCTGGAGACATTTAATTAGCTTACTTAAATCTCACAAGATAAAAATACAATTAGAACTCCAAAATCACAAATAATTTTAATTAAATCTAATCTTCCATTCCAATTGGGAGCAAGAAGGAACGAATGGAAACCAAAATAAGAGTGTAATCGGAGAAGGAGATTAGATAGAAGCTAAAATACCTAAGCATCTACTGCTAGTTTGCTTTCTTAATCTGGGTCCCCCATTCTCTCTCTCTCCCTCTCTCTCTCTCTCTCTATGTGTGTGTGTGTGTGTGTGTGTGTGTTTTAATCTGATTTGAATACCCCAAACCCTAAACCCCCAAGTACCCAACTCTGATTACAATAATTTCGTACCCTACTGTTACTCCCATTCCCTTCTCTTTAACTTTTTCCAATTTTTGTCTACTCCATCCTGCCACTGTACGTCATCTTTTCTCCCTTTTAATGACACAAGTTGCACATTTCCAACTAAAATCTTAGCTCAATAGGCCCAACTATGGCCCATAAACTATGGAGGTTCTGAGATACTGTAGGCCACATTTGAATGTTGCGGTAAGACTTGTAAATAAGAGATTAGAGTAGCGTAGATTTGTGTAAGGAGATTTGTAAAATGTTCTAGAGACTAAGTGTCATAGCCAATGTATAGGTAAAAGTGTTAGAGTTCTCAAGAAGTCTCTAGGGTACATTGGCCTTCCTATAAATAGGTTAAACCCTCATTTATAGACATTAACAATCTAAGTTGTGCATACAAGTCTTTTAAGTTCTCTCCAATATTTCCTATTAGCCTCCAATCATTTAGGAGCAAGGATGAGCTAGTAACATATCTTAGTTAGTCTTTGAGAGTACTAGTGTTGTGCCGACTAGTGTACAGTGAAATAGCCATCTTGTGACAAGTGATATTAGAGCAACATTAAGGCACATTTGTGGGTCAAGCATGGCTTTCATTTATGATGTTTCCAATCCCATAGGGTTGCAGGGAGAGCATGCCATAGGGAAACCAACAAGAGTGCCAGGGGTGGTAAAGGTTGGAAGGACAGGTTGGGGGTCCAAGAGTGACAGGGTTTAGGGTTTAACGTTTGAGAAGAGGCTAGCAAGGGTAAAGCTGGCTGTTGCCGATCATAATGATTGATAAGAAGAGTTGGATCAATGCTTGCCACAACTCAATGGGGAAAAGCTACAAGAGGGCATACAAGGTGCTCTTAATCAAGTTATTGATGGGCTTCTCAAAGGGGATGAGACAATTAGGCTCATGGTCGAATCTTTTCAAAATAAGGTTGCCAAGCTTAAAAGCAAGCTAGAGGCATGCAAGACACAATTGCCAAGGGTTGTCAATGTGCCTAATGGGGAGCCATCATTCATTTAAGAGGAACTTCACAAGCTAAAGGCTTAACTCAATGCCCTCAGATCACAAGAGCTAGTGAGTGCTGTCGTGGCGGTACCAAGGATTAAGGTGCCATGACTCAAGGCTTATGGAGAGGCAAGGAAAGTACTGGACATGGAGAACTTTCTCTATCTCTATGGGCTGGGTAGGTATTTCGATGTGCTCAATGTCTTGGATAATGTTGCCAAAGCTACGCATCGCACTGCTATATCTTAAAGACACCGCATTGGTATAGTGGAGATATAGGTGTGATGATGTACACAAAGGAGTTCGCACCATCATGATGTGGGATGGATCAAGGCCGAAGTAAAGAGACAATTCCAACCCATAGATGCGAAGGATGAAGCAAAGGTGAAACTCCATCAACTTCAGCACAAGGATGGCCATATTCACAAGTATGTGTGGGAATTCTCCAAGTTAATGCTTGAGATCATGGATATGGGCCCTAAAGAGGCATTTTTCACATTCATGGATTGCCTAAGCCGTTAGGTCAAGCTAGAGTTGCAACATAAGCATGTACAAGACATCACTCAAGTTATGACCATTGCTAAGTCATTATTTGAGTTCCAACAATAGAAACCAGGTAAAAATATGGGGAAGAAGCCCAACTAAGGCAAAGGTAGGGGAGATAAGGCCAAGCATCTCCAAAACCAAGTAAAGCTAGCAGAAATAACTTGGGTCCAAGCAAGAATAATAAACTTTGCCAGTCAAAGTGTTGCTTCTTGTGCTAAGGGCCATCCTTTGCTAGGGACTGTCCAAGCTGGGGCAAGATTGTTGCATTAACACAAAGGTTGTGCCAAGCTGAGGAATAATAAAAGGTGGCATGTATGTGACTCCTTAATAAGGTCCAAACTAAGGTACGTCACCAGCGAAGAAGCCATATATATGTGGATGTCTCCATAACCTAACATAACATGATGGCCTTGGTAGACATAAACACCGAGGTTAACCATATGATCCAGGACATGTATGCACATTGGGGCTAACGTGGATGCTAGCAAAAGGGCAGTTCAAGGGTGTACATGAAAAATGGACATCACTCGATGGGGAAGCCATGAACATGTCTATTCAGATATGTCAATGGCTAGGTATGACTACTTTCTTTGTCGCCTTGTTAGATGATTACAACATAGTCTTTGACATGAATTTCATAAACTACCTAGAACCCATTATGGTCTTCGAGTAAGGACACAATGCTTATTATAGCAAGTGAGAAACCATGGGTAATAAACTTTTGCTGCGAAAGAGAGTTGAGCCTACATCAACTCAATAAGGAATTCAACAAGGTGAGTCAACTTTTGTGAGAATCATTCATGAGGAGGATCCTCCAATACTCAACCCAACTGTAGAGGCATCAATCCCACCTAATATAGCAAAGGTCCTAGAAGAGTTCAAGGACATTATGCTGAGGACCTCTCAAAAGAACTCCCACCAAGACAAGAAGCAAACCACACTATTGAGCGAGTGAATGATGCTAAGCCAATCTCCCAACTGCCTTACCACATGTCTCCTCATGAACTTAAGGAATTTAGAAGACAAGTTAAAGAACTCTTAGAGGCCAAATTCATTCGACCATCCAAGAGCCTATCCCGCTCATTGTTGATCTATTCGACTATTTATAAGGGACCAAGGTGTTCTCCAAGCTAGACTTACGTAAGGAATACTACCAAATGCAGATAGCAAAAGGAGACGAGCCCAAAACAGCAATAGTCATGAGCTGTGGGGTCTTATAAATTTCTATTTATGCCTTTTGGCTTAAATAATGCACTGGCCACTTTCTGCACCTTCATGTAATGGGTATTAGCAGAGTTCATAGATAAGTTCGTCATGGTATGCCTCGATGACAATGTCAAATACAATAATAACATTGCAGAGCACGTGGAATACCTTCATCTTGTTTTCTAAGCACTTTAGAACAATAGCTTGTACATGAAAAGGAAGAAATGTTTGTTCGGTTTGAGCAAATTCTCTTTCTTAGGGCACATCATGGGGGACAGTAAGATCTATATGGACCTCCAAAAGATTAAGGCAATCATGGATTGAGAGGCACTAACAAAGGAAACAGAGCCACAGTTATTGCTAGGGCTTGTGAACTACTATCGTCGATTCATAGAGGGGTACTCGTCCATAGCTGCTCCTCTAACCGAATTGTTAAAAAGGGCAAGCATGGAATTGGACCCCTAAGTGCCAACTTGCATTCGAGGCTTCAAAGGATGTGGTCATAAGGGAATCAATGTTGACACTTCCGGACTTTGCCAAGCCATTTGAGGTCCACATCGATGCATCCGACTTTGTCACAGGTGAGGTACTTATGCAAGAAGGCCACCCAATTGCATACAAGAGTCGCAAGCTAAGTGACGTGGAACAACACTTGCTAACAAAGGAGAAAGAAATGCTTGCGGACATGCTTTACTTGAGAGTTTGGGGGTATTATCTCAAGGCCGCCACATATCGGTTTGCCCAAGATTGTAAGAACAAACGGATGTAGCAAAGCTTCCCCCGTGGTCCGGGGAAGGCTCCTGTGATCCTTAGCGCTCTCAATGATGATAACAAGTCCGATCTTTTGCTTGTTGAAATGGTTTCTCCAAAAGGGGTGATAGGATTTTGTAATTTTAGTTAAATGTTGTTTCGTTCAATATGACTTAGGATGAGGCCATGAAATATGAAGTGATGATATAAAGCATGAATGATTGCTGGTGACCTCCATTTACCTTCAATTTTAAGCTTAAAGTTGTTTACCCAATTAAAGTATGAAGTATTTCCGTAAGTGCATAGCTAGTTAGGTTTTTGATATAGTTTGAGATGATCCTTCTATTCAAGTCTAGTTTATCATAAAATTTGTATGGAATTAAGATGGTTTAGGGGTATTTAGTAAGCTTTCTATGTTTGAAGAGTT
This sequence comes from Dillenia turbinata, assembly GCA_037126225.1. Lineage (NCBI taxonomy): Eukaryota > Viridiplantae > Streptophyta > Magnoliopsida > Dilleniales > Dilleniaceae > Dillenia > Dillenia turbinata. The sequence continues at coordinate 1,418,086 of JBAMMX010000013.1, forward strand.
CCCCATTTGGTGAGTTTTATTGGGTCTTGCCAAGTGGCATATTAATTGATAGGGTATGTTGGCTTTTCGGATATAAGGGAATTAAAAGGCATTACATGGTGATTTCAAACTATTGTAGTTTCTATGTGCTATTGTTTAGCTTAAAATGGTCATTTTGTGTGTTTAGCTATGTACATTGGGGGAGAACATCGAAAGACAGCTATTTGTGATCTCTATCTTGAATCTTTCTTGAGGGATTCGTTTATGGGAAGGGATTGGGTAGGTCTTGTCTTGGTGCATATAAGGGGTTTATTTATTGTTTGTTAATTTCTTGTCCATTATAAGAACATTGGGTAGATTATTATCTTAATATCTTCCATCAATAAGAACACATTTATGAATAAATTGAGTTTTAAAATTTGTATATATGTATATGATTATTTAATTCTCACTTCAATTATTTAAGAAAATTAAACAATTTTAGGCAAGAAGAGAGTTTGATTTAGCTCGACTTAAAAATTGAAGTTGTTTGAATAGGCCTAGCTAGGAGAAAAGGGTAGCTAAGGCCAAGCCTATCCAAAGTAATGTTTGGAGTTGTTTGAAGTTGTTTGAATGGGCCTTGCTAAAAGTTGTTTGAATGGGCTTTCCTCGTAATGTTTGGAGTTTTTGGGCGAGCTATGGACAGGTGACACTGACGGGGTTCTAAAAATTGGGATCTGATGAAATTAGAACCATTAAAAGACAGAAAACACAAATCGAACAGTTAATATATAAAATGATCAACCAACATTTCGTTAATCTAATGAGAATGATACTAAAACTTCATATCAAGTACTCAGATTTGAATTTTGATGGTGGTAAAAATGATATTAAGAAAGTTTCCTCCGAATGAAGATCTGATAGTGATTCGACCTAAATTAGTCAAAACAAAACTCCAAATACTAGACAGTGGACCAAATTCAGAACATCAATATATATATACAATGATCGAAATTAGACATGCAGGATAAAAGTTTAGAGAGAGGTGCATATTAACCATCAAAGAAGACAAAAATGACTTCGATGCCATCACCGCACCACGCTTCTTGACTTCTGGTGACTGCTGAGACTTCAAACAAAATATATAACTATATCCTCACCCTTCTACCCCAGCCATTTCTGAGTTTTGTACCAAAATAATCTAATTATTTTTTTAAAAAAAATTAAAAAGACTCCCAGATGAAAATAAATCGCCAAATGACCCACATTTGTTGTAGTTGAACCTGCGACTAGAATTTGTAGCAAGTTAAACCTGCGACAAACATATGTCGCAGGTTCAACCTGCGACATATGTGTAACTTATACCCGATCCCCTCTTTCTTTCTCCTCTCCTCTCTTCCTCCTGCGAACTCAACGAACCTTAAGTGCGTGCACATCGATTCTCTTCTTCCTTTTGCTTGCAACAAATCCTAGGTTTTCAAGAGTGCAGTGGCCATCCAGGTGGAAGAAACAACGACCTTCATTGTTCGGTTGAATTTTTATGGTAAGTTCTCATAGAAATCTGAAATTATAATGTATATATGCTGTTAATTTGTTCAATTGAAATGTTTAATTTGATGTATGTTTATATTTGTTTAATAATAAATGTAATGCTCACGGTATATATTGATTAAAATTACCCCAATTGATTTAGGTTTTAGGGTTTGAATGTTTAGTATAAATTTAGAGGTTTAGGATATAAATTTAGAGTTTGGGATGGTATTATTGAATTGATTAATTGTTTAATATTTAATTGATTTGGATTGATATAGATTTATAATATTTATTGAATTTATGTCAATTGATTTAGGTTTTAGGGTTTGAATGTTTAATATAAATTTAGTGTTTAGGATATAAATTTAGGGTTTTAGGATATTATTATTAAATTGATTAATTGTCTAATATTTAATTAATTTAGGTTGATATATATTTAGAATATTTGTTGAAATTGTCTCTATTGATTTAGGTTTTAGGGTTTGAATATTTAGTATAAATTTAGAGTTTAGGATAATATTAATGGATTGATTAATTGTTCAGTATTTAATTAATTTAAATTGATATAAATTAAATATATTCGTTGAATGTTTATTGAATTGTTATAATTTAAGATTTTAGGGTTTGTTTAGAAATTTAATAAATAGTAATGTCATTTTTTTTTCATCGTCGCCATGTTGGTTGTATGTTGAATATATGTTGAATTGATATAAGTATATATTTAGATTTGTGATTAATTGGTTTAATTTTTTTATGTTTAGAAAAAATGACGGATATGGTGAGATTATTGTGCTATAGCAATGGTAAAATTGTAACGGGTGAGAATGGAGTATATTATAATCATGGTCCTACAAAATTGATTAGAGTGAAAAAGAGTATAAAATTTGATGAGTTGGTGACTCTAATATGTAAGGGTGTGCGAATAAATCGTATGACACAACATATGGAGATTTATCATAAATGTCCCGTCTCATACATGCAACATGGTTATTTACGATTTGAATTGATTCCGATCACCGATGATGACGATGTTTTAAATTTGATGGAATTTGCAATGAAGATGGGAGCAGGTACCAATCTCGAGTTATACATCAAATCATATGATAGTGGAATATCCGAATATACGGATGACTATCCACGTATCGAATATCGAGCGAATCTTTCTTTCGCAGAAGTGGATAATGATGTTGATGAGGAAGAAGATGTGGAAGAAGAGATGGAAGAAGAGGAAGAAGAAGAGAGTGATGATGAAGAGGAATATGATGTAGAAGTTTATGGTGATTGTGGTGGTGGTGGTGATGCAATTGAATTAATAATCGGACCCTCCTCAACCCATGGTAATGGTAGTGGTTCTGGTAGTGGCAGTGGCCGTAGGGGATATACCTATGGCCAAATAGATGATTCAATTCCCCTCATGATGACTGCACTCGGAGGTGATGGTTATGTAACTTTTGAGCAAGATTATAAATTGACATGCGATAGTTAGAGTTTTAGCGATGAATTGAAGAAAGGAATGAGATTTGAGTCCAAAGATCAGCTTATTCATGCTGTCAAAATGCATCATGTGGAGCACCATTATCAATTTCGGGTTAGAAAATCAAGTACAACACTTTGGACAGCAATATATTCACAAAGGGATGAAGGTTGTAGGTGGAGGTTGCGTACGCGTAGAACAAGACTTATTGGTAACTTTGTTATTACCGTTGTTGAGGGATCACACACATGTGTGAATGCCGGGCTGATGAAAGATCATAGGCAACTGGATTCAAATTTGATGGCTCGTCATTTCCTTAACTATATGAAAGAGGATCCTAGTGTCAAAGTTGCTTTCTTCTGAACTGTTATGAGTGAGAAAACAACGTATGCAGTTTCCCGTAGAAGAGTTTGGGCAGCAAAAAGAAGGGTTACAGAGATGGTATATGGGGATTAAGATGATTCCTATAAACAACTGCCTTAACTGTTGGATGCAATAGTTTAAAAAAATCCAGGGACAGAAGTTAGTTAGAAGTTGAGTCCACCAAATGCAAATGGTGAGTCGGTTTTCAAGGTGTGTTTTAGACATTGATAAGTATAGATGAGACTCATCTCTATAGGAACTACAAACATAAGTTATTGATTACATGCAGTATGGACGGCGCGAATTATATTGTTCCACTGGCCTTTGGGTTGGTTGATGGAGAGTCATTTGCTTCTCGATCATGGTTTTTGAGTTGTGTGCGACACTATGTTGTTAAAGATAGGGAGGGTCCGATTTGTTTGATTTCAGATCGACATGAAGGGATAAGGGAAACAATTGCTTATCCTAAATTTGGGTGGTCACCTCCGAATGTTATGTGGTGGTTTTGTATGCATCATGTGGTCAGTAATTTCAACACACACCACAAAAGTCAAACTTGTAAAAAAATTGATACCATTGCTGCATTATAGCCATAACCGAAGAAATTTGATATATACATGGCGAGGATGAAAGAGATCTAAGCAGATACTCCCGATTACTTTGCAAACATTGCATGCGAACAATAGACTTTTTCTTATGATGGTGGCTTTCGTTTTGAGTATATGACAACAAATATAAGCGAAAGCTATAATGCCATTTTGAAGGGTACAAGAAATTTACTTTTCGGACCTTGGAACTGAAGACTTTTTATAATTCGGTGAAGTATTTTGAGACTCAACTTGGTGAAGCAAGAGCGGGAATGGGAAGGGGGGAGCGGTAAACAAAGTATGCAAATATCATGCTAGGTAGATGGATGAGCATGGCTAACCTTCATATAGTGGTCTCATTCAAAGGATAGCATGAGATCTTTGAAGTAGATACAGGCCACAGACATTCACTATATGGGCACAAAGGAGGCAACAAACAAATTGTAGATGTGAAAAATAAGCATTGCACATGTGGAAAGTGGCAAACTTATAGAATTCCTTGTTCGCATGCAATTGCTGCACTTAAACGAACTATGATTGATGTTCATATGATCGTCGGGAAATAGTATACATGGGAATATCAACTTAGAGTCTATGAACATCATTTCTTATCGGTGGGAGACCATTCGAGATGGCCTATAAGTTCGTACCCAACCATCATCCTTGATAGTTCGCTTAGACGTAAGAAATGGAGTCCTAAATCATCTCGATATCATATCGAGATGGATTTTCGAGAATCATCTTTGCATACATTTTGTGGGAGCTGTAGTGTAAAGGGTCATAATAGGAGGAGATGTGCAAAACAAATGAAATGTGGACTTTGTGGCAGACAGGGGCACAATCAATGAAATTGTCCAACCCAAACAAATCCAAATGTTTGATTGTATTTGTATAACAATTAATGTACTAAGTGTTGATGTATTAAGTATTGATGTGTTAGTATTAAGTGTTGAAGTATTTTGTGAAAACACTTCTTACGATATCAAAGTTTGTTATTTGTACTAATACATTTCATGTGAAACATTTTGTGTTAATGCATTCGTGTTAATGTGAAATATATTATGTTAATATCTTTTTTGTTCTAAGTATTAATGTGTTTTTTCTTTTTTCTCTTGCAAATGGATCCCGGACCTTCAGATCACACCGTTTTACGCTTACGCGACGGCACCGTTGTTCTAGAGTTTGGGATGAGATGACTAGAGATGGCTTATTTGTCATAGACGCGAGGCATCATTACGACGTTGGGACCATGTTCATGACGACAAGCGAATCCGTCCTCTTCTTGAGTAGTCGAGTTTTTTGGGTATTGCTCGACTACGGTTTATTCAGTTCGATTGACATCTCATTACAGCCCTATTTGAGCGATGGAGGCAGGAGACGTATATATTCCATATGCCCCACGGTGAGTTGACCATCACCCTATAGGACGTTGAGGTACTCCTAGGTTTACGTGTAGATGGGAATCCTGTACTAGCAAGGACGATGATAGTTAGATGGGGTGATGAGTGTGAGAGGTTATTAGGTGTGAGACCTCCACGTGAAGTCTTTAGAGGACACAGTTTGAGTATGACTTGACTAGCAGAGGTTTTTAGTGACTTGTCCCATGATGCAGATGCTGTTCATATTACACGTTGGACACAGGCATAAATTTTGTTACTCATCGGGGGTGTCTTATTTAGTGATAAGTCGGGATATTGCGTACATTTACAGTACTTATTACTTTTAGATGATTTACTTTTGACTGGTGAGTATAGTTGGAGTTCTGCGTATCTAGCTTACTTGTATAGACAGTTTTGTATAGTTACATACGCAAACACACATGAGAAAGAATGAGCTATTATACTTTTACAGATTTGGGCATGGGAGAGGTTTCTATATATAGCTCCAATTAGACAATCTTTAGACGTACACGAGGATGGTCCACTAGTATTACAGTAGCATGTAGATTTTGATGTTACTATCCTTCCTACACATATGGTTGGAGTGTATACAGAGACGTTTGATAGGTAGGCTTTGGATCAAGTCGTTTTGGTGCCATACATTGAGGACGTATTGTATTCCCTCCCTGACAATTGTCAGGCGAGGAGGCATATTTGGCATACTCGTGTACCTTTTATCTGTTTTAGTATCGTAGAGTGGAACTTTCCAGATAGAGTGATCCGTCAGTTCGGTGGACTTCAGTCTATACCGATTCGCTATGACGCTGAGAATCGACTCCATGACACTTCTATATGTGGTGTATAGGTGACTGATTAATCGGTTGCCTACATAGATATTTGGGCTCACCGATTAGATCATTTAATGCTACTAGACACCTCTTTCGGACCAGCTGTAGACCAGACCTACTTTGAGTGGTATCGTAGCATTATACGTCGATTTATTGGCTGACGAGGAGCTTCTTTGAAATATATGGTAATTGCACATCATCTTTTTTTTTTTTTCATTTATATCAATACTTTATATTTCTTAATTTAACTATTAGATATACTTTTTTGTAGTGGGATGTTTTGCACTAGATTTGAGACTCTGAGGGCACCGACATACATGGACTTGCGGATTCAGCCATCTCAGTCTTGACAGCGGATATGGTGTATCTTTTGAGACCGAGACTGGCTACGCACGGTGATGAGAGAGTTGCTGAGGGCCGAGGACGTGGACGAAGACGAGCGAGACCACGTTTTACGAAAGCACCACGACATGTATCACCAGCACCATCTTAGCATCCAGAGGACGTCGCGGGACTTTCGAGCGGCTATGTAGACTTTTCTCAGTATCCAGAGAACGTCACGGGACCTTCGAGCGGATATGTAGAGTTTTCATCTTTCTATACCCCCTGAGTTTGATTTCCTTCAATTTTCCACTCTCGAGACTCCACAAATGGGAGCTCATCCCGTTATTCACATAGATGAGGGGGTGTCTCCTCCAGTTTTTATAGATGCCCAGTACGACGATGGAGGTCCCTCTTAGATCACACAGATAGATGATCTGGGTTTACTATCTCATAATGAGGGTAGAGATGTTAGACTAAATTTAGGTGTTAGACATCATACTAGAAGAAGACGACGTCGTTAGATTTTTATATGTATTATGTAATTTGTATATCATTAATAAAAAATATGTTTTATTGAATGTTGGTTTATTAATATAGTTTGTTTTATTTGATTTATTTTGTTACTTTTTCTGCATTTTAGAAATATGAAATTTATGTATTATTGGTTTGGTTTATGACAATTGGTGTCATTTGGTATAAGAATATTATTTATGTTTTGGATGAGGAGATGATGTTTTGTTGTGATTTTGAGATCTGATCATTGTTGTAGTTGAGGTATGAGAATATTATTGTATTGTTCAAAATTGAAGTTTGATTTATTCGAATGCAGGTTATTAAAATTGATATATTTAGATAAGAAATGTATAAATACAGAAGATAGGGATTGGAGGATGGAGACATATCGCAAGTTGAATCTATGATAAATATATATCGTAGGTTCAATCTGTAACAAATATGGATCATTTGACGATTTATTTTTGATAAGGGGTCTTATTTTTAAATTTTTTAAAAAAGTTAGGTTGTTTTGATACAAAACTCACAATCTCTATCCATCCTCTCTCTCTCTCTCTCTCTCTCTCTCTCACGACACACCGCGGGGAAACTAAAATACCACAATAAATTAACCGTAAAGAAAGAAAGAAATACAACTTGCTTTTTAAACCAAACGAGAAAAAAAAAAATTGAATAAATAAGGATAAACAAAATGGGTCGCGGTTTCCTTTTTCGTCTTCGTCGGAACCCTAAATTCAGAATCGAATCTCGTGATTAACAAGTCGGAATTTCATAACCAATCACACTCTTAATTTTCCGTTTTGATTTTTTCTTTTTGGCTGTTTTTTAGGGCTTTTACTTTTTGAGATCTCATCTCTCGAACCCCTGCGAAAAATCTCATCTCATCTCATCGGAGGCAGTTCATTTGTCAATGAACGAACAGCAGATGATGGATCCGCCGTCCCAGATGTTGAATCGAAGCTATGGAATCTGGCCTCCTCCTCCGGTTCCTCCGCTGCCGGACGATCAGCAGCAGCCCAAGTTCCCTCAGTCTCAGAGGCCTCCTTTCGCTTCGAGCCGCTCCAAAAACAACTGGAAGGGCAAGAAAAAAGACATCCTCCGCCGGAACGATCCGCCCATCCCAGCCATCTCCACCGCTCTCCCCGGCGGCGGTGTCGGTGGAGCCTACAAGCCTCCGAAGCTCAACGAACTCCAGTCTCAGAACCGGCTCAAGGCGCGAAGATTCTACCCGAAGAAGAAATTCAACAGATTCGCTCCGTTCGCGCCTCGTAACACCACTTCCTTCATAATCCGGGCGAAGAAGTCCGGGGGAATCGCCTCTCTAGCATCGCCGTGTCCGGTGACACCAGCGATACTGCCGACGCCGATCTTCTCTCCGTCGAGGGAGGTTCTGGTGGACATGGCGAAGGAAGAGTGGGGCGTAGACGGATACGGATCGATGAATGGGCTGATCCGGCTGCGATCGCCTGCTAGAGACGAGGACGAAGAGGAGGAAGGCGGAGGAGGATCGAGCGACAGCGACGTGGAAGAGCATTTGGAGGTGGAGAGGCGATTGGATCACGACTTGAGTCGATTCGAGATGATATACCCTGCTAATAATCTGTCGTTGGAGAACAGAGTGGACGACCAGGAAGCGCACATAGCGCAGCTAGAGGAGGAGAACTTGACGCTGAGGGAGAGGCTCTTCTTGATGGAGAGGGAGTTGGAGGACCTGAGGAGACGAGTTCAGTTCCTGGAGACTGATGGGGGACATGGACTTGAGCGTGTTAGGGACAACAATCAGGAGGAGGCATCTGATAATGAAAGATGTGGGGATGTTTGCTCCGTGAAGAGCGTAGGCGACGATGGTGATGGTGTCTGACTCCTAATCATCATCATCCCGCGTCGCTGTAAGTATCTTCTCAGGGCTTTGGTTGCTTCCTTCGTTTCTTTCTTTTAGTTCAGCCATCTATCCGTGTCTGTCTGTCATAATTTGTGTTTTGTATGTACAGTATCTGATGTTTTTACGTCTCTGCCACAATCTACATACCTGTTGTCAGTCAGTCTGCTCCCTACTAGTTTTTAATTTTTGTTTTTTGTTTTTTTTTTTGGTGTCTCACTCATAATTGGCTTTTGGAATTAGAACCTCTGAACTCAGGCTAATGTTTAATAGCTGTGTCCTTACGGGTTTGCTTCTCTCGTTCAATTTCAGTGGCACTGCATTCTCTACTTGTCTTTATGTTCAGTTCATTAGATTTGGATGCATGGTGAAGTTGATATCGAATCTCATGTTGGGTAAATGTCAAATGGTATAGTTCACTCGTGGTCAAGATCATTGCCCGGAGCACAGGTTTTCCTCTATTGATTGGTATGCATCGATAGCTTTTCTTTTTCTTCTTTCCTTGGATTTCATGGGGTAAGTTGCAGTTTAAGACATGTAAGAGATTGTTGTATTGATGCACTGAAAACAAGCTTTGTAATCATTCTTCAAACCATGTGCATGTGGCACTTTCAAACAGCACTTGCTACACTTGATCTTAGCTGAAAGGCCGAGAAAGTCGGGTTTTGAAGCCAGGGAAATGCATCAAGGATGTGATCAGGCAAGGATAGAAAATGGAGAGCTCCTCGTATTGTGTTTGGTGCACCACACAGGTGTTGCTTTTGTGCTTATACTTGGATCAAAGAGATAACTGTATGGTATAATTCAACATGTGCTGCTTTGTACAGGACATATAAAGTTATAGGGCAGAGCTGATTGAAATGGAAAACTTTGCTATATGCTTCTCTCTGTGATGGCTGTAGTGGAAATTGTGTTTAATGGAAGAAGATTGCCTCAGTGATGAGAAATTTGGGGTGGAGAGATCCACACAGCAGTCTCTGGGCGAACGGGGCTTAGTGTGAACATAGTACAGGATAGTTTCTGCATGATAGGTTCTGTGAGTGCGGATCTGGTTATGATGGACTGGACATTTGCTGGTTGTGGCCTCCCATTCGAAGCTGGTAAATTTCTTGAGTTGGTGGAACTTGAAATAGTCTGTCGAATCAATGTTCCATGCATGGATGGATGCTTTCCCTTCCATTTTGCATTTCTATTATAATTTGATTTTATAGTTTTTTGTGTAAGTTTTGTATCCAAATTGTACAATTTTTTTGTTGAAAATTTGGCGCATGTAAGAGCCTACCTTGTGTAACTTGTTGGCAGCCGAACTTCATTTTGAGGGCTTTGTCTGTGGTGGAAGGGCAAGTTGTGTGATTATAAACAACTTACATCGTGTATTCTATATGGTGATTCTGGAATGGAGTTGCCGTATATTACAAGCGCCGGCTGCCTAATAGTCATTCATTTATTTCGTTTTTCACTCTGTCCATCTTCCCTTTTCATGTTTTTATCTTTTACCATTTTATCGGTTCTTCAGATGGGAAGACAGTGGGGAAGGGTGTTTCCTAGATTTGGGAGGCATCGCATGGATAATGTCTATTGTCACATTGGCCTCTCTAGAGCCCCGACCCAAAACGCCTTGAGCTTGGTATTGCTTTTTTCTGGAATCACATTTTCAACACCAATTGAAAACTCTAATTGCAGGTAGCACTGCCTTGTTAGGCGCACCATCTACACTAAAGTGGAGTACAAGCATGTTAGTGGTGAGTCACCCTTCTTTCATCTTAGGTTCTTGCTTTCTTCACCCAGAATTTCCTAATTCTGTTACCTGAAAGAGTAAACCTCTGTCGCCACGGGGGATGTTCTGCTTACCAGGTATGGCCATGTTAAAATGCGGATGCTGCGGAAAGTGTGATTTGGGATGGATGGGATGCTTTCATTATTTTCTGTCATTTTTAGGTGGGGAGAGGACGGTCGAGTGCCCTCCTCTCTCTCTCTCTCTGTCCCTTTCATCCCACTCCACTTCTCCCCCCTTGCGGTATGTTTGGATAGAAAAATAAAAATAAAAAATAAAAAAAATTAGGAGAAATTTTTTTTTTTTTTTTTCGTTTGAGAGTTTTATATGGTAAGAAAATGAAGAAAATTAAATGATTTTTTAAATAAAATATTTTCTTTTCAAAAATGGGAAGAAAAATAAAGAAAATGAGAAAAAAATTATTTTATAAATATATCAGATTTAACCTTTAAAAGTTGAAAATAAAATTTGTTATTTTCAATGAATCTTATTTTTTTTTGTTTTCTTTCATAAAACACTCAAATATAAAACACTCAAATAAAATGAAGATGAAATTAAAATTTTCTCTTCACTTCTCTTTTGATTAATCTTTTCTTCTTTTTCCTGTTGTGGCCGTATTTCAGTGTTCATATATTCTAAATTAAAGGTAAACATAAACTTGGTTTTCAGCAGTTGGGGTGTTGATTATGATAGGGCCAAGTAGAGAGAATGGGTGATGGAGCAAACCTGAACGGGATGGGATGCAGCTGTGGTAGACGAAAGTGTGGCATCAGAAGAAGCAAATCGGATAATGGTTTGCTTTCACTGGCTTTGCCCCTCCCCTCCACTGCCACTAATAAAAGGTCCTTTTTTCCCAATTCCGACTTTTATTTAGTTATTTATTTGATTGGTGTGTCGAATTCAAGTTAGCGTGTGATGGAGAGATGGAGAAAGAGACTCACTTTCGTTCTGTAATTTACAATTCTTTGCACATGTAATGAAATGCAATCTATGGGTAGGTGGAATGGAAGTAAGCATGAGGGTTGGTTATACCCACAATCACCGATATCCTTTATTCATGAGTTCATCTTATTACTCGAATAGACTCGAATAGTTGAATTGTTGACAATTCACTGACTTCTTTAATTTTGCAAACCCTGTAATACATTTATAATGTGAATGATATAATCAGAATTAATTCATCATGTATTATGAAAAATGTTAGTCATGCAAGATTCATAATAAAATAATAAGATTTCAGTATTTTTATTCTCAAGGTACTGCTTCTAATTGACACAATCCTACTTCATATGTCATTTCTTTTTACAAAAGAAACACTTGAACTTTTTTTTTTTTTATATATCCGTTTTTAGTTTTGTACTCTTTTGATTTGGTTTAGACTTGTCCTTCTTATTTCTTTGCACAACCACATGCACACTTACAAAACCCTGTTTTATCTCTATCAACGGACTTTCTTCTTCCTACACGCAAATGGCCATCAACTCATTAATTGACTATTTCTCTTTATGTGTGTTGTAAAAAATTTTAAAAGAATCGTAGGGCTGTAAAAGAGAGTTAAGAATAATGTGCACGAAAAAAGATTCGAACATCTCAACTTTTAGTGTTTTTAATTGAGCCACTATGTCTCGCATCCACATGATGTGCTTACGTACACCGTGGACAATAATGAGTATCATGGAAGAAAATTGCATAATGAGAGTACTGTTTAAAAACTTCTCCGATACCGTAAATTACTTATCTATAACCTTAAAAAGAGTATGGACATTGATATACTGATTGACCGAGCCACAGATACCAGTCGAAATTTTACTCTTTATGAACATGATATTTAGGCGATTAGATCGCTCACACTATTCATAAAGAACCTTTTTTGTCATAGAGCTGGTATCGATTACTGGAGATGGTTCATCTTTTCGGATAGTATAGTCAATATCTAGATATGTAGGATGATCCTTAGGACATGTACAGTTTTTCTAAACTCCCAATTTCACTCAATAAATGATGTAAGGTTAAGAAATTTAGATTTAAGTACTCAATACACTACGAGGGATTTTATATAGGTTTTTAATTATCAAAGAGTCATTAAAACTCTATAATTATTATTCAAAATTATTGTTGAACATTATGGGAATGGAATTAAATATTCAAAATAGAAAAATAAAATTAATTATGTGAAGATTTGCATGGATCATCAAAATTCATTTAAATACAACCTAATTTAAATTTTTTTTTTTTAGTTTTCATCACATTTAACCCTTTCAATTATTTTTTTTAGTTAACTCAAATATTAAACGCATTAAAATCATGAATTTAAATGAAAATTTCTAACGTCCCTCCCACCCACTAACACAGGACTTGGAACGGTAGAGAAAGGAACGGTAGAAGTTAATATCAGGAAAATTCATTCGATTTCCTTTTTTTTTTTTTTTTTTTCCCCTTATTACAGTCCATCAAGTTATTGGTAATCACACGTCTAAAGAAACCATCAAACACAAAAGTCCGTGGTCAACAATCACTATCATGCAATTACAAAGCGAATCAGATGGGGAGAGAGGGGGATTGTCTTCCGGTGGTCACTAAATGAACCAAGTGCTATATAATAGTTTATTAATCAAAATTAATACTTTAAAAATTAAATAATTAAAATATTTCAAACTAAACAAAAAAAATGTTTTTGGAAATTATTTAGATGGTTTGTGAAGTAATATTTAATTTATTTGATTTGTCTAATATTATTCATTATTCAAATTTAAATTAGTTTCTCAGCTTTGATATTATTCATTCCAGTTTTTCTATCATTGTGGAATATTATGAATATGAACAGGCCCTAGAAGTCAAAGTCAATCTCAATCATGTACCACACTCATCCTCCTCATGCCAACTAAGCGCTCACGCGGCTCCTCAATCTATCCAACAAGCGAGTAAAAATTTAATGCAGCATCGATGTTTTCTTGCAACATGAGACCTCGCCATGCCATGGAAAACATTTTCTCTCCCGGGGTCGGTTGGCTGCAGGGTCTGATTCTCTGATTCAGAAGTTGATGGTCTAGAAAAAGTAGAGCCTACATGCACATGCAGGTCTAATGTGTTTTGCCGCTTAACTTGTGGCGGTTGGTGCTGACGCTCTGTAAGGTGCTAATTCCTTTGGCTGCAGCACAACATTTGCCCTCCCAAATTATTTATGACAACCAAACAATTTCTTTGGGTCTATTTAACTAAATGAGAACAGGGTTGAAAGGTTTACCCCAATCTCTACTTTATTATATTATAAATGGTTGTTTCACAACATATTTAATGCGACCTTATCTCTTACAATGAGCTTATATTTATACTTCAATAGTATTTTTCTTAAGGTTTTTAAAATGATTCCAGAAGATTGCTCATCATTATATATTATTTAGTGTATCAAGTCGAATGCCCCAATAAAATAAGGTCATTTTTATGGGTGGAAAACATCATTTGCCAGATTTTATTGTCAACCCCCACAGCATACTAAATCCAACTAGCCCAAATATGGCTAAAAACAATGGCATCAACTCATAATTTAATATAGGATACAAATCAAAGAAGTATCTTTTTGCTATATCTTAATATGATTGACTTGGCTTTTCAAGTCTACAATAACAAAATGGAACCATAATTGAGTTGCAAGAAATTAAAGAACCAATTAGAGAGAAGGGGAACAATTGAGAGGATGAATAACCAATCTGCAGCCGCAATTCACCATTTCAGCCATCATCATCCCTTGCATCTCTCAAATCTTCATCTCCAGCCAACACAGATCCTGCCTTCATGTTCAGGTTGCAAACTCAAGGCCTCAGGAGGATTAATCTACTGTTGTCAACCCTGCAACTACTTCCTACACATTTCATGTTCACAAAAGCCACAGCAAATCACTCACCCATTTGACCAAAACCATGTCCTGTCTCTCCTGCCAATTCCCATCTACCCTGGAGGACTTTTCAACTGCGATGCCTGTGGCAAGCAAAGCAACGGCTTCTCGTACCACTGCAATTCCTGCAACATTGATTTGCACATAACCTGTGCTTCTATGGCCTTATCTCTGAATCACCCATCTCACCATCACCAGCTCAACCTCACCTTTTCCCCTCCTTACGTCAACAAGAGCTTCTCATGTGATATCTGCAAAAATTTGGGCTCCAATCACTGGCTCTACAGATGCAACATGTGTGAATTCGATGCCCATTTGGAGTGCGCAATTGCAAGGCCAACACTGCCGGTTCAAGAAGCAATTCAAAGGAATCAGATGCAAAATTTCCAAACAACGACGAGAGCAATTCCCATGTATAACCAAGCCCCTTCGCCTATGACTGTGAACCAATTCGCCGTAAGGCCTCCTATTCCTGTGCAGAGTAACATACCAAACGCTTACACGAGTGCAGGATTTTATGGAGGTGCAAGGCCTGCAGGAGGAAATGGGTTGTTTAATAATCTGTTGAATCAGGCAATTCAGGGTCTATTTAGTGGTGCAGGCCAGGGATTAACTCAATCAGTGATGGGCGGCGGTGGTGATGGTGGCGGTGGGGATGGGGGTTTCTTTTCTGGGTTTGGTGACGGTTCAAGCGGTGGGCTAGATGGTGGATGGGGTGGTGATTCCCTGGATTTTAGTTGTTAATTCAAGAATATCAAAAGAGTGCGAGTATTAGTTCGAATGACATGAGTTTTGCAATAATAAGTATACATTACAAGCACATACGATTCCCTTTGTTTCTGTTGTGTTACCTAATAAATGAAAATCATTTATTTGGAATTTGATTAGGATTTGCTTCCATTATTATTATGCCACTGTCAATTAATGTGGATGTGTTGTGGAGCAAAGAAAATGTAGCCATCAGTAAGTTCAAGTTCCTTTTGGAGGGCAATAATATAAACAAGAGGAAAATGTAACTTTGTGACACCCGAAATCAATCCAGATAAAGGTGCGATTCTTGCTCCTACAGTCGCCAAAAAAGGGGGTCCTTTTGCAAGGTTTGCTCATATCCAAGGTCCAGATTGTGGTCACTTGTTTTGTTGGCCTTGCTTCTTTAAGTTGCCTTATGTGAATTTCAATGCAAAGGAGTGTCCAGCATGCAAGGCAGAGGTCACTGACACAAATGTACCTCCAATATATGGAAATGGAGATGGTACCTAGGTTAAAGGGACTGATATTGAGGCTTGTTAGAAATTAAGAGAAGAGATGGCGTCGTGATTGCCCATGAGCAAGTCGACCCGAAGAAAAAACAAGTCAACTTGTGAAAACAACAGGTCGACCTGCACTTGACTTCGTTCGGACAAGTCGACAAGTCGACCAACTTGTAAAGAAGATGAGTCGAGCAATCTAGTGCAAAACTAAATAAGTCAACCTGTTAAGATAACATGTCGACCTGCCATGTGTTCAGCCCAGAATTCAGCCCAATCTGGCCAGAATCCATTCAAGCCCTTTCAAGCATGAGCAGCCCATCTTCAGCCCACGAAAAGGAGCACTCAAGACCTCAGCACAAAGCCCTAATCAAAGGCCCAAAAGCTCTCCACAGGCTGGCCCAAATCAAGACTGCTGCCTAAAAAAGTGTCCAGAACTTCAAAGAACCAAAATCAAGTTCAAGACCTTGTGGCATTGTGCAATTTAATCCAGCCTTGTACAATCCATTCAAGGCCCGAAATGCATTGAAGATCTGATCCAAAGGAAGCCTAAAACATCCCAAGATGACCAAGGAGACAGCCCAAACTGCCCTAGAAAACCCAACGGCTAGTTCTAGCCGTTGGGCTTTGTTCTACCCAAACTGCCAAGGGGCTCTCCTCATTTCTACCGGCTAGGGCTCCTCATTCATATATAAATATGTCTCCAATCCCATTTGAAGCGTGGAAGTAGAACTTCCCAACTTCCATCATTTCTTTTTCGATTCGACTCCATTTGGTTACATTTTCTTATATAAAAAAAAATAATAAAAAAAAATAAAGCAAGGAAGAAAATGAAAAAAAATTTGAGAGCTTAAGGGAACATGTAACGTAAAGTTGAGTTAGGAGAATGTTGGATATGAATCAAAGAATTAAGAGACAATCTTCTCTAGTTGGAATGTTCCCTTCACATCCCACTTAACCACTCAAACTTAGAGCATTGTCCCAAATGTCTTTCTTAGAGCAATTGTCCCACATTTGTTTAGGGCAATCGTCCCTTTGTCACGGGCAATTGACTTACCAAATTTATGTAATGTTATGCTCATATAATCAAATGAAACTCTATTATTCTTTCTATCATTCTTTAAGTTTATTTTCTTAAAACCATAGTCTTTTGTTCATTTAACACTTCAAGTGTTCTTTCAGAAACTTTTTGAGTTTCATCTCACAAAAGTGTCCAAAATCCTTTATCTCCAACATATTTAAAAATTTCTACATGATATTAGAGCCCAGAAATTTCTACTAGTTCCTACTAGGCCTTGTGCAAACCGGATTGAAAGGGCCAGGCAGATGGGAGTTAGCCAAGGAGCAATCTCATAAAGAGTGGATTCGACTCATTAGTAATGGATTTTGACGAGACCCCATTCAAAAGGCTCAATACAAAAGGTGTCAAACAGCTAATATAAGATCTGTGATTCAAAAAGTTCAATATACTTAAACACAAATAAGCATATGTCGCCCCACTCTATCGATGAGATCAATCTCCCTGAATAGACCATATCGCCCGACCCACCGAGAAGATTTGTCATCTATAGTATCTTATTCACTGTTTGGCTAACTCCCGATGGGGTATATGTAATCGATTTGCGAAAGTGTTCGATGCTCCCGAATACTTGTCCATCTCTACGTTTAACCAATAGCTAGCAGCTTATCAAGGGATCGATACCTCCGGTCCTCGTCAACCAAAAACAATATTCAAACAAATCTCACACCGATTTTTGTTTCCTATCTCAGCACGAAATGTATCTTACGGATAAGGAATAAAACCCTTGAGATTCTAATCATAAGGGAATGAATCTTCTCGCATAGTCAACTTTCCTAAGTGATAATAATTTCAAATCTCAAACGTTTGAACTCCGAAATTTTCAAATCTCCTCATATGGAAATTAGGGTTGTAACACCCCAAATGTACAAAGCCCTTGTGGACTGCATATAAAAATGTTCAATACATTGAAACCAGGTAAATTCTCTTGACTTTGCACGGAGGCACATAAATCATAGAAAAATCCATTCTCCCTTCCTCTCTCAATCTGTTTTCATTCCTTTCGAAAGCTGTTATTTCAGACTTGAGGGTCGGAGCCTCCCCTGTTGGAGCACCCTCTGGCAGTCTTTTACAGGTTTTAAATCTCTTCATCGAGCACCGTTCGAGTCACAAGAAGTCGGATCTATGGAGTCAAAACCCGCCTCCAATAAATTTATTGCAAGGCGGTGACAACAGCTTTGACAGGTTCAACAAGGTGTTGCCAGTGGTTCTGAAAGGACAAACAACATGGTAGAACAAGTTCAAGTACCTGAGAGCTCAAAGGCAGAGCAGAACTAGAGATTATGTCCACATCAAGTTTCAAGGTTGTTATCTCAAGGAGCTGAATCGCTCTCCTCCCTTTCATCTGCACTGAATTTTGCTGAAAGATTAGTTAAAGGCCTTGAGGAATTTGTTACTAGGGCCAGGTTAGAGTATCATCAGTTGTTAATTCAGCCAAAAGGTTAGCTAAGGACACGGGAGCACTGGTCCATAGACTACATGCGAGAAGAGCCCTTTCACAAGCAGATGCAGTTGATGACGGTGATTCTATTGCTAGCAGAGCTGTTATTATACAAAGAGCCCAACACTAGACACAGTTGTTGAAATTAATTCTCTTGTTCCAATTTCTTCTGCTTCCTCAAAAAGAAGAAGAGATGATTCTGCTGCTTTTGTACCTTTGGATTGCCAAACATATGATACAGCTGCCAATATCAATTTGGCACTGCCTCGATCTTCTTCGTCATCATCTACTACTTCCCAAAGAAGAGTGGAGGTAGTAAGGGCTGCAGAAAGTGACTAGAGGAGTTCCCCATGAACCTAGACAAAGGGGGTTAATTAAACTAGTGTTGTTTCCTTCTCTATCCCTTTTCATCTTTGTTTTTGTTACATTTTGCTTTGCTTTCCTTACGGTGAAGTTTGTGTTGTTTCTTGATTGGATTGACTGATAAGAGTATCCTTCTCAAAACGATAAATCTTGTTAGTTTCATGTCTCCAAATTTTGCCTTAGTTCCACATTTTTCTCTTTGCCAAATGCATGGTTTGTGAGATTTGTGCAGTAAGTGAGTATAGCCTTATTCTATAGGGCATCACTCCTCATATTAGATCATCTATGTACACAGTAATTAGTTTGTTATGCTTGATTAGTTTTTATCTATGGTCTGACCCTACAAGGATTTATAGCTTTATTTTATTGAAATGCCTTACATGTAGATACCTTCTCGAAAGGTATCAAATCAATAAAAATAAAAATATTTACATTACAAAAAATAAGTTTAGGATGAGTAGGGTTGTATTTACTGGGAAGAAATGAATTTATCTCTTAAAAAAAGAGGGGTTGAGAAATTATCTACAACTTGCAAAATAAATAAATCAATAAAATTAACTAAAGTAAAACAATTAATTAATACCAATTAAAAAAGAAAATATCAGCAACAATAAAATATAACTAAAGGAATTATTTTTAGCTTAATATTTTTGATTGATCATTAATACAAAAATTACTCTAAATAAATTGGTTATAACCGTTAACTACTACGAAACAACCGATCTCTCTTTACTTCTTTGGTAATTAAGATACCATCATTAATTATTCCCCTAATTGAAAGACAACCAAAGAGACTCTCGTTGGATTTAGTATTTCAACAGCCTTAAGATCTAGCGAGCTCCAATTCTAATTAACAAATATCAATCTTGATTTATTTAAATTAGATTATTTAATCTCATGATATAAGTTAAATTGCTTGTGATGCCATAAAACCATATCAATTACTACTTTATTAAAAAACAAAGCTTGTCGTTTTTAATTAGTTGTTAAATGTTTAGAGTTATCAAATATAAAACTCTATTCAATAAACTTAGAACAATCATAAATATCAAGAAATAAAGATTAAATAAATATTTACAAAATATTGAATCAATATCATCAATTAAATCTTACAATCTTCATTTATCAAGACTTCAATAATTTTTTAACTAGAAATGAATTTTAGAACGAAGACATGGAGGAATAAAAACTCTAAAAAAATAAATTATGCTGGATGAAAACAGAACTACAATGAACGTGAGTTTTAGGAAGAACTACAATCAATGTATATCCCTTTGGAGGGCTTTCAAACCTCTTTTAATAGGAGTAGATTTCCTATTTAAAAAAAAAAAGGTCTTCCTAATTCTCCCTAACTACTAAAAGAAAAATATTATAGTTGATTTGAGAAAGATAAACTTCCTAAAAATAATATTCTAAGAGATTTCAAATAAATGAAATATCTAAAAGATAAAAAATTTTGAAAGTTAAACTTTTAAAAGAATTATTCCTAAATATTAAGAATAAATCAACATTTTAAAAATCTTCGATGCTTTCAAATCAAGTTTCAATTTTCTTGAAATTTTGTGCAAATAAGGAAGAATAATATTTACTTGACCTCTAGAAAATTCTGCAATAGTTCTCACGATCTGCGTGTCCACACACTGATGAAAGAGCATTTCTATCCATTTTTTCCATTCTTTGCACAATTGCTCCAAATTAGCTCTTTTTTCTTCTTTTTTCTTCACAAGTCTTCTTTATCAATCCTAACATATCAAATATCTTAAAACATAATAATTAGTATAATATTTATTCAAAAATTAAGTTAAATCAAATAAAATTATTACACCAATTTATATCTTATCAAATTCCCTCACACCTAGACAATACTTGTTCTCAAGCATTTCTTACTTAAATAAATCCAAAACTACTTTGTAAACCAACATATTTTTCTTCCAAACTCCCAAATCAACATGCGTCAAAAAAATCAAAACGGAAACATAATCAAAACAACAAGTAGTTCATAATATTTTATACTAGAACAACCATTACATTTCCTAACAGTTTCTAATGAAAGAAAAATTGCAAGATTCAACAATTCTCTCTAAACATTCACTCAAAGATACTCAAAATTGGGTATAGAGTATATATCACTCAAATCAATACAATGGAATGACATTATCATATATTTGTAAATATATCAAATCTCCACTACTCAAAAGTTTAAATTTCATGCACCGTTCAAAAGATCTTTGATTTAGTTTTAATGGGATTAGGGAAAAGAGTAAGATAAAAGGGATATTTAAGGGTGAAAAATGTACCAAAAAAATATATAATTAACCACATAATTTTCTAACATTAAGCATTTTTACCTCAAATAAATAGTACCGAATTTGTCTTTTTTCGTTGTTCACTTATTCTTCTTCAAACTTCCTTTCTTCATTCAATTTTTCTTTTCTTCTTTCATCTCCATGTATGAAAAGAAACAAAATTCAGCTCCCTTTTTTCTGCTTTTGCTTTTTTTCTTTCTTTTTCTTTTTCTTTTTCTTTTTAAACGATCATCCAACACAAAATAGTCAAGAAGATAATCACGTTTCTTTCTTTTTTACACAATCAAAAAGGTTCATTTTCATATCATATCCATGAAAGCATGGGAACTAAAATTTAAATTATCATCTTTTCCTTAGAATGAACAAATAACCAAATCATGCAATTAATTATATATACCTTTAGTACAAAGGTTTGAAACGAATGTCAAAATAAAAGGTTAGGTGTTATATTGATATGGTTATAAAGAAGAAAATGGGTCATAGGCTCAAAATTGGTTAATTAAGAGTTTATAAAATCAAGGTAGAAATTTTTATGAAAGCCAAAGAGGGGTAAAATTTATGTCTTTGTCATTTCAATTCATGAAATTCTAAAATATGATCTCAATATACATAATAAAGTAAGTTCTAGAAAGTCCAATCCAAATGTGATATTCACTCGATAAGAAAAACAATTTTAAGCACATAGAATGATTTTACACGTTTTAGACCCAAAATTAAACTTTTGAGTAAACTTGATATCAAATTTTGCATGTTTATCTTTCAAAGAAAACCATTAAAGAAATGAACAACTATTACAAGTACAAAAATTACCAATACAAACTATTTCTCATAAATTTTCAATTTAACTAAATGACACACATCAGTCTAGAAAGTTTGAAATTTTTCGAAATTTATTTATTTTTTATTTTTTTTACCAAAATGTGTTGGCTTTATTAAAAGAAATCTGAAATTTAAAATGTTCCTAAAAGAAAAAAGAAAAATCAAACACAAACACTAAACACTTCCCCACACCTCAATTATACAATGTTCTCAATGTATGTTAAGTGAGACAGAAAAAACAAAAGCAAGTAGTTCAAGCAAAAACAAAAATAAAAGAGTAGAGTGAGAACAATACTCCCTAGAGTGAAGTGGAGAATAGAGATTCAAATCCAACGAATTTGAAAAAAAAAGTTAAGGTATGGGCACGTCTAAGACTTTAGATCGCTTCTAGTTCCCCAAACTTCAGCGTGAACCAAAGATGTGGGCACGTGCTAAAAATTGAGTGTTTCTAGTTTCTCGTGAAGTTGCTCCTTATTTTAGGCAATAAAAAAACTCGGTTATAGCGTGAGCATGCGCCAAAAATTGAGTAGATCTGTCCATTGAAGTTTTTGAACTCTTATCACTTATGAAAACCGTCAAAATTTAAATTCAAGTTAAATTAATAAAAGCAAATATCAAATAAATACCATAAAACATTGGGTTGTCTTATAATAAGCGCTTTTGTTTATCATTTTTGACTCGACATGATCTCCTTGTTTCAACCCGACTCATAGATTAGTCCAGTCCATCTCGACTTCAACTTATTTGGCATAAACTTCAATCTTAAATGGAAGTAAGAGACTTTTTGGTTGACCATGGATTACTTTCGACGTATGAGTTTGTGATAAAGAAATTTGTCCAATGTGCATCCTCAACCATCAAACTCTCTTGCAGTACAAAATCAAATTTATCATGCATATAGTTATTTCCAAAATTATCTTGCATGATGGAGTCAGTCGTACTAACATACAAAATAGAATCAGAATTATTTGGATATTTTATAGGGTCAAAAATATTAAAAGTAGCAATTTTGTCATCAAATTCAAAAGCCAGGGTATCCAAATCCACATCAATCTTGGTTTTTGTTGTTTTCATGAAAAGTCTACCTAACAATATAAAAGCAGAGTTAGGAGAACATATATCATTCATATCAATAATATAGAAATTAGTAGAAAAAATAAAATCATTCACCATCACTAAAACATCTTCAATCACACCCTCAAGATATGAATTTGATCTATCAGCTAACTAAATTATCACTCTAGTCCCTTTCAAAAGTTCTAGATTCAAATCCTTGTAAACAGACAAATGCATAACATTTATAGCTGCTTCTAGATCAAGCATAACATTTTCTGAAAATTTATTACCAGTCATACAAGGTACAGTAAACATATCAAGGTCTTTACATTTTTGTGATTATTAAGAAAATTGTTGTCTCCTTAGTTTTAATGATAATAAAATCTCTCATGTTGTTCTAACCAATTTATTTAGTGTACAGATATTATATTCAATAGATAACTTTTATTAAAGAAAAGTTATAAAACCAGTCATAGAACTAGTTATATAAGTAAGGCTTATTTGGTCATAGAAGTAAGATATTTTGATATTTGTTAAAAACCCAGTCAACAAGGTAAATGTAATTTGGGTACTACACTTAACCTATAATTGAGCCTAAATATACATAAAAGATCTCATAATATGAAAACAATTCACATTCCAATACTTAGAAATTTTTCTAAATGTTGAAATGTGATCATTTAGTCATGTTTGAACAGCCATATCTTCTTATGTGTTAAAATATTTTTAAAACTGAACATTATGTTTCAAAAAAGGTGTGTGGAACTTCAATTTCAAGCATTCACATATAAATATCTTGTGGATATGTTAGAGAAAAATAAGATGAAAATTGGTTGGTTACCCATTTTACATAGTAGAATTGTTTGCCAGAAATTGGTTCTCAAGGAATATTTGGCCTGGTTAAGGACTTATGAATTTAATTATTCTACATTATAATATTATAGTTGAACAGCAGATATGATAATTCATAGCATAATTATTTTGAGATTTTGGTAGAGAAATAAATGGGCTAAATTAGCTGGTTGTTTGCTTATTTTCAGAATTAAGTCTAAATATCTGGGGTAGTTTTTGATTTTATGGAAGTGCTACCATATGGATATAATCAAAACAGTTTGCGATGATGAATAAGGGATGTTTGAAGTTCAGAAGAAATTTTTTTACTACTAGTAAACATCACAACTCAAGAGGATTTTCAATCGATTTTTCAGGGGAGTTGCTAGGGGCTGATCACAGTAACTCCGGGAAATTTTTACTGCAGTTTGTTGACCTTCATAGTTATCACATAATGCAATCATACAGCAGGTTCTGAAGTGCATAAGTGTGGTAAAAATTTACACGTCTTAGTTGCTGCATAACACTTATAAATCAAGAGAGAGTTTTGTATTCTGAGTTACGAAAAAGAGTCTGTTGCTATCACTTAATTTCTACATTCTGTAATCTTTTGTTTGAGCTTCGAGTTGTATGAGTTGTACTTTGTGAGTTAACCTTTGTGTGTATTGTCTTCCATTGTTAGACGAAGCAATCTTTATGGTGTGAAGATCAAAACTCGATAAGTCGTTATACATTGTTGTCTTGAATCATAGTGGAAAGTAGCAGGTTACTAGATCCCAACTTGTTTGATTGAAAGAGTGGATGTAGATATAAAACCGAACCACTATAAACCGAATTTGTCTACTCACTCTTTCTTTTAATTTTTGCTATTAATGTTATAAATTAACCATAGGATTAAACTAGATCTAAGTGGAGCTAGACGAATTTTTCAAAAGCTGAATTTTAGATAACCAATTCAACCCCCTCTTCTTGGTTGTTTAGGGACCAACAATTGGTATCAGAGTCTAGTCCTCTACTCCACTAGAGAGATCTCTTTAGAGTGATTGACCCATGGCTTTTCTCTATAACTATGGTCAGATAATAAACAGGACACCATATTTTGATGGCGTAAACTTTTCCCACTAAAAATATATAACGGAGATTTTCATTCAAGCCACTGATTATGAGACTTGGGATGTGATTACCTTTAGAAATGTAGAAGTTAAATTTCCTATAATCATAGAGGATAACAAGAGAAAGATGTCTATTAATTCTCGTGCTAAACACTTGCTTTTATGCCTAATCTCACTAACTGAATTTAACTTAGTTTCTTTATGTGCAACAGCAAAAGAAATCTGGAACAGATTGTGTAACGTCGACACTACGGTATTCGTACGGTTATACTTCCGTCCCTAGATTTAAATAAAATAATTCTTAATTTATATATATATAGAGAGTGAAATATTTAATTTTATTGATTTTCGATTTCGGGGTATTAAAATTTAATTTTTAGTATATTCAAAAGTATTCGTATTTCAATTCGTGATGTGAAGAATATATTTTTCATTTATTAATTTAATTATTTACTCATTTATTTATTTATAAATCTATTTATCTAAATAAAAACATATATAATATTAATAATAATAATAATAACAAAAAAAATGAAAAAAAATCGAATTAGGGCTTAAAGCCATAATTCTTTCTCTCTCTCCTTCTCTTTCTCTCTCTGTCGTTTCGCCTTCTTCCCGCGACCCTTCCCCTTCCTGCGCTGCACCGCCACGACCCGCCATCCTCTCTGCCACCATCGCCAATACCCGCAGCCACCACCGCTTCTCTCTCTATCCTCCTCTCTATTTTCTCTCTCTCTCGGTCTCACTCTCTATCTCTCTCTTTCTCTCTCTCGGTTGCTCTCACACTCTCTCCCCCTTGCGATTTCCTCCGCCACCGCTGCGGTCTTCCTCCACCGCCACCACCATCAACCGCTATCTTCGACCACCGTTCTCACTTTCCCTCTCTACCTTTCCCTTTCAATTTTCTCTCTACCCTCGGCTCTCTCTCTCTGTTTCTCCCTATCTCTCTCTCCCTATGCATGCACGACTGCAGCGCGCGACAGCTCCCTTGCGCGCGCGACTGCAGCGCTCACCTTCCCTTCCTGCGCGCGATAGCTCCTAGCGTGCACGGAAGCAAGCGGCTTCTCCTCCTTGCTCGTACGCTCGAGCGCTCTGCTCTCTCCTTCGAGAGCCCCTGCAACCTTCAGAAAAGAAAACCCTAGACTACAATTTACTGCGATCCCATTCTGTGTAGGTAAGGGCTAGTTTTTGATTAATAGCCATAGGGTTTGATCTCTAAGTAATTTAACCTAACTGTTAAAATGCGTCGGTTTGGAATACTGCAGGTCTTGGATTGAACGAAGTGCATTCGGAAGTTAAATCTACGAATCGAGAAACCCTAGGTAAGGAGATTTCTGATATTTTCAGTAATTGAATAAATTTAGAGTTAATTTAGGGTGAAAATGTCTTATATACTTTTAGGAGCTTTGTTCGATTGGAATAGAATGTAATTTTAGAAATGCTATATCTGAATGTTAGGGTTAAGTTTAAAAATTTACAGGAATTAGGTTGCTTAGTATGAAAGAAACATGTTAGAAGATGAAGGATTCATATTTGCTTGAATTGAATGGTTTTCATTAGAGTTTAATTTGAAATATGCATGAAATCATTTTGGGATTAGAGATGGAATGAAATGTGCC
Source organism: Dillenia turbinata (assembly GCA_037126225.1). Taxonomy (NCBI): domain Eukaryota; kingdom Viridiplantae; phylum Streptophyta; class Magnoliopsida; order Dilleniales; family Dilleniaceae; genus Dillenia; species Dillenia turbinata. The sequence goes on from JBAMMX010000013.1 coordinate 1,444,482, forward strand.
GTGAAATGAAGTATAATATTGTATTTCATGTCTTGTTTAGGTTGTTTTGAGTTGTTAAATTTCATAATGGTAGGCCTATGAAGGATAATTTAAAAATTTGGGACTTGAGCTTAAGGATCGATATAGTCTTTTTCATTATAAGTTGTCTTGCATATAGGAAATCAAAATACAATTTTTGTATTATGAAAATAGGTTTCAATACCTTTAAAATGACTTATGGTTTGAAGAAATCGGATGGAAATTTAAAAGTGTATGATTTTTCAAAGATTTTTTCATCTTGTAGGAAATTTATTTATTTTAGTTTGGTTTTCGATTTTGAACGGTTTTAGATTTGAATTTAGATTTGGTTTTGATTTCGTTATTTATTTATAAATGGAATGAAATTGATTACATTTGAGTATATTTATAAATTGAAGAATTTAGGGTTTGTACGAACTTAAGGAAAATGATAAACCCTGAAAATAGTCAGAAAATTGATGAAATTCGTGATGATTTGATTTAGGTTGACTTTCTTAAAGACTCTAGGAGTCGAGTTTGTTTTGGTTTGGGTTGGAATTGGGAGTGCACACCCTCCCTGAACGGTGAGTGGGATTACGACATCTACTATTGATTGACAAATCATGTTTTACCGATTTTCAAATGACATGATTTCTATACGTGTGAAAATTGAATTTTTGCATTTTGATAAGTATATGTACATATTTTTGTGACCATTGGAGTGTCCCAACTGCTGATTTTATTGATATGCATCCATGAGTTTGATAACTAGATTATTGTGCCACCTTTTTGATATATTGACATGTTTTAATGCTTCCACTTGCATTGACACATGGTTTTGAATGGATTTATACGTACCATTTGGGCTGTATGCCAGGCCGATATTATGATACGATGCATGGGGCTGTATGCCCGGCTGACGTGGTGATGAGATGCATGGGGCCACGTGCCCGGCTGACTCGATATTGTTCCGTAGCTACGAATGACATTTGGTAGCGGCACCCCTTGTGCCCGGATACTCTTCGGTCGGAGGTATCCGCCAAATTGTCATGTGTATGGTTGTCCCAAGTTAAACCCTCATCGGGGGAAGACGTGAGTTTTACCTCTGTCTAGCACTGGGCGGGGGCATCATATACGGCTGACTATTTATATGTATATTATTATTATTATTTACAGGTTAGTTGGGGTAGCCTGTGGCCAACATTGGGGTGGAGAGCCATTATTTGATATTTGCATTGTAAAAACCCCCCAATGCGCCCGTCCTTGGTCGAGGTAGACCATTGTCAGGATTGTTTGTTCGGCCGGCTCTACTCATGTGATTTGATACATAGATGGATGCATATGTTATTTTCTGATGTGTGCCTTGAGATATGTTAAAATTGTACTCTGTTTTCGTATACTTGATATTGTATTATATGCTTTGACACTCCAAATTCACACTTGATTTTGATAGCACGATGTCAATCCCCTCACTTGCTGAGTATCCTCCCATAGATACTCACCCCTCTTCTTTCCTCCCTCAGACAAGGTTGTACTGGAGCGACACTTCAGATTTTATAAATTTCGGTGGATTTGGTGTTTCACGATGGTGAGGTCTACGCTTAAACTTGAAAGATGAATTCCGTAATTTATTTCTGACCCTGCGAGATTTTGTTATTGAGGTCCGTAGTTGACCGTGTACTTATTTTGGGATAACTGTATAATTTATGTATATTTATCTGTGAAACTCTCGTATTTCATTTGCATTGAGGCAATTGTAAGTATTTGAATGTAACTTGAGAAAATTATTGTATATTATATAAAATTTTAGGTCCGCTCAGTGTGGCGGCTGCTCATGCTCTAGTGGGCATGACAGTAGAGGTCTGTGGCTAGAACTGTTGGGGATTTATTTAGCCTTGCGTTGTTTGGATGTTGGTTGTGGAATTTGCTAGTTTCGGAGAGGCTAGGATGGCTATTTGTTTATTTTACAGGATAATGTAAATGTACAGGTTTATACAGGTTTATTTGTACATGGGAGACCTCCGATTTATGGGGAGGTTCTGTCCGATTTTCTGTAAAAATACAGCCGGCATCCAGGGCAACGGGCGACTGATCACGATCCCGGTTCAGGGCGTGACAGATTGTGTATTACACATGAAGGGACCAACACTGTGAAAGAGACTCAAATCAATCTGTTAATGCAGGAATATGAGCTCTTTTGTTTTCAACAAGGAGAAAGTATAAAGGATATGTTTAATAGATTTTTTATAATAACTAATGAATTTAGTTCTCTTGGAAAAAAGATTTCAGATTCTGATCAAGTGAGAAAGGTTTTTCGAGTATTACCGAGAACTTGGGATGCTAAGAAGACTGCTATTGAGGAAGCTCAAGACTTGAACAAGCTGTCCTTCAATGAATTAAGAGAGAAATTAATGTCCTATGAAATCAAGATATTTCATATTGCTGAATCTAAAAACAATAAGAAATTTGCCCAACAAACTGCACAAAATCTGCATAAACTCTCTCACGGTCTGCACAAAATATGTACAGAAACTTTTCACAAACTACAGAAAAATATCATAGAGTGTCATACAGAAATGCATATAGAAGTACCCAGAGAAGCAACTGTAGAACTAACCATACAAGTTCTGGCGAGAAACTGAACTTTTATAAAAAATTTAATAGTAAATTTGGCAATATGCAGAATTATTTTGCTTCTAGATCTAATTATACAATAAATAAAAATAATATTGATTCATGCTACATATGTCATAAAATGGGTCATTTTGTTAGAAATTGTTTTTTAAACAACTACAGTACATATCAAGGAAAATTTAATTCACATACAATATTGTTTTTAAAAGAATCCAAATTTGTTTGGATTCCAAAGAACAAATGATAATTTTTCTTTATGTGTAGGAATAAGAGAAAAAAATCAAAAGAAAATAGTATGTTGATAGTGGATACTTGAGACATATGACAGGTGATACTTCATTATTCAAGAAGCTCAAAAGAAAAAACTATAGAGTGATGACTTTTGGAAACAATCAAAAAGAAAAAATAATTAGAAAAGATACTGTAGGTATAAATTCTACTTCTATAAAGAATGTGTTTTTTGTTGACAAATTGATACATAATTTGTTAAGTGTAAACCAACTGTATAATTTAGGATATAATGTGTTATTTAAAAAAGATAAATGCATAGTGTTTGATATTGAGTTGCATGAACAAATTTATGAAAGAATTAGATTAGACAATATTTATATAGTAAACTTTACAATTTTAAATAGTTTAAAAGAAAATTGTTTGATATCATTTAATGATGATGTTTTTACATGACATAAGAAATTAGGACACATAAACTTTAAATAATTAGAAAAATTGTTCAAAAAAAATTTAATTAGAGAAATTTCTGAAATTTCATTGAAAAAACCTATAACATTTAGTGCATGCTCATTGAATAAATAAGTAAAAATATCTTTTAAGAGCAAAAATCATATTTTCACATCTAAACCGTTAGAAATATTGCATATGAATTTATTTGGACCAATTAGAAATCTAATTTTTGGAGGAAACAAATATGGACTAATTATTGTAGATAATTTTTTTAGGTTCACTTGGTTTTTATTTTTAACTCACAAAAGCAAAAACTTTGAAACTTTTAAATTTTTGCAAAGAAAATTCAAAATGAAAAAAATTTAATAATAGTTAGTTTAAGAACCGACCATGGAAAAGAATTTGATAACTTAGAATTTATAAAGTATTGTTATAAAAAGAGAATAAATCAAAATTTTTCAGTATCTTACACACCACAACAAAATATGGTAGTTGAACATAAGAATAGAATCATTCAAGAAATGACTAGAACTATATTAAATGATAGTGGTATAGGAAAATATTTTTATACCGAAACCGCATCTACAGGATGTTATATAATAAATAGAGTCTACACAAAATTTATAACAAAAAAAACCCCCTATGAAATTTTTAAAAGAAGAAAACCAAATATTTCATATTTTTATACATTTGGATGCACATGTTTTATTCTGAAAAATAATATGAACATTAGAGATAAATTTGATGAAAAAGTCATTAAATGAATATTTCTAGATTATTGTTTAAATGGCAAGGGTTATAGAGTTTTTAATAAAAAGTTTAAAATTGTAAAAAAAAAAAAAAAGTAAATGTTAAGTTTCATGAAAATGAATTTCAAAAATTAGAAATAGAAAATGATCATATTATACAATATGAAATCCCCATTGAAATACAAAATGCAAAATAAGATGATCAAAATAAAATAAATTAAAATGAACAAATAGAGGAAATAATTAGAAGTTGAAAATTCTTACCTAGTCATTCACCAAATGATGTAATGGGAGATATAAGTGAAGGAATAAGAACTAGATCAAGATATAGAAATATTGAAAATCAATTTTTATTAATATCTACAATAGAACTGAAAACCATAGAAAAAGTCATAGAAAATGAAAGTTGGATAGAGACTATACAAGAAAAATTAAATCAATTTAAAAGAAACAATATTTAGACTTTAGAAACAAAACCTAAAAATAAATCAATAATTAGAACTAAATGGGTTTTTCGAAATAAATTGGATGAAAATGAAAATATTATAAAAAATAAAAATAGATTAGTCGCAAAAGAATATTCACAAGAGAAATGAATTGACTATGATGAAACTTTTATACCCCGTTGCTAAATTAGAGGCTATTAGACTACTTTTGGCTTTTGCATGTTTAAAAAATTTTAAAGTATATCAAATAGATGTTAAAAGTGCATTTTTAAATGGTTACATAAAAAAAGTTTATGTTAGTCAACCACCTGGTTTTGAAGAATATAGTAAGAAAGATTATATTTATAAATTGTAAAAAATATTGTATAGTTTAAAATAAGCACCAAGGGCATGGTATAATAGATTAAGTAAATATCTTGTAAAAAATAATTTCAAAAAGGGAAATATAAACACAAATTTATTTATCAAGTATATTAATGATAATATTCTTATTATTCAAAAATATGTTGATGATATTGTGTTTGAATCTACAAATGAACATTTGTGTGATGAATTTAGCAACATCATAAAGAGTGAATTTGAAATATCAATGATGAGTAAATTAAATTTCTTTCTTGGATTGCAAATTAAACAATCTCCTCATGACATTTTTATAAGTCAAGAAAAGTATATAAAAGAATTAATTAAAAAATTTGACATTAAAAATTCAAAACATGTTAATACCCCTATATCTATATCTATTAAATTAGACCTAGATGCAAAAAGGAAAAATTAGAATGAAAAACTCTATAGAAGTATGATAGGATCATTGTTATACTTGATTGTTTCTAGACTCGAAATTTTATTTTGTGTATATTTGTGTGCAAAATTTCAAAATAAAGTTAAGGAATCTCATCTTAGAACCACAAAAAAATTTTAAAGTATATAACCGGTACTAAAAATTTAGGAATATAGTATCCAAAGAATTCAAATTTTGAATTAATTGGATATTCGGATGTCGACTATGCCGGTTACAAAATTGACCGAAAAAGTACGTCGAGTACTTGTCAATTTTTAGGTGATAGAATCATAAGTTGGATATCTAAAAAACAAAATTCAGCTACATTGTCAACAATAGAATCGGAATATGTCTCAATAGGAAATTATTGTACTCAAATTTTGTAGTTAAAATAACAATTTAGAGATTATGGGTTAGATTATAAAAATATTATCATAAAATATGACAATACAAGTGTCATATGTCTTACCAAAAATCCCATAAATCATTCAAAATCAAAACATATAGAGATTAGGTACCATATTATTAGAGATTATGTTTTAAGTGGTGATGTAATTTTGAAATTTATCAAGACAAAAAATCAACTTGTTGATATTTTTATAAAACTTTTAGATAGAGAAAGATTTGAAAATATTAGAAATGAAATAGGAGTGTACTTTCTATTTTAAAAATTACAATATAAAAAAAAAGTCTGAACATAGAGCCTTAAGTTAACAGAACACCTAAAGCCTCTATATCGAAATTGTTTAAATCTCTCTTTCATCGAAATCCCTAACAGAGAACCCTAGACCCAAATTCGCCATGGTTTCATGCAAATCTTTAAGAATCATGAAGAAAACATCCAAGATTCTATCTTCTTCTCACATTAACATTTCTGATTTGGACTCATCAAGTTCCGATTCTTCAAGTTTTCATTTAGGTCATGATGAATACCCACTAAACTCACAATCAAATTCGATGTCCATTAATGATTTAGAATCTCAATCAACTCAAAATCAAACATATTCTTCATATTAAGAAACCCAACAAGATTTTCCCAAAGAAAAGATGCCTCAACCCCTTCGAATCCAAACTCTCTACACTCGGTCATGACTAATTATGTTTGAAATTGGTTCCTGTAGGTTCATTGACTTTGATTACTTTGAGCAAATGGGTTTGGAGATGCAAATTATACTTGAAAGAATTGGAGGTGTCGGATTATGTGACACAAACAGAAACTGCATTAGGAAAATAATTTTTTATTTCTACAAGAACTTGGATATTGAACAATCTGATGTTTTGAAATCAAGGATATTGAGGTTTAGAATTGAGATTAGCAAAAATGATAATATTAACTATTTAGGACTTAAACAAACAGAGGATAAGTCACTGGAGAACATAAAGAAAAAGGTGTCCATAGACTACTTCAAGAAAATGTTGATTCTGGAATAGGATACTTGTATAAGAAAGACTTTCCTCTGTTGGTTAGAGTATTACACAAAGTAGTTTTGATGTACTTAATTCCTAGGTATGGAATCTCTACCACAGTAATTATTGAAGATGGTAGAATTATGGTTGCATTGCTGCTAGAAAGAAAGCTTGCTATGGTCAGTGTATTTCTCAATCGCATCCATAGGAATAAAAGTAGCAAACCCTATGCAATGTTCTTATGAGACTGTTTGAGTTTAAGAGATTTGATTTTTCAACTCTAAGGGATCCTATCCTAGAGTCATCTGTGTTAGGAGAAACAATTGTCTCTCAGATGGGAATAGACATTTCTGACCACAATGTCTGAGAGACAAAGATAATTCCTTCTGGAAAGAAAAATTTCATGACAATGGTGATATAGAATGTCCATTTGAGGAAAAAACCACTGAAGAGCCACTGAAATTTACCTTTGTTCATGGTGAATCTTCAAAAAGAAAAAAGAAACAAGTCAAGACTGATGAAGATGAATGGAATGAGAGAATCGAAAGGAAACTTGATGAGTGTCTAGAAAGGCAAAGAGACACTCAATCATAGCTCACTGAAATTCTGAAATTAATATCAAAGAATGCATCTTAAGCTCAGAACTTCCTCTTCTCAGGCTACTTCTATGTTCTGTCATTTGCTTTTATGTTCTGACAAGGACACTTCCTCTGTGCTTATACTTCAAATGTTGTACTTCTCATGTAATGATGTCAGAATTCAATAAAATTTTGATGCTTTCTTCTGTACTTTATCGTGTATTCTTTTTGATACAACAAAAAAGGGGAGAATAAAAGTTAAGTTAAAAAATACAATGCATTCATAGAAGACAAATAAATAACTGCATTTTGAAGACAAATAAAAGGAAAATTGCACACATTGAGGGAGAGAACAAAATGTAACAGATGTTAAAAAAAAAAAAAAAAAAAAGCAAAGGTATGAACTTAGGGTGAGCTTTTGAACTGGGAGTTGAATCTTTTTGGATGAGGATGAGTATTGAGTATATGTATTTACTTATATCATTTGAAGTTGTGTTTATATGATTTGAACTTGTATATATATACATGTTATTTAAGAATGTGTACTATTGAATAATTTTTGTATATTTATTTTTAAGATTTTATTTTCATAAAAAATGGGGAGAATGTTAAGAAAATTGTTGTTTCCTTAATTTTGATGATAACAAAATATTTCATATTGTTTTAACCAAATTATTTAGTGTACAAATATTATATTCAATAGATAGTTTTTATTAAAAAAAAAATCATAAAATCAGTTATAAAATCGCTCATAGAAACAATGCTTATTTGGTCATAGAAGCAAGATTTTTTTATATTTGTTGAAAACCCAGTCAGCAAGATAAATGTAACTTTGGTACTACATTTAGCCTATAATTGAGTCTAAATATATATAAAAGATCTCACAATATGAGAACAATTCACGTTCCAATACTTAGAAATTTTTCTAAGTGTTGAAACATGATCATTTGGGTATATTTAGACAACCATATCTTCTTATGTGTTGAAGTATTTTTAAAACTGAAAATTATGTTTAAAAGAAGATGTGTGGAACTTCAATTTTAAGTATTCATAGTACAAATATCTTGCGGATATTTTGGAGAAAAATTAACTGAAAATTGGTTTGTTACCCATTTTACATAGCAGAATTGTTTATCAGAAATTGATTTTCAAGGGGTATTTGGCATTCGATATCTTCATCATTGGTTAAAAACTTATGAATTTAATTATTCTACATTATAATATTGTAGTTGGACAACAAATATAATGATTTGTGACACAATTATTTTGAGATTTTGGTGGAGAAACAAATGGGCTAAGTTAACTGGTTGTTTGCTTATTTTCATGGTTAAGCCTGAACATCTGGGGTAGTTTTCAATTTTTATGGAAGTGCTACCATATGGATATAATCAAAACAGTTTGTGATGATGAATAAAATATGTTTGAACTTCAGAAGAAATTTTTTTACTCTTGGTAAGCATCACTGTAACACCGACACTGCGGTGTCCGTACAAGCATACTGTTCATGAAAATAAATAAAATATTTCTCCGTTTACATATAGAGAGAGAATTTTAAATTATATTGATTTTCGATTTTGAGGTAGGTAATTTGAAATTTTTGGGATATTTAAAATATCCGTAATTCCGATTTGTAAAGTAAAGTGGGTATAAAAATATATAGATGATTTTTTTTATTATTATTATTTATTTATTTATTTATTTACACATTTCTCATTTAATTGATTATGAATTTATTTATAAAAAGAACAATATAATAATAATCATAATAATAATATATATATATATATATATAAAATAAAAAAAAAAAAAAGAAAAAGAAAAAGAAAAGTCAAAATTAGGGCAAAGCCCTAATTCTCTCATTTTTCCCTCTTCTCTCTCTCTCTCTCTTCTCTCCCTCGCCGCCTCTCCTCTCTCCCGCGGCCATTCCTTCCCGCTCCGCCGCCTCCACCGCGGCGCTTCTTCTTCCGCCGCCGCCGTTAATCGCGGCTGCCGCAGATGGCCAGCAAGACCCACCTTCTCTCTCAGCTTCTCTCTCCCAGATTCCCTCTCCTTCTCCCGATCTCCCGCGGCTTTCTCTTCCTCCGCCGCCACCGCGGTCCTCCACCGCCAACCACCGCCACCCACAGCAGCCTGTCTCCCTCCTGCTCGCGCTACTGCGCGCGACTCCCAGCGCGCCAGCCCTGCTCCCAGCGCGACGGCGCGCGACTCCCAGCGCGCCAGCCTGCCTCCTGCGCGCGCCAGCACGAGACCGTCCCCTCCTGCGTGCGTGCCAGCGTGCGACTGCGCTGTTCCTTACGCACTGACAGCCCTTCTGCGCGCGATTGCTCGCGCTGTCTGCTTCCTGCGAACGACTTTCTGCCACCTGCGGAAGCCCAACCGAAAGCCCTAGGTCGATTGTGCCTTGTCCACTGCAAAGGTACGATCAAATCCTAACCCAAATTCTAGGGTTTCGATTCCTTGATGATTTATACTAAATTTGCTGACTTTTGCTTCGAATTGGAAGCATTGTAGGTTTCGGACTAAATCGAATGTCGCATGGACGTTAGGGTTTTGGACCGCAGTGAACCCTAGGTGAGGGAAATGCAATCCTTTCTATATTTGAGTTATTTTATTGAATTTAGGATTGAAATTAGAATTGGAAACTATATGTATGCTTTGAAATAAGTTAGATTAAAAGGAAATGTACTTTCCTGCAATTTCATATGAAATTATTTATGTTAAGCTTAGAATTTGATGTAATGCAAAGTATGATTGAATGTCTTAGAGAGTATTAGAGTTTTGTTTGATTGGTCTGTGTAGTTTTCCTTGAGATTTAAATTGAAATTGGCATGAATTAAATTTGGATTATGTAAATTCGGGAGAAATTGGTAAAATTGAGGAATATTGTAAATTTAAAGTCGTTGGTGATTTGAAATGATTTCTCTTAGAGTTAAATTGATGAATGCATGAAAGTAATCAAAATTTGGGATTTGAGTTTAAGAATTTATGCAGTCTTTTCATTATAAGTTGTCCTACATATATGAAATCAAAATACTATTTCCGTATGATGAAAATAGGTTTCAATACCTTTGAAATGACATATGGGTGAAGAAATCGGATGAGAATCGAAAAGTGTATGATTTTTCAAAGATTTTCAATCTTGAAGGAAATTTAATTATGTTAAACTTACTTCCGACTTTGAGAGATTGTAGGATTGAAGTTGACTCAAATTTTGATTTTATTAATGAAATACCCTTGATGACAAGATTGTATGGCTAGAATTTGGGATGATTTGAGTGTATGTTGGAGTGTTAAAATGTGGATTTGATGTACTTGTGTTATTGACTATGTATATGTGAAATTGAGGCCAAAAGTGTGAGGAATTATGTATACTGAAGTTTGGATAGAGGTTGGTGAATATGTGGATGTAAAATTGTATTGATCGAATCCATTGGAGAGATTTGGAATCACTATAGTAAACAAGATGGAGGTTTATATGTGTATGCATATATATAGCGATATTGGTGTATTAAAGTGATATGAAAATGTGCAATTGTAAAGAATGAGCAAAAGCATGTGTTTGTATTAATATGATAAATGTATAGAATTGTATTGGTGTATTGAAGAGAAGAAGTTGATGAAGAATTTTGAATAAAAGTATGTTGGTGTATATGCTGACTCCTATGTACGACGAGAGATTGGATTGGGGTGAACTTGTGTAGGATTGGTTGAGTATCATCATTTGAGTCTTGTGGACATGAGGTTTTCTACCTTAGACACTAGACATCCTTAGTTTTAAAAATGAAATAAGAAATCTCTTGATTTGTAAAGGTGTATTAGAAGTTATAGCCTATTTTCTATAACTGCTCAGGTTTGAAACTTGCTGATTACATACATGCGTAAGTGTTGGATGTCTTAATCGAGGGGAGCACAGTTTCGGCACTTGTTGTGCATTATAGGGAGTGATTGACCCTCCCGTATACTGTGAGTGGGTTTTATTTCAATGTTTTCGTTTAATATGTAAACTCTGATTTACAACAGTTTGATAAATGAGCATGATTTATCGCGTGCTTAAAATGGTTTGACTGGCTTTGAAAATGATTTTTGTGAACCGATGGAGTATCCGAAAATGTGATTGAATTATGAAATATGCATCCATGTGGTTGAAACGTGAAATGTGCCATTTTATGCTATATGTTGCATTTGGTTTGTAAACCTGATTTACGGCACATGTTGTGATATGATTGTGATATTGATATTGGCCTTGAGGGCTGTGATATGTATTGTTCCGTAGCTACGAAGGACACCGTGAGAGGCGCTTTGGTGGCGTCCGGATATGCCTAGGCCTGGGGTATCCCACGAGTTGTCGAGATGATATTTACGACACGGTACTAGGCAGGTTGAACCCGAAAGGGGGATGATTTGGATACACTCTCCAAGTCTAGCACCTGGACGAGGTCCGTCGCCAACGCCGGGGTAGAGAGCACTTTAAATAAAATCGCATATAACACCCCCGGTGCGCCTGTCATAGGTCGTGGTAGACCTCTGCCGGGAGTTTTACGGCTGGCAGCTCTATGATTTTGATGAAAGTATTTTGGATGCATATTTGATTTGTTGATGCGTGCAAATGATATATTGTTGAAATGAAAAGCACGATGATTTGAAATATGATTTGTATACTTATGTTTTGACACTCCAGTTTCACACCCCATATTGCGCGATTACATTGACCCACTCACTCACTGAGTATTCTTCCCTGAGTACTCACCCCTCCTTTTTCCCTCCCCAGACAGGATTGTGGTGTTAGGGCGATGTATTTGGCTCGAGGGCTTGATAGCTCGTTGACGGATTTGGTGATTCGAGACGGTGAGATTAAGTTTTAAATTGAAATTATGAATTTCATACTTTATGTCGACCCTGCGAGGTCTTGTTGAGGTCCGTAGTTGGTCGTGTACTTATTTTCGGATGACTGTATAATTTATGTATGTTTATTTGCGAAACTCTCATCTTTCATTTGCATTGAGGCATTTGTAAATGTTTAAAGTGTCAACTTGGGAATTTGTAATATATTTGTATAAATTTAAGCCCGCTCGGTGTGGCGGTTGTTCATGCTCTAGTTGGGCATGACAGTAGAGGTCTGTGGTTAGGACTGTTGGTGGTTTGTTAGCCTTGCGTTGTCTGGATGCCGGTTGTGAGATTGGTGGATGGTTTTGAGGCCGGGATGGCCATTTGTTTTATTTGCAGGATTGTTTTTGAATGTATACAAGTATACAGGCTTGATTGTACATGGGAGACCTCCGATTTATGAGGAGGTTCTGCCCGATTTTCTGTAGAAATACAGCCGGTATCCAGGTCAACGGGCGGCTGTTCACGATTCCCGGTTCGGGGCGTGACAATCACAACTCAAGAGGATTTTTAGTCAATTTTTCATGGGAGTTGTTAGGGGTTGATCACAGTAATTCTGGAAATTTTTACTGCTGTTTATTAAGCTTCATAGTTATCACATAATGCAGTCATGCAGCAGGTTTTGAAATACATAAGTGTGGTCAAAATTTACACATCTTAGTTGATGCATAGCACCTAAAAATCAAGAGAGAGTTCTGCATTCTGAGTCACGAAAAAGAGTCTACTGCTATCACTTAACTTCTTTATTTTGTAATCTTTTGTTTGAGTTTTAAGTTATATGAGTTATACTCTGTGAGTGAACTTTTGTGTATGTTATTTTCTATTGTTGGACGAAACAATCTTCATGGTGTAAAAGTCAGAAATCAACAAGTGGTTGTATATTGTTGTCTTGGATTATAGTGGAAACTAGCAGGTTATTAGATTCCAGCTTACTTGACTGAAAGAGTGGATGTAGGTACAAGACCGAAGCACTATAAATCGGATTTGTCTCCTCACTCTTTCTTTTAATTTTTGCTATACATGTTATAAATTGACCATAAGATTAAACTAGATCTAAGTGGAGTTAGATAAATTTTTCAAAAACCAAATTTTAGACAACCAATTCAACCCTCCTTTTTAATTGTCTTTAGGACCAACAGTGGCAATTTCCTTTCGATTACTGTTGAAACATTCTCATCAACTAAGATCTTATCATCATTTTTTAATTTCATTTTCTTAGTGCACAATTCCTTATTATTCCCAAGAGTAAAATGTTGATCTCTACCTTTCAGAGAATTTCTAAGATTTTTTTCTCTTGTTCCTCTTTCTTAGATTGTACCAACCTGTTAAAAAAATGTGGTGGAATCATTATCTTTTGAAATAAATTCACTACTTACCTTTTTAGTTGAAGTATTCAAAGTTATTGACTTTTTTTCACTTTTAATCATCCTTTTTGTTTTGACCTTTGATATAGTACTTTACACCTCCTTTCCACTTCTAAGGATCATAGTACTAACATTTTTTCTTAAATTGAATTTAACTTGATAAGGCAGCTTTCTATGACTAGATTCAAGTTTGCTCATTGTCGTCACTAATTGTGATACTTGGGTGTTGAGATTTTGAACACTTGCTCTTATTTCTTGTTGAATTTTTGCATCTCCTACAAAAAACTCTTCACAAGATCTTCAAAGGCTAGTTCTCGGTTTTGTGGAGGTTGTTGCGGTTAGAATAGTAGCCTTCCATAGGATTGCTACGAAATTCCTCATGGTTTAATCTCATAGTTTAGATTCGGATGATCTCTCTAACCTTGGTTATAGATGTTTGAGTGATGATCATATTTTCTTTCAGGTTGTCCTGAAAATCCACCTATTCCATCTACAATATTCAATTGTTCATTAGAGTCCTCTTGAAGGGTAGGGCACATGTTAGTTAGGTGACCCACATTCTAGCAAATTCTACATGCCTTCACTTATTGCACCTGTTTTACAACCAATCTTTCTATAATAGAAGTCAGGGTATCTAACTTATGACCAAGGGCAAAAATACTTACCTCATTAACCCTTTTTTGGATATCTTGTCCTCCTTTAAATTGTTGTACATTTGTTGTCATATTTAAAATCAAATTTCGTGGCTCCTCGGATGTTTTATTCATCATCACACCACCGCTTGCTACGTCAATCATATTTCTATCTATTGACAAAAGGCATTCATGAAAGTATTTAATAAGTAACTGCTCCAGAATTTGATATTGCAAATAATTTGCACAATCCTATTTGAATCCTTCCCAATATTCGTATAGAGTCTCCCCACTATATACCACAAATTTTTTTTCAAATGTTTGCTACAGAAGAAGTTTGGAAAAATTTCTCCAAAAATAATCTTTTTAGATCATTTCAATTAGTAATAGAATCAGAAGGTAAATAAAATAACCAATCCTTAATCTTATCAACTAAAGAGAATGGAAAGACTCTTAACATCAATTGCTCCTCGATTACACCTTTTGGCCTCATTATGGAACACACGATATGAAACTCCATAAAATGCTTGTTGGGAACTTCATTTGCAAGTCCATAAAAAATAGGAAGTAAGTGAATAAGATCTGATTTTAATTCAAAAGGAGTATCAATTTCAAAAAAATTAATGCAAAGAATTTGTTGGTTAACATTGAGTGTAGCTAACTCCGTTAGGATCTTTGGTACATCTGTGTTTTTCTCCTTGATGTGCTGCTTTCGCTGTAACCAGAACAATCCAGCAAATCTTCATTTAGATCAAGTCCAGTCGATGAAGATGTGGCCTGTTTTGCTTGCTTCGTCTCCTTGGCAAGTCTTCTGGCTATTTTCTCAATTTTCAAGTCAAACACTAGTTCACATGTACAAGTAGAATGGGGTATAAACCAAAAATAAGGAGAAAATATAAAAAAAAAAAAAAAAAACAAATCTCTTGACACCTAACTTTCCCGACAACGGTGTCAAAATTTGGTGGGTGTTAAACCAATAAAAATAAAAATACCTACTTTACAAAAAATGACTTTGGGGTGAGTAGAGTCATATCCACAAGAAAGAGACGGATTAAAAAAAATATATGGAGAGTTGAGAAATTATATAGAACTAACAAAATAAATAAATCGATAAAATTAACTAAAACAAGACAATTGATTAATACCAATTAAAAGAGAAAATATCAACGAGAATAAATTCTAATCAAAGGAATTATTTCTACCTTGATATATTTGATTGATCATTGAGACAGAAATTACTCAATATTATGTAAATAACTTGGTTATAGCCGTTAAGTATCACGAAATGACTAATCTCTTCTTACTTTTTCGATAATTAAGAAATCATCAATAATTATTTCTCTAATCAAAAGACAACTCAAGAGACTTTCATTGGATTTAATATTTTGACAACTTTAAGATCTAAAAAGACCCAATTCTAATTAACAAATACCAATCTGGATTTATTTAAATTAAATTATTTAATCTTATATATAAGTTAAATCGCTTGTGAGACCATAAAACTATGTCAATTATTACTTTATGAAAAACAAATAAACCTTACCGTTTTTAATTGGTTGTTAAATGTTCTAGAGTTATCGAATATAGAGTTTTATTCAATAAACCCAAAACAATCATAAATATTAAAGAATAGAGATTAAATAAATATTTATAAAATATTGAGCCAATAATTTCAATTAGATCTCACAATTTTTATTCATTTAGGCTTTAATAATCCTTTAAATAGAAATGAATTTTAGAACGAAGATATGGAGAAATAAGAACTCTAAAAGAACAAATTATGCTGGAGAAAAAGAGAACTACAATGAACTTGAGTTTTAAGAAGAACTACAATCAATGTATATCCCTTTGGAGGGCTTTCAAACCTCTTCTAATAAAAGTAAATTTCCTATTTTTTTTTTAAAAAAAAAGGTGTCTTCTCAAATCTCCTTAACAACTAAAAGAAAATTATTCTAATTGATTTGAAAGAGATAAACTTCCTAAAAGATAATATTTTAAGTGATTTTAAATAAAGAAAATTTCTAAAAGATAAAAGATTTTAAAATTAAACTTCTAAAAGAATAATTCTTAAATATTAGAAATAAATCAATATTTTAAAAATTTTCAATACTTTCAATTCAAGTTTCAATTTCATTGAAATTTTGTGCAAACAAGGAGGAATAATATTAACTTGGCGTCCAAAAAATTCTGTAATAGTTCTCATGATTTGTGTACTCATGCGCTAATGAAATAGCATTTCTATCCATTTTTTGATTCTTTACACAATTGGTCCAAATTAGTTTATTTTTCTTTTTTTTTTTTTCATAAATCTTCACTATCAATCCTCACATATCAAATATAATAAAATATAACAATTTGTGTAATATTTATTCAAAAATTAACCTAAATCAATTGGGATTAATACACCAATTTATGTCTCATCACTTCTTGTGAGTGTTTTAGTTGGAGATTATAGAGGCATTTAATAGTTATCAGTGCTTTCAAGTAGTCATTAATGAGTTTTTTCCTTCACACTTGATTCTTTAAATTTGGTTTCGATCCTTTTCCTCATTATGCATTTGGTTAAGAATTAATAGGTACTTCTTAACGACGAACCAAGATGTAGATGTGTTAGTACTTCATTCATACTTATCTACACGTTGCAGCCAGCAACTAAGTATGCCCAGATTTCTTTCATTTTTGAGGGTATTAATCAGATTTGCATAAAGCATGGCTTCTTGTGTTGGTTGAGGGCAAAGCAAAAGATTTAAAAGGAGCCTTTGCTCATGAAGGACCTCGAACTGAAGAAACTTGTCCAAGGAATGTAATGGAATAGTTAATATTTTCTGCCGCCCTGAAAAAATGATCCAATAACAGAATCATATGACGGAACACCATGCTTGCTGGTAAATGTCAAGAAAAGAATGGCCTGGTAATGCTTGTTTTAAGACTAGCCTCAGTGGTTAAATAAAATCCGTGACTTCCTCGACCCCAGAGCCTATTTCAGGGTAAAAAATTGACACCGTCATGATCATGATGAGATTTTCTTTCCCCTTTTTTCCCTTTGATAGGATTGATGAGATTTGTTCTTATTTAGGCATCAATTCTTTTCCGGTGGATAGATTAAATATTTCCTTATCCTTATAAATGAAAAGCTGTCATGGGATGAAAACTGGAAGGAACATAGAGATTAAAATACAGCCTTGTCCTTGTGAACAGGTTAGCTCTCCTGGACAACATTCAGTGGAATTTATGTTTGATAGAGCAACCATTTTGACTCACACAGTGGCCATTAGAATAATCTCCCAAGGATGCTGCAAGATCTGGTTTGTGGGTAATTGATATGGTGGAAAATGCGCACCAGTCGGTGAGGAGGCCAGATTCAGTCTTCTAATGTTAGTCGTTTAGGAACCTAATTTGGTTCTCTTTATTATAATTCTTTGCCTCTGGATGGTAAATTTATGGTGGCTTGGGAGTGATTCATTGCAGAAGTGTGGAAAACAAGCAACATAGGTCCTGTTTACTGCCAGTAGATTAATTTGTCCTGGTTTGATACTAGAAGCAAATTTTTATAGCTTAAAAGTGTATGTGATATCTGTATAGTTTCTTGAGACATAAGTATGCCATACTTTTCCAATGCAAACATCAGCAATTCGTCTTAGATGCCATACTACGCTAACCCATTTGAATTCAATGATCTTGCTGTCGCTATCTACATATTAGAAATTCAACTCCATTGATGAATTATGATTGCATTTGGAACAATATGCTTTGTTCAATTTGCTGCCGGAGAAACATGGGAACATCACACCATGTTTTTCGCAAGCTGTCCCGTGTATTTTCAAAAGTGACTAAAAGCTCCATGAAAAACCGTAGAAATATAATATATCATGAAAATTTGAATATTAGATCTCAATCTCCCATAGCTGTCCCTACATAGGACCACTCCACATGCATTTTAAAACTAAGAAAAAGCTCCCTCCACCCAAAGTGAATGATCGTCACAAAAATAAAACTAAAATTAAAAATTAAAAAAAAATACCTTTTTCCACCACACGGAGTGCTTTAGTCATTTTTTTCCTCCTCTTCTTCCCGATCTCCATCATCGTGTCTTTTGACCGAATCAAATAGAAAACTCGATTCTAACTAAAATCATGTTAATTTTACTTTTTCTTTTATGTCTTACCTCAATTGATCACTGCTTTTTTTCTTTCTCTATCCAAATTGATCTCACAACTAATCAACTGAGTTTTAAATAAATTCAAAAGTTTGTTTAGGAGTTTACAAGGTTGTGGAAAGTTTAATTGAGTCATCAACAACTTGAGAGGATCATGGCACACAATCACGCCGGAAATAGAATAAAATGAATTTGGTGGGGGCCAACTAACAGTGAAAGTAGGAAGATAAGTATTATGAATAATTCGCTTGGGCTTGGGGTCTGCGGATGAATCAATAATCAAGTGCTCATCATTTCCCTTGATTGATTGCTTCTGTACATAAATAGAATACAACTTGAATCTTCAATGATGATTTTGATCCTTAGTTACACTGACGGTCCATTCTATCGTGGAATTCTAATTCTAATGATGTGGAAATGGAAGACAAGATGATGATCAAGTTTGACTCAGATTATAATTTAGTTTGGGATGACTTTAACAGTAGACCTTACACGTGACATGTTTGAAGTTTGTAGAGAGTAGCACATAAATAGGATAAGGCAGTCTTTTGGGTGTGTGATTTTTTCAAAAGGAGGAGGAGAAGAGGGGAAAGGTACTAGGGTTTCTCTCACCTCATCATAGGGGTTTGCTTTCCTTTTTTTTTTTTTTTTTTGGGGGGGGGGGGGGAACATTCGTTTACCTTACCTTCTCTAATGAATAAAGGGGGGCCTACACACTACACAGTAGCTTTAGATCGCTTCTTAGCTGATGTTGTCGACCCAATCGGATTGTGGACCAAACACGACCATTCATTTTTTTACTGAGATGGTTTTACATGCATCATGATGATGATGATGATTGATCACAACCCAGATCCACACATATTGGAAATTTTAGGTTCTCAGCTAAAGCAATCAATAATAAATTTTAAGAAAAATAAAATAGAATCGGATATAGAATAAATACCTCAACTTGTAGAGTCTTTAAAAAATCATCAAATCATACAACATATCTCTCGATTAGATCTCGTGACCGGGATGGTGATCACAATATTAATCGAACCATCACCGTAATACCACGACGCCGTAACCCTCAAACCGACAATCATTACGATGGGATAAATTTTTCTACACGAAAATTTCTTAAACTCTCAAAAAATGAATTCTCCCACTAGAAAATTCTATATATTTTCTCAAGTCATTCTCACATAGCTTTTTCAATCTCACGTACAGAATTTTGGGAGGAGAAGGTTAGTTTCCTTCCATTATCCTTAATTCACGTTCTGTTGAGAGATTAAGGAGGAATTGATATTGTGGTGGTTATGGGTTAGTGGGACCCACTAACCCCTCATAATTACCAAAATGTCCATATTGGATATATCCAACTAATATCTCCCACTTACACATGAGGACATTCCACATCCGTCACTAAATCACAACTCATGGATCTATCTCATCATCTTGCTAGACTTTCATACAGGATTGGACGTCGTGCGACCGACGAGTATACCTACAAGCAAAGACTTCTCAATACACCTGTTAGGATGATCGATAAGTCAACGTTAGTATCAAAAATAACTCGTTGCACCCCAGAGCCAAAACTATTTACATCCATTGAGCCACTTTCCTTAACGAAAATAATCTCCAATAAATGCTTGACTGTGTATCCACTATTATGCTTACATCCCAACATAGACAGACATAATAGGCTAGTCGGTGAATACAACACAATGATGTAATGTCAATTGGTCTTCATTTTCCCAAACTCGAATATATTAGTTTCAATTCAACTGTTTTTCTAGACCTGTCTTTCAGACCTCAATTTATCTTTTGGGCCATTGGTAAACAGATTAAAGTAGCAACACTGAGGCAAAACTTCTAAAAACAGTCGAAAGTGATAAGAGTACAAGAGCTACCATCTAATGGATCTCGGGTCTTACACAATGAGAACGGGGATCTAAATTATATCAATGTCTCAAATAATGCTCCCACTATCCCTGGTCGACATATCACACGCCGTATGAAACACGTGCCACAGTGTTATTCTCTCATCTCTTAAAGGGCATATGTCAGATTTCTTTAACACTGTGCAGGTATGAGACTCAGTCTACACATAAGATTTTACCCAGAAATCTCAAAGAGAGTATCTCAGAAACAATATTACTAGTCACAGGTGATATCTGAGATTTCTAATCTGGTTACTTACAGACAATATGGATGTGGATACGTCCATGCAGATCACATCGCATATGATCTCATCCTAAACACATATCAGGGTGACTTATGTACTAATATGGCCACTCTAAAATCCTCTTACAACTAGAAACCGTCTCATCTCCGCTCTTTCAGAGCCGGAGGTGGTCACTCGTGTGAGAAAGTCGACCACACCTGCCTGACATATCATTTATCACAACATATCACAAAATATATGACAATTAAAATAGTGCAATAAATAAACTCGTAACTCAATCATGTACACATGTCATATATATACAACACAATAAGTATCAGTACAAGATGAGAAATACCAATATACACGCAAACCCAATAATTCCTATATCTCATACAAGAATTTCTCACAATGGGTTTATTGAAACGATCAGCCAACATGCTGTATAGTAGTATACTTAATTTGTCACTCCATCCTTCTTGGTGATGTCTCTCATAACATGGTATTAAGTATCAATGTGTTTGGTCTTAATTATACTTAGGGTCTCAGGTGTGGTCAAGGACGGCCTGATTTTCTCAATAAATCATCACTGGTCTCCCACTATTCACTACAACCCCTAAGTTATTCAAAAATCTCCAGAGCCAAACACTCTTATGAACTGCGACTGAGCATCTTATAAGCCCAGTCTCTATTGCAGATAGAGATATACAGGTTTGTTTCTTGCTATTCCAAAACAGCAAAACCTGATTTCGATTTGCATACACTCAGATTGCCAACCCAGTCGGTATCTGAATACCAAACAATATGCAAATCACCTCCTTCGTAACACAAGAAGAGGTTCGCAGTTCTCTCGAGATATCTCAGAATCCTTTCACTGCTCTCCAGTGATCCCTTTTAGGATTCAATCGATACCTAATTACTATACTGACTGCAAAACAATCGTCTGATCATGTACGTAACATTACGTACACCAGATTACTCAGTGCACTAGAACAATCGATTCTACTCATCTCCCTTACCCTTTCCTGAGTTTTAGGGCATATGTCAAGAATTGGGTTTTAATCTTTTAGCGATAAGAGTATCTTTAGGGTCGTAGTCGATCTTTTAGAAATGCTCGAAAACTTCCTTGATGTTGGACTCCTGTGAAAAAGTCAACACCTGTTTCGAGCGATCCCTCTGGATCTTAACTTCGAGGAAAAACTGAGTCTCACCAATGTCTTTCATATCAAGACTCGACAATGTCCACGTCATCGTGATCATCATATACTCTTTGTTGTTTCTAGTCAACAAAATGTCATTCATACACAAGGACATGATCGTAAAAGAGTCATGAGAACGTTTAAGGTATATGCGATGATTTTTCTCGATCATCATGAAGCCGCGAGATATCACCTTCTCGTGAAATCTCAAGCGCCACTGCCTGGATTGATAAGGTCACATGTTGACTTCCAAAGTCAACAGACCTTATCATCCTGATCTACAGGAATAAAGTCAGATGATTGTTCCTTATAGATCTCCTCATCCAAACTCCCACTCAGGAGGACAGTCTCAACGTCTATCTGGAGTCTCTCCAAATTCATATCATGTCCATGACAATCACTAAAAGTAAACGGATCGAGATAATCTCACCCTTAGTCTGAGTAACCCCTGGTTATCAGACGGACCTTATACCTCTCAACCGATCCGTCGGCCTTTCTCTTAATCTTGAGAACCTACTTGTTCTCAACGGCCTAACTACCCTCAGATAAATCAACTAGATCCCAAATTCTGTTGATTTTCATCAACTCCTTTCACCCATGGCCTTTAATCAATGGTCCTCCACAGAACCCTCAAGAACCTCTAGGACAGTTAAAGGTTTCTCGTAATCCTCAAAAGTCACACTGAGAGCCTCTCCCTCAATTGGAAAGCTACGATTAGGTATGCGTCCTTGACTACTCTTAAGAGGAGGGAAAACCTTTTAACCTCTAGATGGATTGCTCCCATTAAAATCGAGATCCGTAATGGATTCTTGTGTCCTGCCACTGGGATAAGCCAACCATTAGGTTCATCCATCTCATAAGAGGTAAAGTCCCAATTGATTTCACCTCTCATAGGGAAATCATTTTCAAGTAACTCAGCATCATGAGATTTAATCTCAGAGATAGTGTCGTTTGTATGCTTACCTAGAACACATTCCCCTTAGAGTGTTCTAAGTATCTCTTAGAGATCTCTCTTTTCTCGCGAGCCTAACTTGCCGTGTAAATGCGAGAAATAGTAAACATATGTGACATAACCTCATAATCTCAAATGGTTAAGGTCAGTCTGTCTCCCTGTCCAAAACTCATTTAGAGTACTGACTACGGATTTCAATAGAACACGATTGAGGACGTAGACTACAGCCAATAACGCATCTCCCCAATAGGAAACGTGTAAATTGGCTTATACCATCATCAGCCTCAATGTCTCAAACAAAGTCCTATTTCTCTCTCGCAGCTACTCCACTCCACCGAGTAACAAGGAATAGTCAGTTTCTCGTAATGTCTTTCTTGAAATAGAGCTCTTAAGACAAATACTCATACTCTCGTTCAGTTTTGAGAATCTTTACTCTCAAGTCTAACTGATTCTCAACCTCACTAATAAACCTCCTGAAACACCTCAATGCCTCAGACTTGCGTGAGATCAGATAAACAAAACCGAAAAGCGTGTAATTGTCTATGAACGTAATAGAGTACCCAACTCCATTTCAGGTTCTCACATTCATAAGATCATAGATGTCAGAGTGAAACGACTACAATGGAGTCTCATCTCTCATTGTAATATCAAATGGTTTTCTTGTAACATTGTCATCTAGGCAAAACTGGTTAGCGGGTCGTATAGATCACTCACTGCTAACTGGTTCATCCTCTTTCACGTTAGGAGGAAAATAAGAAATATCATTTAAAGGAATCACTTCCAGTACATATAGTCTTTCATTTCATAGACCGAAACAGAACCAATCAAAAAATTGTCATAATGAATGGAAATTATAAAATTTTCAAATTAACAGAGCACATCCTAAACTGAAATCAAGTTCCGTCGAACATTCGGAGCGTAAAGAGCATACAGAGTCTAGCAACTTTACAACTCCGACTTGCAAGTGCTACTCCCTCTAATGTCGACAAACACTCCGTTTCTCCATGTAAATCCTCCTACTCGAGGACTCACTCGACGGAACTATATGCACACTCCTGTCTCGAGCTACGTAGTCAATTGCTCCTGTGTTTACAATCCACGAAAGAGAGAAAACAGAGAGCAACTCAAACCACATAAAGAAGAAAGAGTTAATTTTTACTCGTCGCATTCGTGAGTGAAATGACCAAGTCTACTACGGATGTAGTACTACACCTTGGTCCTATCCAACTCTTTCTTGCGCTTTAATACTTCCTTGTCGGTTTTCTCGGATGGTTTCTTCTTACCTGAATCTCGAGTCCAACAGGAGTTCTTGCTTGACTCCACTGCATAAACATGACCCGAGTATGACCTACTCGCATCTAGATGCTCCTACTCGAGCTCATTTTACCTATTCACATTAGTGAAAGTACGAATACTTTCGTTATATGTGAAATAGACTTTCATGATTTCTCATGAATCAGGTAAAGAACTGGATCGCATTCAGCACTAGAAAACATATCCGGAATAGGTTCGGTCATATTCCCTAATTCGGCGATCATACTCGCCATTTTTATCAAATATTGCATCATCGTATGATCAACAATTTTCTTATAAGTTATTATACTTATAAATCAGTATCATCATCTCAGAATCTATAAGAGTACCACAATACTCTTTATAGGGTGAGCCAAATTGATAAAACCGTAGGATATTACTTATAAACTGAGATCACATCATCGTGCATGCTACTCAAGAGAATCAACCTAACTCGTCGATTATTCCTCTTCTATGCACCTAATATCTCTTAATCCCGTCTATCTGAGGTGTGGTACCCTCCCCAGAGTCCATCTCATGCCTCAGAATTTTAATTAAATCTTGTCCCTCGAGAATAAATTGAATCTACCGATGAAAAATCTCGTAATTATCACCATTCAATTTTATCCCCCTTACAGAGATCTAATATGACAATTTTAGAAACAGCCATAGAGATTTTCGTGATTTGTGATACTTATTCTCACATTTTGTGCACCTTATGAATCAACAAGACCTAAATGATTCGAGTACAGACCCCAAGACGAGCATATGAATCAATAGACACCATACACCACAATTCGGGATTGCATCTCACCATTCGGATTAGGATTCAATGTACAAAAACCCACAAAAAGTCACTTTTTATAGTTATGGGACCCTTAAAAATAAATAAATAAATAAATAAATTCGAAATGACCTAACGCGCCGTCGGAGGTCCCACGGGTTGCCACGTACTGGCGACATGTCATTAGATGCCTAAGCGCCACCTGCACGCTGACACACATGCCAAACGTGCACTGTATCGGTCACGCGCCTCAATGTGCATAACCTTTGTCTCAATATTTAAAAAAAAAAAATAGTTAATGCCATAATTTTAATGAAAGTATATATTATATTTAGCAACTTTTCATGACAGCTCCATGGAGCAGCCTAGTGGTCACGGGCGTTGGAAACCTTAACGCCCTTCCTAGGTTCGTTTCTCACCGCTTACATTTCATGGTTTCCTCTTTTTTTTTTTTAATTGTTAAAGTGTGGTGTGTGAAAACGCGCCACACCCACTCCTATGCATGCTTGCTCGAGCGTGTAGGTCACGCTCCTGTCGGGTTGGGGCTCTCCATCTTCGCTCGACGGGCCTGCAACCAGGTCCTCTTGACCCGGTTACCGAAAAACAAGTTTCTGACTATTTTTTTCAGCGGATTTCGACTGAAAAAATTAATTCAAACCTCCTTTAATCATTCTAATTCAATTTTATGAATGATTAATGCTTGAATCGGTCGAATCAAGAACCCAAAGTCGCGGCCCTTGATGGTCATTTTTGAAAAACCCAGTTTTCGGCGACGGCAAGTCACAAAATATATATCAAAATGCAGATCGACACACGTAGAACACAAATCAACCCTTTATTTAGATCAAAATGTCCTTATTCTCGATAAATCTAAGATCTAAAGGTCCGATCAATATTTGGACCGAAAACTTTAACATTGGTTTTCATGACTCTATTGTGCTCAAAAAATTCCAAAAAAATTATATTCATAATCTACGTTTCATGGTTTCTTCTTTTTCTTTTATTGTTAAAGTGTGGCGTGTGAAAATGCGCCACACCCACTCCTATGCACGCTTTCTCGAGCGTGTAAGTCACGCTCCTGTCGGGTTGGGGCTCTCCTTCTTCGCCCGACGGGCTTGCAACTTGGTCCTCTTGGCCCGGTTGCCGAAAAACACGTTTTCAGCTATTTTTTTCAGCGGATTTCAACTGAAAAAATTAATTCAAACCTCCTTTAATTATCCTAACTCAATTTTATGAAGGATTAATACTTGAATCGGTCGAATCAAGAACCCAAAGTCGTAGCCCTTGGCGGCCATTGTTAGAAAACCCAGTTTCCGGTGACGACAAGTCACAAAATACATATCAAAATACAGATCGACACACGTAGAACACAAATCAACCCTTTATTTAGATCAAAATGTCTTTATTCTCGACAAATCTTAGATCTAAATGTCCGATCAATATTTGGGCCGAAAACTTTAACATTGGTTTTTATGGCCCTATTGTGCTCAAAAAATTTCAAAAAAATTATATTCATGATCTACGTGTTATGGGTAATCTCACGGTATAATCGGATTCACGAAATTCATCCGAAATCCAAACCTTAAATTTAATACCTTACATTTTTTATACCCGAAAATAATCCCAAAAATTATTTTTAATAATCCAACAAAACTCTGATACCAATGTTGGAAATTTTAGAGTTCTCATGCAGCGGAAGTAATCAATAATAATTTTCAAGAAAAATAAAATAGAATCAGGTATAAAATAAATACTTCAACTTGTAGGGTCTCCCAAAAATCATCGAACCGTGCAACATATCCATCGATCGGATCTCGCGATCGGGATGGTGATCACGATATTAATCAAACCACCACTGTAATACCACGATATCGCAACCCTCAGTCCGACGATCATTACGACGAGAGAAATTTTTTCACATAAAAATTTTTCGAACCCTAAAAAATGAATTCTCCCACCGGAAAATTCTATATTTTAGTTGTGAAAATACAGAGGGAGGCCTACCCAGAAAAAAAATATATATATATATATATATATATATATATATATGAGAAAGGAGGATGCCTACTCTACAGCCACACATCTACATGTCCTAAATGAAAACTAGCTTGGCACACGTGTGTTCTATGCTCATTCAAAAAGAATGTAACCTTTTTCACCATGTTATATAAGATATATCCCTACATTTCATTCCTCCCACTATTCTGCGCAAGCACAGGATCATTAATAGATCAACCAAATGATTAAAAACACCACAAGTCATAGATTATTAGCTAATAAAGAAGTATAATTGCATATAACATACAAAAATATATAAAAACTGATGATTATAATCAAATAGATTTTCGGTCCAAAAGACATATTATTCTTTTTATTTTGTTAAAATTCCATGGTGCTAACAATTTAACTTTCAATATTGTTCTTTTTTTTAAAATTATTATTTTGACTTTTGGTTAAAGTAAGAAATAGATTTCTATTAAATCAAAATACCATCACTAACAATCCGGTGCAAATTCCTACATACAAAATCTGCACCAGAAGTACTTTTCCAGCCTTGCTGCATAGATAAAATTCTAATTATTAAATTAAAAATATAATTATTTTTTGAATTATATTCATAATATTTTTAATCAGCGATAGCAACACAATATCATTCAATATAAACGTAATTTTTTAATTTTTTTAATAAATGAGATTCGACAATTACATGTTAATACCAACAAAATTGTTTAAATTTAAAATGATTTCAAAGTGACCTCAAAATAAAATTTAATTAAACATTTAAGTTTGTAATTAGGTTTGGAGTTGTGTTTTGAGAGAGATATTGGCATATTTAGCTTGGATTACAAGTACTCGTGAGCAAATCACACGGACTAAAGCCATCCACCACTATAATTCAAATCGTAATTATAGTTTATAAATGATCTTAAAAAGTTTATTTATATTTTTAATTTTATAATTAAAATATTACATGTTTTTATTGATATTTTTTTATAATAAGAATCGAATTCTGGTTCACGAGATTGAAAGTGGGAGATTGTTGCCACTAAACTGTCCCATTATGACATGTCTTTATTGATTCGTGTGTCGAGGCATTGGCAAGACAAGTGGTGGATGTCAAACCAACAAAATAAAAATACCTACTTCACAAATATGAATCTAAGGTGAGTAGAGTAAAAGACTGATTTATTTCTTAAAGAAAAATACGAGGACTAAAAAATTATCTAAAACTAGCAAACAAAATAAATCAATGAAATTAAATAATACAAGACAATCAAATAATAGCAATTAAAAGAGAAAATATCAACAAAAATAAACTCTAACTAAAGAAACTATTTCTACCTTAATTTATTTGATTAATCATTGATATAAAAATTACTCAACATTATATAAACAAATTGGTTATAGTTTTTAAATACTACGAAATGACTAATCTCTCCTTACTTTATTGGTACATCATTAATTACTTCTATAATAGAAAAACAACCCTAGAAACCATCGTTAGTTTAGTGTTTCGACAGTTTCAAGATATGAGAGATCCAATTCTAATTAACAAATACCAAACTGGATTTATTTAAATTAAATTATTTAATCACATGATATAAGTTAAATCGCTAGCGAATCTATAAAATCATACAAATTACCACTTTAATAAAAACAAATAAATCTTGTCGTTTTTAATTGGTTGTGTTAGAGGTGGATTATGGCTCCACAAATACCAACTTCTTGATGATTCTAACGATTACCGTCAATAGAGTATGAGACCTACAAAAATCGCCGGAGGGTACTCTGATAGGGAAGGCTCCGATGCTTAAGTCAGAAAAAACGATTTTCGAATGTAGTGAAACAGATTGAGAGTTTTAGAAAGGGAGAGATTCCCCGTGATAAGTGTGCCAAATGTGTAAGGCCAAGGAGTATACCTGACTTCGAAGGTCAGAAGATGTCTTATACCTGATGGAGTCGTGTACTTTCGGTGCGTTACAATCCTACTTTCTTTGCGGAGGAGCTCGGAGATCTCGAAATTAAATATTCCAAAATATTCGTGATTGCTATCGTATGGGAGGTTACGAGATTCGGCGGATTCTTTTCTTATCTGTAAGATCTCAAGAGAACCGTTTTTAAGCAAGAAACCAATGGTATGAGGACGTTCTAATTCTTTCTTGAATTCGGTTGGATCATCGATTTTCGATCGATTGTCAATCATTGCGGACCCTTCGGAGCTTGTTCGTTCGTTCGGAAGACCAGGAGCTAACTGCCCGTCCGGGGGGATAAATCTCAATTGACAAATTTCGTTCGATAGGTGAGACAACTAAGACCTTTTGATAGATCAATTGAGTAGCCATAGAAGGTAATTATTCTATAATATTAGGCTGTATTTGCCCATCGATCGGTAGTTGTTCCCTCAGTTGGAGTGATCCCTTCTGAGTTGTGGGTCTCGTGTGTGGACTTTTCAAGTGTTGACCATTTGAAACAGGTGTTGGGCTATGTCCCATCATTTACCCCCGACTCGTAACATTCTTTCTTGAGAAAGACGACAGGAGTTATGACCATTGAAAAAGGCATGAGAATTTTGGGCGCGACCTCAGTCGTTTTGATTTTTGGGAATCGCCTTTTGTATGCTTTATAAGGATACGTGTCCGTCAAGGTATCACATACCCTAATATTCTTGCCTGCCACTCTCTTGATATTTTGTGAAAAGTTTTTTCTGAGAAAATATCGAAAGGTTCTTCCTCGTTGCAAGGCATAGATGACATACGGAGCATGATGATCGAAGAAGAACTCCAGGAATTCCAAAAGGTCATGTCGCTCGAAACAACTTCGAACTGGTATTGCTTGGCAAAGAGGACATGGCAAACCATGCTCCCGGCGGCTGTGTCCCAATGTATAAATAATGTGTGAAATATGGTTTGAAGGTTCCGTATACGAGCCCACTGGCGGAAGTTTTGAGATATTGGAATATTCACCCCCTCGTTACTCATCCCTAGTGTTTGGCATTTTGTGGTTTCCTTGATTTCTCTGTTAGGCTTTTGTCGTGTATGTTTTGACTTAGAGATTTTATGTGCCCTTTTTTCTTTGGTATAGTGCAGTGTTTGAGGCTCCACCCATGGCAGGTATAAACTGCAGACCCGCCAGGAGTCTCACTGGAAATTCTTTTACAACGAATTTCAAGACAAGCACTGGATGTAGAAGTTATTTTATATGAGGTTTTTGAATAAAGATCTTCTTCCGGTACTTCCAGGTGCCGATCAAGTGCCTTTGTTGAATATGAAAGTCTCGGATCTCCTTCATCACTCTCACTTCTTGCGGTTCGTTAGACGCTATTGTGAGTCTACTCGGCCGAGTATCTGGGTAGATTCTTTAGTGGAGAATCAGACGTTACTGTTGTCTGGTCTGCTGATCGATGAGATGAGGCAGATCGATAAGCCATCTTACTGGAGTAGAAGAAGAATGAGTTGGTTTATACCCTACCGTCTATGAGTGCATCTCTTCTGGAGGATATTTCGACTGATCAAGAGGTGCGACCTAATGCAAAGAGGTCGGTGAATGCAATCGATACTCCTCCCAAGACTCGATCGAAGAAATCAAGAGTTCAGTCGCCTGAATCATCTGCTAGCGAAGAGAAACTAGTAGAAACTGGAGAACGTGCGTCTCCTCAAGAGCATGTCAAACCAATGGGGAGTCATTCAGATGCTTTGGCATGGTTGTTTGTACATCAGCCAGGGGTAATGGAGAGGATACCTCGAATGAGGGAGTTCCCGAGGTGACGGAGGGCGCTCCGGCTCTGAATCCATTACTATAGGGAGAGACATCGATGGGGCTAGATGGTTTTGCCCATGTCCTTAACTTTATAGCTGATAGAGATTGCCATGTTATTCATAGTTGTAATTTTTGTTATGTTCGTCTGATAGAATCAGGGAGATTTAGGCTCGACATACGATACGAGTGGGGAGATGCTAGCTCATTCGAGGAGTTATATCCCATTTGGACGACACTTCCGTTAGATAGGAAACTTTAAATAGGGAGGTCGCATCCACCCATTCAGGGAGTTCCATCCCTTTTTGATGATATATTCGATCAATTTGAAATTTTAAAAAGGGTGGTCGTGTCGACCCATTCGGAGAATTCTATCCATTTTTTATTACACGCTCGATCATTAAGAAACTTTAGATAGGGGTCCATGTCCACCCATTTGAGGAGTTTCATCCCTTTTTGATGATACGTTTGATCGATGGGAAACTTTAGATAGGAGTGTCGTATCCACCCGTTCAGAGAGTTCCATCCCTTTTCTGTAACACGTTCGATTTATAAGAAACTTTAGATAGGAAGGTCGTGTCTACTTGTTTGGGGAGTTCCATCCTTTTTTGATGACACGTTCGGTCGATAGGAAACTTTAGATAGGAGGGTCGCATCCACCCATTTGGGGAATACCATCCCTTTTTTATGACACGCTCAATCGATAGGAAACTTTAGACAGGGGGCCGTGTCTACCCGTTCGGAGAGTTCTATCCCTTTTTTTATGACACGTTCGATCGATATAAACTTTAGATAGGAATGCCATGTACACCCGTTCCGGGAGTTCCATCCCTTTTCGATAACATGTTCGATCAGATGCTCTCTCCTTATGTAAGCAGTAGGAAACTAGTCTGGTAGCCAAATGAGAATGAGGGAGAGAATCGTTCAGAACTTACTAAGCTGATTCTTCTGGCTGTATGGAGTTGTGGAGTTTATTGATGGTATAAGCGTAGGTTTTCTGAGTTCCAGGTCTTAGGCACGGCCAATCCGTCTAGATTGTTAAGGTGATAGATTCCTAGTCAAACCACGAAACGCACTTGGTATGGACATTCCCAATTAGGAGCGAATTTGCCCCTGGGTTGAGGCTGACCAGTGACATCCACCCTTCTTAGCACCAACTTGCCAAATTTGAACGTTCGGTTCTTGACTCTTCGATTGTGATACCGTGTCATCTATTATTGGTAAGCAACTATTCACGTCGATGCGGATTCCCGTAGCTCTGGGAGTAAGTTTAATCTCTCGCGTAGGGCATGCTAGTTTTGCCTGGCATTATATTGGGTCACCCGGAGTGAGTGGATTCCTATCTCCACAGGTATGACTGCTTCACTTCCACACGTTAGACTGAATGGTGTTTCACCAGTTGCCCTTCGGGGCGTAGTATGATATGATCAAAGAATACCGTAGAGTTTTTCAGCCCATCGTCCTTTAGCATTGTCTAGCGTTGTCTTTAACCCTTGTAGAATCGTTTGGTTGGTTATCTCAGCTAGCCCGTTGGTTTGCGGGTAAACGACCGATGAAAATCGATGCTGAAACTTGAGTTTCTCGCAAAACTCCCAGAAGCACTTGTTGTCGAACTACTTTCTATTGTCCGTGATAAGGATATGTGGTATGCCGAACCGAGTGATGATATGAGTCCATACAGTCAAGGCATCGAAAAGAAATATTGGCACTTGTCATATCGTTTCACGTAGTTATCAGAGTCGACCTTCGTGGTCGGCCAATAATACCCCTAGCGAAGAGCCTTGTAGACCAGGTTTCGAACACTTAGGTGATTGCCACAGATCTCTTCATGGATTTCTCAAAGAACGTAGTCCCCTTCTTCGGGAGTTAGGCACCGTAGGTATGGATGAGTGAATGACTTCCAAAAAGGATTCCATCGATTATGACATAGTGCGCGGCTCTTCGCTTTAGTTTCATTGCTTCCATCGGTGACTCTAGCAGGCGATCATACCTCAGGTATTCTTCTATGGGATCTTTCCAACTAGGGGACTAATCGATAGTAAAAGCCTTTCTGGACTCATCAATGCTGGGATATAGCAGGCTCTCGATATATACCATTCGGTTAGAAACAACCGAGTCAAAACTAGTCAGTTTCGATAAAATGTCGGCTTATGCGTTCTCCGATCGAGAAATTTGCTGGATATCAACTTTGTCTAATTGTTCCATCGTCTCGTGTAACTTACCCAAGTATTTAGCCATGGTCGAGTCTTTCATTTTGTAGACCCCTTCGATTTGTTTAACGACCAACTGACTGTCAGTGAATACTCTGACATTCCGTGGCCCCATGTCGATGGCAATTCGAAAGCCCGTTAACAAGGTTTCGTACTCTGCTTGATTGTTAGTGGCCCGAAAATTAAACCGGGGGGCGTACTCCGCCTTAAGATTCCAGAAAATCTTTTCCTTATCAGTAAGATTCTGGAAATACTGCTTTTAAGTAGAGAATCATGGTTGTTGGAGCGTTTTGACCCTTCCTTAGGATCGATGATACCGTTAGCTTTCAATCGGTCGTTTAGCCAATGCGAAACCATCGGGGCTTGTTCATTTTGCCGTCTAGGGGCTAAGCACCCATTCGGGGAGATGAACCTCAATTGACAATTATCGTTCGGTAGACACGGCGACTTGGACCCTATCGTTCAGGAGATAGGGCGACTAGGGTCATTCGATAGATCGATTGAGTGACTACTGAGGATAGTCATTCAATAGTACCAGGTTGTACCTGCCCATCGGTTGGTAGTTATTCGATCAATTAGTTTACGGGAGCGATCCCTTTCGTGCTGTGGACCACATGGGTTTGGACCCTTCCAAATGTATATTTGAAGTGGGTAACTATCTTTCAGACATGTTTTATTGAGATTGGTGAAATCCACGCACATTTTCCACTTGCGGTTGGCCTTTTTTACCAAAACGACGTTGGCTAGCCACTCGGGATATTTAACTTCACGAATGAACCCGACCGCCAATAGCTTTTGAACTTCTTCTTGAATAGCATATTGGCGTTCGAGAGTGAATACTCTTTTCTTTTGTCTTACCGGCTTGAAACTGGCATTAATTATTAGCCTATGGGTTATAACGGATAGATCTATACCCGACATGTCTTCCGGGGTCCTGGCAAAAACTTTGGAATGTCGTTGTAGATAGGCGACTAACGCCTCTCGTAAGGAAATTGATAGGTTGGTCCCTATCTGGACGATTTGATTTGGGTCGCCTATTAAGGGGACCTCAATAGTTTTTTCGACTGGTTCGGGTTTCGACCTTGACCCGGAGTCGTCCCTGAGTTCCAGGGCATCGATCGAAAAGTTTTCTCGCGCATCTTGGGCTGCAAAGTGGACAAAAGGATCAGGATCGTTACGAATGGTAGTGACCCTTTGTAGTGTTATGAACTTCACCTTCATATGTCTCATGTTTGGTAATGCTTCCAGTTCGTCCAAATTGAGTCGATCTAGAATGACGTTGTAATGAGAGAATAATTTCACCACATGAAACAAGATATTAGCAGTCGCATGATTAGGAGGTTTTTCGAGGGTCACAGAAACGGAGATAATGCTTTCAGGATAGACGTGCTCATCTGAAAGTCCTCTGAAGGACCCGGTAAGTGGCAGAAGTCAAGCCAGATTTAGGCCCATTCGACAGAAGGCGTCCCAAGTAATGAGATCACAGTCGGCCCCTTGATTGACAATGACTCTCTTCACGATGTAGGATTCTATCTTGAGGGTAATGACTATGGAATCATTGCGGCGGGGATTAACCCCCGCCAGGTCGTTATCATCAAAACCTATGACTGGCCTCTTCTTCTTGGCAGGCCTTACGCCGGGATTGACGGCTGTAGATGTTGACACAAATTTTCAGAAGATCAGTATATTTCTCACAGACGGCGCCAATCTGTTGGAGATGAGTTATGATTCCACAGATACCGGTTTCTTGATGACTCAAACTATTACTGTCGATGGAGTGTGAGACCTGCAAAAACCGTCAGATGGTGCTCCTGCGAGAGAAGTTCTGACGCTCAAGTTAGAAAGAGCGATTTTTGAATGTAGTGAAACAGACTGAAAGTTTTAAAGAGTGAGAGATTCCCCATGATCAGTGTGCCCAATATGTAAGGCCAAGGGAGCGTACATGACTTAAAAAGTTTGAAGGTGTCTATACCTGATGGAGTCGTATACTTTCGGGGCGTTACAACCTTACTTTCCTTGCAAATGAGATCGAAGATCTCGGACTTAAATATTCCAAAATATTCGTGATCATTATCGTATGGGAGGTTACGAGATTTAGCGGATTCTTTCCTTGTCGGTAAGATCTCAAGAGAACCGTTTCTAAGCAAGAAACCAATGGTATGTGGACGTTCTAATCTCTTCTTGGATTCGGTTGGATTATCGGTTTTCGGTCGATTGTCAATCATTGTGGACCCTTCAGAGTTTGTTCGTTCGTTCGGAAGACTAGGGGCTAAGTGTCCATCTGGGAAGAAAAATCTCAATTGACAAATCTCGTTCGGTAGGCGGGGCGACTAAGCCCCTTCGATAGATCAATTGAATATCCATAGAGGGTAGTCGTTCTATAATATTGGGTTGTATTTGCCAATCAATTAGTAATCGTTCCCTCAGTTGGAGCGATCTCTTCTAAATTGTGGGTCTCACGTGTGGGTTTTCAAATGTTGACCCTTTAAAATAGGTATTGAGTTATGTCCCATCAGGTTGTAGACTGTTTTGGGGTTATCAAATATAAGTTTCTATTCAGTAAATTCAAAACAATCATAAACATTAAAGAATAGAGAATAAAAATGGTGTCTGTCTTCAAAAACCTAAAGACTCTTTTATAGAAAAGAGTTTCCTAATTTCTAAAAAAGCAAACTTTCCTAAAAATTAAAGGGTTTTCAAATTCCAAAATTTCTATCAAGAAAATATGATAAAATTGGTTAAGGAAATAGAACAAGTTTTCTAAAAATACTAGATATACAATATACGGAAATATTTCCAAAATAGTTGAAAGTGGTCAAAATTCTTAAACTTCTAATTCTCTTACTACTAATCTTATTCACATATACTCTCATGCCTTAACAAGTTCTGCTATCAATTTTGGAAGTCCAGAAATCTTCATCAAATCGGAGCTTGGTTTTGGTTATAAATATTTCCTTCAATAAATTAGTCATCTTTTTTTTTTTTTCTTCACTAATTAATTCTCTAATTATATTATAATAAATATCATTAAAAAAATAATTTTTTAAATATAATAATTATCAAAATCTTTTAATAAAAATTATCTTAATTAAAACATCAAATTTGAGCTCAAGATATGTTAACATTGAATTGCAGTTCAATTGTTCTGTGTGGGAACCGGACTCCCCGAAGAATAATTCAATTCAATCACAACCCTAACAATTGCAAACTTCTATAGGAAGAGGCCATCGGGGCAATCTCGTATAGTACAGTATATTGACCAAAAGGACAGAGAGAGAGAGGAAAGAGGCAAACAGTAATGGGGCTGCGACCTGGGAGACTGAGAGGTCGAGGCGAGGAAAGGGGACAGACGCAGAGCCTGAAGGAGACAACTCCCCGCAGTGCAATCATTAGCCCGCTCTCTCTCTCTGTGGAAGTTAGATTCAGATGTATACCTCGGGCCCCTCCCCCTGACTGGCTTTGATAGGCGCCCCCACATCACCACGCGCAGCTCTACTCTTGATGCTACAACCCTCTTCCACGCTCCTTTCACTTGACCTCGTCCCTCGTTGGGCAATTTTGCCCATTTGGAAAAAATAAAGGAGTGATCACTGCTCTCTAAAAATTAGATCAGTTTAAATTATAGTCACTGAGATTTTGTAAAATATATATATATATATATATATATATTTTAATAAAAATTATTAAAATAAATTAAAAAAATAAAATTTTCAAACAAGCCATGATTCCGATCACTACAATACTATCCATAAATATTTTTGTTATAAACATACACCGGATATGCAGACACATTCACTTGCTAATTATTTGTGATTTCTTATCTTACACAATATTTCTAATTGCATGTAAATTAATGAACTGAATATACATAAATGATCCTATTTTTGAGAGATGCATAAAAGCAGTTGATATGGAAGGATCGTTGATTATAAATTCGAAAGAGTGACCGCATTGGCAGAAAGAATGTGACAAATCAGTTGCTAGTGTAAAACTTCTATATAAACTTCTATGTGGTGTTGTTCTTCAAATTTGAGTTAAAATCTTATTATATATATATATATATATAATAAGATATTGCTAGAAAGATGAAAATTCTAACAGTTACGGACTTCTAAGGTAGATGACAAATCCAAGTTACTAGATAATTTTGCTCTTCTGCTTTCTTCCTTTTTCCCTCCCTCCCCGAGGGGGTGAAGTCAAAAACAGAGAGAGAGAGGGAGAGCTCGTGACAGAGTGATAGGAAGGAGTGAGGGGTGTCGCGACGAATAATAATGACATAAATAATTGATTGGGCGATTGCGATGTGATGCAACAACAGTCATTTCGCTCCATCCCCCCCCCCCCAAAATTTATTATCATTTTAATCTAACTACTTGTGCTAAAAAGTAAATGTAACAAATTGCTGGACATCAAATCTCCAAGAGTGCTCGATTTTAAAATTATTATTAAAATCTGTTATTTACTTCTTAAAAATTATCATATTTATCTTATTTTATTTTACATATAATATTTGGAGAACGTGAATTATCCTCAATTTATTTTAATTTATGTTTGTATTATTTTATTTTACATATAATAGTTTTAATTAAAATAATTTTTAATACAAAAACATAAAGTTTTGTAACATAAATAAATTATCGTCACGTATTGTGGTTTATGTTTCGGATTCGTCGGTTTTTATTTCTAATTTTGAGAAATCGGAATAAAATATTAAAAGGACGATTTCAGTTTTGATTCTGATTTTAATTTTAGATAGTTCTAATTTTAAATGGTTTTGATTGTAGTTCTAGACTCAAAACTATAAAAATTAAAATAATAAAAAAATAAAAATAAATATTAATCTTTTTTGTAAAAAAAATAAAAATAAAAAGTATCTGATTAACGACGAAAAGAATTTAATTGAAGAGCTATTGTATTTTCTTTGTCGACCGAATCTTTTAATTAATTCAGTAGTGAATATTTAAAACACACTTTGTCATAACCCATGATAACTAAATATTTATTTGCCTGTACTAAATTAGCAAAATAAATTATTTTAAATTAGTTTTTCTAATATAAAATTCATATGCATTTTTATACTTGAATTTTAATAATTATATTAAATACAGTTCTAATTCAGATTTGAACTATAAAATGATTAGCAATTTTGATTCAGTTTGTCCTGACTCTACGATTTGATTACAAGCGTGGCCATGTCTAAATTAAACTAACATCGAGATTGCCAAAGGCGTTATAAGTGACAACATTTCCAAAATAATTTTGAACTCTCTAGTTAACATTTGTTCACGTTTTACACTCGGAATCAAAATATATATATATATATATATATATATATATATTATTGATTCTCAAATCGAGTTAGAAATTTATAAAGAATTTAAATTTCGAATTAAGCCTTTGGGTCAGTCTAATTTTTGAGAAATATCAAAGAGGACGTTTGAGAAATAACAATGCGAAAATATGCTGACGTAATAATACTTTTCTTATTAGAATTTGTGGTATGTGGGACAAAAAATTCCATCCCAATTGATGGGAAAAATAATCGTGGATGTTGAAGTATTTATACGAATAGAATTATTTAAAATAAATAATTCTTTTCTCTAAAGAAATAAACTCTTTGCTGGTCCAGAAAGAAGTTAAATCGGTAGAATGAAACCGTAGAGATATCTGGGTCAATAATACGTGAGGGGGAGAGAGAATTGCGAATGAAACTTTCAAAACGAAGATCGCACTCTCTTTAAAATCATGCTTCTCTCATGTGTGGGGTGGGGGGTTTCCCCTATACTTTCTCTCTCTCTCTCTCTCTTTCCCCCCCCCCCCCCCCCATATCTCATCTCATCTCTGCAAAGATAAAAGTCATGATTATGAAAAAAAGGGCGTAGAGCATGCATGAATATGAGTTCAATAATTGCAATGATCCTAAAAAGCGTGACACTTCTTACTCTGCCACCGCATCTATAGGGCTGATGCCCCCACCCCTATGATGTGCTCATAAGTGTGTGTATATTTTCATCAACCGAGAAGAAGGAGGAAAAAAAAAAATAATAACCAGAGTAATATTTTTGATGCTTGACTTCAATTATTGTATTCGAGTATTGACCACTCCTTTATTTCCTTTCGCATTATGTTGTTTTCATGCCTTTGTCCGCTCCTGTCCTGTCCATTCTGACACAAAACCTCATACATAGATCATGATCCATTATTAAATGTTATCACCGTTTCTCAATGTTCCCGCTTAATGGCGACCCTTCATTTAATATATAAATTTTGTTCATATAAAAATTTCACTTTTCTAAAAATTTTCTGAAAAAAAAAATTACACCCAAATTAAATATATATATATATATCTGTTGAACTTATAACTATTTTAAAATTATTTATATTTATAGAAGTCAGTGTTGAATGTTGATTATGCATGTATTCATAAATATTGGATATCATACCAAAACCTTAAATGTTGATTATGCATGTATTTATAAACGTTGGATATCATACCAAAATCTTATTGGTTCAGTGATAAAGATATTAAATTTTTTTAATTAATTTTTATTTAATAATTAATTTAAATCAAATTAATTAAATTAATAAATTAAATTAATTATTGAATACCGATCCATCAATTAATAAAAGAAACAAAACGTAGGGCACTATTCGTCGTACCTTGCCAAATGCCAACAAATATTTTGGACTTCAGTCCTATTTGGTAGGGAAGGGTTTCTCCCAAATGCATAGACTTGCCATGAATTAGGTAATCATCCAAAGTATCAGTCAAATTTGGTTTGCCGTCTAATTATGATTATGATGCTACGGGAGTTTTGCAGAAAATGAGGCACTATTTGTTTTTCTTATATATATATATATAAGGTAGAAATTATTTGCCCAATATCCCAATTTTTCTTTTACTTTTGCAATACTATTTTTCCAGCTCAAGAAAAATGAAATATATATATAAATTAAAGATTGGGACAAAGCCCATAGCTTTCCCTGTTGCTATGGACATTTTAATCAAAGTGTAGATGAGAACAATTTTTTAGGATTATCAATTGTTGGAATAGCAAATCAACATGTGCAATTAGAAAAGAAAAGGGCACAAAGGTATCACAGCCGGCCCCTCCCCTGGAAACAATTTCTCCGGGAAAGTAACAATTTTTTTCATTACTTTAAGAATAACAATAATAATAATAAGCCAGGGTTGGGTTGGGATGGGATCCTTTTCTTGGACAACGGGAAGGGAAATCTGGGTTGGATTTGACATGAGCCTGAGCAAAAGGTGCCACCACCACACATTGGTAGGTTGTTTGTTTTAAGTAATTATGCGAGAGAGAGAGCGAGAGAGAGAGAGAGAGAGCGAGAGAGAGAGAGAGAGACTTTGACTCTGTCTTGCTAATCTAATCCGATCATCTTCTTTTCAACCTTTGCTTTCTTCCGTTATATTTCCAACGGACGCTTCAAACTACAAAGCTAATTTTTGTGTTGGCCAATCATGAGCTGACATGTGGCCTACCCATGCGTGCCCTTTTGTTCGTTAGTAGGTCAGTTTTTTTACCCCCATTTTGCATCCAAAATCAGATCCCTTTCCTTCCGCATCGAGTCAAAATACCAAAATTAGGTGCCCTCTCCGATCAAAATTACCATATTCTCCTATTCGCAGCTGCTTAAGAAAACCAAAAAATATATATATTGATTAATATATTGGTGTATAATTTATTTGATCCATTTAATTTTATTAATTTAATTATTAAGAAAACAGAAAAATTATTAAGAGGCGCATGGTTTGCACTTAAAAATAGAAATTGGATTTAAAATCAAAGATTTTAAAAATAAGTTTTAGAAACCCATAATTTGAGAAATTTTATTTCTAAATTTCATTTTGATTTTACTAATTCAAATTATATCATATAATTTTAAATTTAATTATTAATTTCGATTCATTTTAACAAAGCATCTCTAAGTATATCTTTGATTTAAATGTAGTGAATTTAATAATTAAAACCATAGAATAGAACTAGGAGGATTTGCCTTTAGTTCTAAAAATTGGGTAAATTACTACTCGCTCCCTTTGGTTCGTGGATTTCGGCCAAATCATAATAGGGATGACAATCAGTCGGTTATGGTTCGGGTCATATTAATATCATATCTGTCCATAAATCTTAACTATAATATCCATATCCGACCCTAACCCAATTCGGGTTAAAAAATAAAAAACCATATCCAATCCTACGGATTTTTTTGAAAATCTGATTCGACCCGATATATTACATACATTTAAAAAATCGATCCAATGCGATCTTAAATCGACTTGTACCCAACCTATACCCGACCTAAACCATAGCTTAATATATTTTTTTAATTTAATAATATTTGTTTAGGAATGAAAATGAAATTTATAAGTTATAATAAACTTTAAAAATCTTTTTTTTTTTATATAATAATATTATATTAAAATAATTTTTTATTTTATTATAAATTATTAACAGATCGGATTTGATTATTTATAACCAAAATCTATATCCGATCCGACCCAACTACCTTAATATTAAAACCATAGAATAGAACCAGGAGGATTTGCCTTTAGTTTTAAAAATCGGTAAATTACTATTTGCCCCTCGTGTGGTTTGTGGATTTCGGGCAAATTAGATGAAGTAAAGTGTAATTTATCCTAAAAATTATAATTTTTATAACGTTTGAACAAACATCCGATTACACTTGGTTAAGTTATATGAAAGCTGACTAGGTTTTACAATCGCTAACCAAATCTGATTTGTTTGATTTCTGACAATTTTTTACGCTTGCCCGATGGTCTCTAAATAAGTTGCATGATGATTGCTTAAAATAAGTAAATTATTTT
Source organism: Dillenia turbinata (assembly GCA_037126225.1). Taxonomy (NCBI): domain Eukaryota; kingdom Viridiplantae; phylum Streptophyta; class Magnoliopsida; order Dilleniales; family Dilleniaceae; genus Dillenia; species Dillenia turbinata. Next base: position 1,485,977 of record JBAMMX010000013.1, read on the forward strand.
GATTGATCTACTTATATGGAAACGAAAATTATGTATTTTTATTAGATTTATCATAAATTATATCAGTAATTTTACGTAATCATGGGTGTCAATTTGATAATTTTAATGAAAATTATATCCTCCCTTACTAATATTTGGAAGAAAAAAGTGATTACGTGTTTGAAAGAGAATATAAATCTTAAGGGGTCAATCCATGTTTGCAACACTCTTCTGATCATTTTGGAATGGTACGGCCTATGATTGTTTGTAGATCACTTTCTCGTAAACAAATTCTTACGGGATATGGTAACGGTTCAAATGATAAAATTTTTTATTTTTATCTTTTTTTTATCAATTTAATTTTATTTAACTACATTCCACACTAAAACACACAAAAAAAAAAAAAAAAATTCATACACTTTGGCGTGACTTACGATACAAGTCTATTTTGTGTAAAAAACGAAGAGAGGGATTGAAGGTTTAGGAAAGATGAATTTATGGGAAAACTATTGTGAAATAATTAATAAGTGCTTATTGGTTAATATTTTAAATGTATATATCTTTAAATAATTTGTTAAAAAATATAGTTTTTTAAATTGTAAAATCACATTTCATACTAGGAACAGTCAGAAATGTACAACGTATATTTTTTTTAATTGTATAAATATATTTAAACTAATTTTTAATTAAATCTTGTTTAGTAGTTTATATCAACATTTATTGATCAATTTTAATAAAAAAATTATTATTATATATTATTCAAATAAATATTTAATTGAGAATTGATTAAAATACAATGATAAAAATTAATCAATTTGAATCAAATTTTATTTGTTTGCTAGGGCAAATTTCCATGTTGCAAGTTTCAAAACGGTCATTTTTGCCAACTACCCTTGCAAGCGTGGTCATAGGGTGACCGGATAAAACTCTTTATGTACCTGTTTTTGTCATACATAAGATTTGAAATCGAGATATTATTTAAGAAATATCAATATCCATCCATTGGACTAACTAACGTCGATCATATGGTAATGTGATAATGGGAGTTAGGCACTGCCAAGAATTTAAAACACATGTTTTTTTCTTTTTTTCTTTTTTTCTTTTTTTACATTGAATGTGTTTGAAAATATTTCTGGAATTTCATCATCTTAGGCATCATTTTAATTCAGCCAACCCAACATCATAGTGAAAGATACATCAAATCTATCCATCATAACCACTCAAAATCTAAGATCATCTTTTTTGAAAAATAATGCATGATCATGAAGGCTCAACAACGGCAAGCAAAAGCACTTGACCATTTCTGTGATCAATCATCATGCGTCATATAAAGTTTGCTCCATCATCCTTTTTCATCCTTAAAGTTAGCAGTTACTATCATTGAATTATTGTGCCATGTTATTTTATATAATATATATATATATATGCTTTTTTACTTTCCTCACTATTTACTATTTTCAACCTTTCTTTCTTTTCGGTTTGCATCATCCAAAATGCATGAATAAAGTTTTTCCATATTTATTCAAAGTCTTGGGGGGCTTAAAGTTTCTTTGAGGTTTTGGAGGGTGAATTTTATTTAATTTTCACTTGAATAAATCAAAATTTCATTTATAATAAAAATTTCGTTCTAAGCATTGTGAGAAAAAAAATATGTGTATTACGTACGTTAAAGACAGGAGACGCATACACAGAGGAATGCAGAAGAGAGGAGTCGCACATGGCCAATGACTGATGGGTTAAAATGGTCAAAGTCTCTCTTTTAAGTTTCAGCGGAGCAGGTTCATTCATTGTCAATAGCTTTGAACCATTTGGGGACCCAAATGATCAAAAAGGTTGAAATATATGAGGATATGAAAATACAAGAATTCTATAAAAAGATAAAACAAAACATGAAAGCAAGAAAAGGGGTTATTGATTTTGAGCCAAATTATGTGTGCGTGCGCAAATGGGGCACTAAAAGGTCAATTGGCCTGTTCTTATGTCTTTACTAATTGTGCTTATGCACGGGCTGTGCTTTGCGACGCGTTTTCTAAGAGACTGAGTGTAACGTATGGGTATATGCCAATGGCATTGGCAATATGGCAAATCTCCTTTTGATCTCATCAAGGATCGAGTCTCCTCTCTCTCTCTCTCTCTCTCTCTCTCTCTCTCTGTGAGAAAAGAGAGTGGGAGGGGTTTCATGTGTGTTTGTCAACCTGGGACGGGGGGCCTTGTCGGTCAAACTCGTTTCCTACACAACCCAAAAAGAAATATATAGCCCCAAAAAAATAAGGCCGAAATTGAAATAAAGAAAAAAGATTTAAGAAAGAAAGAGAGAGCAAAATGACGGTACTATTTAGTGCCCTTCTACACCAGGAGTGAGATAGGATTTGTTTGGGTTTTATTCCTTTAACAAGAAGATCGGATTTATTCTCTCTCTCTCTCTCTCTCTCTCTATAAAGGTTCTTTTTCTCTACTCCCTGCCAAAGACAAAACCTCCTCATTCTCCATTTCCTTTCTCTCTCTCTGGGTTGAGAAAGAAAAACAGTGAAGAGAGAGTGGGTCGAAGAGCAAGCAGATTTTGGATTTCTCTTGTTTTTGGATCTTGTGCTTATTGATTAAACAAGAGGGGGAGAGAGAGATGGAGCTTCGATTGAGCTTAGGGGAGGCTTCGATATCGAAGCAGTATGGGATGGCGAAGAAATCTCGAGAGGTGAAAAGCAACGGCAACGGGAACAAGAAATTTAGTTTAGGATTTTGCATGGGCTTAGGAATCGGCGCTTCTTCTAATGTTGTTGAACAAGAACAGGAAAAATCAACCAGAAAAGACGTCGTCGAGGATGAAGATCAGTCCGATGATGAGTCTACCGAAGATGACGAGGACGACGACAACGATGCAACTGCTGAAAACGGTAATACAAATAATACAGCGTCCAATCCAAATCCTATTCAACAACTCGATCTACTCCCTCTCGCTCCTGTTCCTCGCTCTAATCCCTTTCCTAATTGGCCTCCTCCTAATTCTGATCATCATGGTACTCTTCTCTATTAACCCACCTTTTTTTTTCCCCTACTTCGTACTTTTTTTCTTCTTCTTCTTCTTCTTCTTTTTTTTAATAACGAGTTGGAGCGGCAAAAGGCTCGAATCTGAATCCATTTTTTGTTGTGGTATGGCTGTGAAGATTCATCTGTCCATTTGAGTTTGCCTAGCACTACAAGAGGCTTCGACTTTGATGTTAACAGATTACCGACAGTGACTGCTGCGGCTGAAGAGAGAGAAACTGAAGAAGGGAGAGTTATGTCGTCTTCATCGCCCACCAATAGTGTTGCCTCATCATTTCAGATGGATTTCTGCATGTTTAGGTCATCTTCCGCTGCTAATGGCGGAAACAACAACAACAAGAAGAGATCGTCGGACGATAGCGCCGCCATGGATGGCGAGAGAGCTTCGTCTAGAGCTAGTGATGAAGATGATAACGGACTCACTAGAAAGAAACTCAGACTCTCCAAAGAGCAGTCTGCTTTTCTCGAAGAAAGCTTCAAGGAACACAACACTCTCAATCCCGTATGTCTAACTTCATTTCAATTATTCTCTCTCTCTCTCTCTGTGATAATTAATTTAATTAATTTTGCAGAAACAAAAGCTAGCATTAGCAAAACAGCTGAATCTGAGGCCACGCCAAGTAGAAGTGTGGTTTCAAAACAGAAGAGCAAGGTATGCATTTGCAAACGCAATAATGCAACTCTTTTATTAATTAATTTCTAAAAGATTTCCAAATTTGTTTGATAATTACTAATGAATGAAGACAAAATAAAATAAACAGGACGAAATTGAAGCAGACGGAGGTAGACTGCGAGTATTTAAAGCGGTGCTGCGAGACCCTGACGGAAGAAAACAGGAGGCTTCACAAGGAGCTGCAGGAATTAAGAGCCTTAAAGACTACTTCTTCTAACCCCTTTTTCATGCAACTCCCTGCCACCACTCTCACCATGTGCCCTTCTTGTGAGCGCGTCGCCACCACCACCACCTCCTCCACCGCTCCTCCCACCGACACCTCCTCCGCTTCTGCCGTCGCCTCCTCTCCATTTTCTCTCTCCACTAGACCCAGATACTACCCTTTCTCTCACACCCAACCTCATCCTCATCCCCATCGATCTGCTGCTTCTTGACCGTCCTCCAACTTTACCAAATGAAGGAGTTTAGTGTGGATACTGTGGTAGGAGATATGGTGTTTTTCGTTTGTCCTTTCTGTGAACATAGTTAAGCTTTGTGGATTTTCTTTTCTTTTTCTCTGTTAGCGAGAGATATGAGATAACCCCTTTAGTTCATGCATGGGTTGGGTTTTGATTTGGGGACTGCTCTGGATTTTGTTGGGAGAAAGATTAATTACGGTTAAGATTATGTTTAGTAACAGAGAGAGAAGAAACATGATACTTGTTCTTATATGAAATGAAATATGTTGGTGAAAATTTTCTCTTTAAATTTTGTTTTTCAAAATAATACATTTTATTTGGATAATATCCGGTTTATTTTTAAAATTGATGTGGTAGTGCGTCAAATTATCATTATCATATTGGTAAATAATGAATGATTGACAGAATATATTGCAGGGTGGCATTGATTGATAGAGTGTACGACGGAGAGCCTAGGTAGGGGTGGTTTTCTTCAATGTTTCCCCGTGGTTCAAGGCACGTTTTGAGAAAAGGATTAGACTGGACTTGCTTTGTGTTTGGTTTGGTCTCTCTCTCTCTCTCAAATCACACTTCTAATAATGATTTCATTCATGAAGCGTGCGTGGTTTCATGGGAAAAGGGTTGGATGGATATATGATTGGTTTTGATTTTGCTTTATTGATGGGAGAGAGAGACCAGAGATTAAAAAAAAAAAAAAAAAAAAAAAAACAGAGAGAGAAGAATGAGAATGGGAACAGTGATGACATTTGCATAATTATGTCCCATAAAGGGTGGTGCCCTTTACAGTAATTGCAATTATGAGCATAGACACACGAGAGCCCCCAAGGACAAGTACAAAACCCATCCCCCAAACCCCCCCCCCCCCCCACGCCACCCCCCACCCCAAAAATTCATTATTAATATTATTAATGTAGTTATTAAGCCACGTGACGTGTCACAAGCATTACTATTGAATCAACTTTGTATTTTTATTTTTTCTCTTCTGAACATCGAGTTGAGAGGCATCTCCCTCGTATCAGACTGCCCACTCTGGCTTTAGATTCACCCTCTCAAACCGGCCGATAAGCCTGGCGGTTCAACGGTTGAACCGACAGTTCAAAACCAGTTCGATAAGTTAATAAATTAATGTCATTAGAATTCCACAAACTACCAAATCTCAATAAACTCCTTCCACTAAAACCAAGTTTTTACCGTCCGCTGAAGATCTTTTCTTGAATCTAATTCTAATTAAAAATCTCAACAATATAAATAAATCAGGGTCAATATGAACTTAGCTAGAATGTAGGATGAGAGAGAAGTCTAATATGAAAATATTATATTTTTTAATTAAAATTCGAATTTAAATATTTTAAATATAAAATATTATATTAAAAGAATTATTTCTTAAAAAAAGATGTAACAAAAAATCAAAATAAATTAATTAGAATATATTTTCAGATACTGATCGGTCCGAAAGAGAGAGAGAGAGAGAATAAGGTAAACGTTAAGAGGCTAGGCTAAGTCATTATCACAAAAAAAAGAAACAATTTGCAATCATAATTAAAACAAAAGTCAATAAAATGCCCCATTAGTTCATAACATCAAGTAGGATCACCCAACCACCTCTCCACTATTTATTGACTTTCCAAATACCCTCTCCCTTACTTTTAAGTCTCCTTTTAAGACGATTACACAATAATTAAAAAAAATAATAAACAATCTCAATTTAGCATTAAAAATAGTTATAGTAATTGCTAATCACCCTTTTAAGATTGATAAACCATCTCAATTTAGTTTTACACAACAATCAATGTTTGCTAATCACCCTTAATTTTTCCTTGTGCAGTTGAATTACTGTACTGATCAAATGTTGCACTCACGATATTTATGATATTAGTTTTGAATTTTCTATCACTAAAAAACAAAAGTTAAATTTTCTTTCTTCAGAATTTAATACATCAATGAATCTCGGTGCAATAACAGAATTACTCCTTTAATAGTTTTAAAATCACATATTTAAGACATATAAACAATTTCTTTACAAAAATATAAGAAAAATACTACATAGATTCTCTCTCTATTCTCACACTAAGTTAAGTAATATTTTATATATAAGATAAACCCTTTTAAAATTTAATACATTTACTATATCTTTACAAAAATTAAATTCTTATAAATTTTGTCTCTATAAACATATTATTTTAAATTTATTTCTCTAATAAAACTTAATTTAGATTTTACTCTCTAAAACTAAATATATTAGTTTTTCTTTTCTAAAACAAAATACTCATATTTTCTCTCTCTAAGGCATTTATTTTGAGTTTTCTCCCTTAAAAAATCAAATTTAACTTTTATCTCTCTAAAATAAGATGTAATTTTTTTCAAAAAACAAATTAAAATTTTCTCTTCATATAACTAAATATATTAGTTTTTTCTCTTTAAAAGAACTAAATTTAGTTTTTTTTTTCTCTCTTTAAAACTAAACAAATTAATTTTCTCTCTCTAAAATTCAAGTTATATCATATTTTCTCACTCCAAACACATTAATTTTAAATTTTTCTCTTAAAAAATCAAATTAAATTTTCTCTCTCTAAATTTAAACTCATCAATTTTCTTTCTTTAAAAAACTCAAATATTGATATAAAGTTTCTTTCTTTAAAAAAGCAAATTTAGTATCAATAAACTATAATTCAATCGACACTGTCCACCTTCCCCTTGTATAAGTTTCGAGTTCAAGCTTTTTTATAAACAAAAAAAGAGTAAATTACATGTTTAGTTCTTAAATTTTGTCATATTTTCACAAATTAACCTTTACAGTTAAGAATGTTACCTTATAATTCTCAAATTTCAAAAACCATAACGTTTTGATTCTTCACATGATGTGACTGGTCTTGCTTACATGTTGTACGAACACTGACATATTATTACCATATCAACACCTGAAAACATATCATAATGCTACATCAGCATTTTTGCTGACGTGGCATACCACGTGACCAATGAGCTGACATGGCAGGCCACGTCAGCAGGTGAGGTTTTTTTTTTTTTTTTTTTTTAAATCTCTCTCTCTCTCTCTCGCTCTCTCTCTCTCAAAATAACCTCACAACCCTGAATCCATTTTTTGTTAAGACCCATTTTTTGTTGGGGTTTTGGGAGGGTTTTGAATTGCAGACCCATTTTTTGCTCTTCACGAATTCTTAAAAAAAAACCCTTTTTTCTCTTCACCAAGACCATTTTTTTCTCTTCACAAATCCTCCTCAGAGTTGCCAAAATCAACCTAATCACCAAGTCTGCAACGTCCTTGTCAACACATCAGGCTGTTTGTTACCCTAATTCCCTTCTCTTTACATTTGGGCAAGTCAATCTTATCCAACCCCACGCTGAAACTCGCCACAATCTCCGGCTTGGACAGCGCTTTGATTAGCTCGGCGTCAGCCCTAGCGAAGGTGTTTCCGACGATCACGCGAATTAATTGGGAGTGCGATTTGAGGAATTCGGGCTTGTTGGGTACTCCCAGAATCGGAAGAGATTAAATCTCTTGTCCAGTTCCTATTCTAAGTAGGGATTCGTCGGACACGCCAGAATTGGAAGGAAGGGGTTAGGACTCTCTTCTCTCAGAATCGAAAGGGGTTAGGGATTCCTCTCCTCCCAGAATCGGAAGAGATTCAATCAGGTCTCTCTCTCTCTCTCCCCCCTATCTGCAGAAGCTTTGACCTACGAAAGAAAGACAGTAGAAGGGAAAGAAGAGACGATGGCGGCCTTGGTTGGAGAAAGTGACTTGTCTGCTGCTTTTGTTCTCAATTTATTTTAGTTCGATCTTTCCTCTTCCCATTGCCCACAGATTTTGCCCCAATTCTGCGTTTGGGATCCTTTTGATGCTATTTGTGGGGACTAGTAATGGAAGGAAGGGGTTAGGACTAGGGTTAGAGTTAGGGTTTGGGTTTGGCGGTGGAGAGCAAATGGAAGGGATGACTGAGCTTGAAGAAGGCAAGGCTTGCACTCTGGAAGGGACTAGGGTTAGGGTCAGTTTGATCTTTCCTCTGTTTTTTTTTTTTTTTTCCAACGAATTGTTTTTGTGTTTAACTTTGGGTGTTTTATTTGTTGTTGTGTTTAACTTTGGGAATTTTATTGACTTGTTCGTTTGTTCAATTCTGCAATTAAAATTGTGATGATAGCTCACTTGTTCAATTCCGTATAGAGAGAGAGAGAGAGAGAGAGATGGGGTGTGTTTCTAGGAGGAGGGATAAGAGACAAATTTGAGGGCCCACTTGTTAACGTGTCACTGCCACGTCAGCATATTGCTGACGTAATAGTGTAAGTTATTTTGGGATTCTTACGTGGCATCATGATACGTTTTTAGGTATTTACATGACAATCACGTCAGTATCTACGTTAGCATGACTACTTTTGTACCATTAGAGACGAAAGAATCAAAATATTATGATTTTTAAAATTTGAGAATCATAGAATTAATTTATGAAAATGAGAAAAAATTTAAAAACTAAATATATAATTTATTAAAAAAAAAAAAAAACAAATTTAGCTTTTCTTTTCTAAAATTGAGTATATAAATTTTTCTCCCTAAAAAATCATTTTAAATCTCATTTTCTCCCTAATTATATTGATTCTAATTTTTTCTTTCTCTAAAATTAAATATATTAATATTTTTATCTAAAAAATTAATTTAATTTATATTTTCTCGCCTTAGTTTATTTAAAATTTTATCTTAAATGCATTGGTTTTTAATTTTGCCCTCTCTTTTGAGAAACTAATTTAATTCTTACTCTCTCTAAAAGTATTTTTCTCTCTAAAAAATCAGTTGAATTTATTTTTCAATCTCTAACTATATTGATTTTAAATTTTTCTCTCCAAACTTAAATATATCAATTTTCTCTCTCTAAACGAAATTAAATTATTTTAAAACATGTTTCTCTAAGTACATAAAATTTTAATCTTTTCCTTCTAGAAAACTAAATTTATTTTTAAATATATTAATTTTTCTCTCTAAAAATATGAATTTGGTTTATATTTTTCTCTCGATTACATTTGTTTTATTTTTTCCCCCTATTTGTAATATTTACCCCTCAATTTGGGGGTAAAAGCTACCCCATGAAAATTTGGGGATTAAAAGCATGGATCAAAAGTGTCTTTCTGTTTTTTTTTTTTTTTTTGGGTGGGGGGGGGGGAGTGGGTTTCACCTCCTTGCCCTTCCCATCTCATACATAGTAAGTATTGTTATTTCAATAATCTTCCTTTCAAATCTATTATTTAAGGGTAAAGTTTGAAAAAAAATTAATATTTTTTGTTTTTCTAAAAGGAATGGTGAAGTGAAAATAATAATAATAATAAAAAGGATATTATGAGAGCTCCCTCCGAATGAGAATCCGATCGCGACTCGATTTAGATTAGTCAAAACAGATCTTTAGATACTAAGTGGTAGACCAAATAATAATAATAATATAATAATAACACTGAGTGTAAGTTTGGTCCAAGAAAGAGGGGAGGGGGAGGTGGAAGGAAAGGAGGAGATTTATTTTATTTTGTGAAAATAAATATATTTTTTTCCATTTTGTTTGGTAGGCATGAAAGGTAGGTATTATTTTCCCTATTTGATTGGAGTGAAAAGTAGAGGGGGAGGGGTAGAGGAAAAAATGAGTATTACTCTTCTCAAATCATGTAAAATTGAAAAGAAAAGATTATTTTTATCTGTAAATCTTCATTACAATCCCAATCCATTCACAAGTGGAATGAAACTTTTTCTAAAGTGAAGGGTGTGCTATTTTACCATTCTTTTATTTCCATCTCCCTTTTCACTTCCAACAAAACAAGAATAATCTTCTATTTTATTTCACATTTAGCTCTCTTTCTCTTTTTTTTTTTTTCGACTTTATAGTCAATCAAACTTTTTGGACATTGGACTACACTTCTAGAAGTGGCTAAAAGTCCAATTAGCCATAATAAATCAATCATTAAATGTTATAAAGAAAGCAATTATTGAGAAAGGTGGAAAGCATCAGCCTCAACTAAGAGTGTCTTTGGTAAAAGAGATGATAAAAGGAGATAAGAGAAAGAATGAGAAAAGGAGAAAAAAGATGAAAAATGAAGGTAAAATTAAAAATTTCATTTGATAACAAAATATGTGATGAGAAAGAGAGAGAAATGATAATAAAATAAAAAATCATATTTGGTTAGATGAGAGAAAGAAAAGGAATATAATAAAAAAATACACAAATTTACTATTTTATTCTTTCTGTTTTTATTAGAGTTTTAAAATAAGATGTATAAAAGTAAATTTGGTATTTATTATTTTAAAAGGGAATCTCTCCTCTCCAAAACCCACCGATTTGATGGTATTGAAAATTTTGTTTTGAAGGGTTTCTTAGAAACCCTCTATTTCCCTCCTCTCCAATTAATTATTTTGTCAAACGTTAATAGATTCTTTAGAATCCCTTCCTTTCCTTCTCTTTCCCACTTAAACCCTCCATCCAAATACACTATAAAGCAAAGCAATGGAGGCAGAGGAGGAGATGATAAATGACCTCAGCCACCATCGGAGGAGGTTGCTCTGGACTCGTCGTCCCTTCCGATCATGTGTCTCCAACTGATAAATTTCTTGGCTTGCCCATCATTTACGAAGCCGTGCTTGTTATTTTCGAGCTAGAGAAGTTTCATTGAATTGGGAAAAGATTAGCTTTTGTTAGATTTTTTTTTTTTTTTTTTAATTATGAATCAGATTAAATGGGTTGTATCATATAACTGGCTATTTCAATTGGTTTAATTCGGTTTGCCTCTTTTATATTTAGGTGAATTCAGATAAGAAAGTTGGTTATAATGGTTATGGTGGCGCGTAGAGAGAGAGAAGGGCTAGAGAGAGGAGAGAGGGTGCCTTGGGAAGTTGAAGGAAGAGAGGGGAAGAAGAGGGGAAGAGAGAAGGAAAAAGAGTGACTCTATCAATCTAATGGTCATAATTTTTTTTTATAATTGGGATTAAAAAAAAAAGAGTGTGCTGGAGACTTTTAGGGAAGTAAATTGCCACACTATCAGAGAAAGGGGATACCAGTACGAGCCTACATAACATATAAAAAATAAAGGGTCTGACTCATTTCTACAAAACATATAAAAAATAACAATTTGGAACCGACCAAGGCACCATTTTTTCAATTTCTTACTGGAAAACTAATAAGGAAAATCTAATCACCCCAATAAATGGAATGTTCAAAACTCCACCCCCTCCCCATTATTATATTTCGACCCAATGATTTGTGCTGTTTCCTCCCATGTCCATCTCATTGATTGCATAAGCATCTATTGTTTTGTCTCTTTAGGCAAAGGAGAGAGGGAGAGAGAGAGAGAGAGAGCGCACGCTTTGTATATCATTATTTAAAAGGAAAAAAAAGGGTTAATCAACATGGATTAAGATGTAATCTCGTGACAGATGACTGGCCAGATTACTTTAATCCAAAATTTCAAAGATTGCGATTGACCAAAGGCCAAATGGGGTATATGGTGTGGCTTTGATTTGGTCCTTTTTATATATTTTTAATCTCTGTATGGTGGGGTCGTAGGAAATTTCAATTCCTAGGTAAGGTAAGGACCTAGGACGGGGTCCAAAGCGGAGGGGAGTGGAGGTTTCACTTTTTCAACTAATTCAAATATTGTGATTTGATGGGTGAGAATGGAGGGTTTTGGTCTCACCATGTGTTCTCTTCTCTCTTGCTGGTGCTAGCCGAGAAGAACACATACCAAGGACATGGTTATTCAAGGGCTCTACCCTATCTACTATACAATACAAAGAAGTCGGAAAAATATAGAGTTTTGAAAGTCACTTGTAAGAGCAAAAAATTCTGATACCATTCCATTCATCTAAATAGTGAGGGGTCCATTCTTCTCATTTTAATCCCTTGTTTGGGACTCTTCCCATTATTATCTTTCTTTTCTCCCTTTTGACCCTTGAAAGAAGTTTGTTTTTCTTCTTCATTCTAATACCATGGGAGCATGGTTAGACACAGTTTGTAAAAAAAGATATTTAAGATGAAATGAGCTGAGCATGAATGTAGTTTTAGGAAATTAAAATAAATGACAACTTACTACAAACGGTTAACTCAAAAATTATATATATTTATATACAGTTCATTATCTAACATACCATATAGGATTTTTATTAATATGAAAAGAAGCATGCGTGAGTGATGAGGAAACATGGAGGGAGAAATTTTGGGAAGTGGGGAAACTCTTTGGGTGAAGACAAAGGTGCGTAAAGCCAATCGTATTCACTTGACAGACATAGAAGAGACCAACTTGGGATGACCTTTCCCTTATTTGTCTTTTGGCTTTATATTAACATCAACGTATATAATAAAAATCTGTACCAATACAAAATAAGGTTGATTGGATTGGGTTTGATCCTTCGATGGCCAGTGATGACAGACAGACTGCACAAACACCAGACCCAACAAAATCTGAATTAAAAACATAAGTCAATCATAATAATTGTTAATTAATCTTTTATCAAAGCATAGCCCCACTTTTTTCACCCATTGTGTTATTGGCTCCTCACTTGAATTATTTTTAACATCATAAAATTATAGTCTTCATTTCATTGTACTCATGTGTTGTTTCACCCATAAATAAATAAATAAATGGAAACAATTACAAACCCAATGGTCATGGTGTCCCCAACATCCTAAATTACTTCCTTATTTTTTGATTCCATGGGAGTAGTCATTAATCATAGAAATCACTTAGAAAAATAATAGATTTAATAAGATTATATAATAAATGTAACAACTATTAATAAATTATAATCATTATTAAAATTTAAATTTATTCATTTTAAAAAATAAATTAATCATTAAATTATATTTATTTATGCATTATTACCCTCTTGTGTTTCCTTTTTTTGTGCAAGTAGAGTTTTATCACCGATCGGTATTTGAATTTCACATGATTAATTTAGCTTAAATACAACAGAGTCTATTTTAAGGAATGGTTCTTCAACTACGATGCATGGAAACCTCTCAGTATTAGCATTTTCCAGTTTTCAAAACGTTTTTCGTTTTTGAAACATTTTTAAAATGTTTCAATATATTAAATTAATTAATATTTACGCAAAAATTCTTCAATTTTCTATATTTACATATTTTTTCATATTTAATAAATTATTTATTTAATCATAATTTATATTTTTTATATTATTTATCTTATAATTAATATTATATATTTCATTATTTTTTACTTTTATTATAAAATATGATCATTTTATTATTTTCATAAAATAATTAATATTTATATAAAAATTTTTATATATTTTATATTAATGTATTTGTTAATATTTCTATTTCTTAAATTTTTATAAAATATCGTTTCATCGTATCGTTTTATATCTATTTTTGATTTTCCATTTTCGTTTTCTTATAATATAATATAATATTTTTAATTTTAAATTTTAAATCTAAAAATTAATTAAAAAATTAATACTTTAATCCAATTGACTAATCGTCTATTGTTATGTTTCTTTTTCAACTCCTCTAACGTTGTTTATGGGAGTTGTATGACTTATGGGATATTTTAATTAATATTTTGTTGACACTTAACATTTATTTCTTGTATTGCATTTATTTCTGAGTGTCTCATCGTCTGACCCGCAATCATAATGGAGGGACTACTGGAAAAAGGAGCAGACAGCAGAGAGCAGAGGAGGAGGAGAATTCTCCAACATATAATTCTGGGGACCCACAACCCCAAGAAATGGCGACCAGACCCCAATCTTTCTCTTTCGGAATTCAAATTCAGACTTCAACCATCCATACATGTAAACCACGACTTGGAATTCGAAGAATTTGACTGCCTAATGGAGTTGGAATTTGAACAAAATACTAAATGCCTTTTTGACTGGATCAAAATTTTCAATCTCTCTCTCTCTCTCTCTCTTACCTGTTGAAGTGGACAATCAGTGGGGAAAATAATTCCCTTGAAACTCTTTGAATAAACAAATCAGAGCACAGGCAAGAAATATGAAATAATTTGAGTTGGAAGTAATTTTACGACCTTATTTTAATGTATTTTGTGTTAAAGCAAATCATAGGAGAAAAAAATTTAAATTTTGAATTGAGGTGATTTTGGGTCAAATGACAAATATGATCTCCTATTTTCCTAAAAAAAAAAAAAAAAGAGGGAGAGAAAATACAAAAGTATGACTATTATTTTTTCAAAAAATGTCCCTGTCCCTCTATTTCTCTGATCAGAAATTGTCATTGACGAGAGAAACTTCTCTCTCTCTCTCTCTCTCTCTCTCACATATAAAACAACATTAGCGCAGGAAGGAATAGATGAGGTGTCCAAATAGTTTGGGTTAAGGTTTTGATTTGATGAATTGAGGCTCTTCAACATTTGGATCGACTCAGACTTGTTGGGGATTATATACTCAATTTCAATTTTTGTATATGGAGATACTTGTCTGGCCATCATTCTGGAGAGAAATAGAAAGAGAGGAATTAGGATCGGTGAGATGTGGTTCATTTGTAGTGCATTTTTAAGTTTCCTTAAGGTGACGACTCGCCTCAAAGACTAAAATAAAAATCAACATATCAAATTTTCTCCAAAATACAGGGGCTACATTATTCTAAAACCAACATGTATGAACCCCATGAATAACATTACAACCACACCATACAGGAATAGATCCACAAGTCTAAAACTCAACTATATGTTCCCTCAGTCTCTGGTCATCCCTAGAGATGTGTAACGAGTAGAGGTAGGTTTTTGAAATAAATGGTTAATTAGCCGTTAACTTTATTAATCAATTACAACCACTATTAGTTAGGTGCTTGAATTAGTTGCAATAGCGGTTGTAATAAACTAAAGACATTTAGGATTAGCCAGACAAGGAATTGTATAAAATGAGGAAATGTATAGAATACCAGGCATGAATAAAAATGGGCTATGAAATACTTTCTCTCTTCTCTCTCTTTGTTTCTCTCCCTCTCCCTTTGTTCTTGTCTACTCTCTCTCTGTCTAACCTCTCTCTCTCTCTTTCTTTCTACCTCTTTCTCTTTCTATATTTCTTAATCTCTCTCTCTCTCCCTTTCTTTGCTAATTCTTTCAACTTCCATAATCGACTAAATGTCCCTCCTTAGTCGACCAAACACCGTTTCTTTTACTTTAGTTTAGTAGACTAACATGTTCTTAGTCGACTAGTACTATTCCTTGACTTAGGATTGTGACAAAGTGGTATCAAAGCAGTTGTTTCTCAACATTATACGACATAAATGGTGGAAGGCACTAAACAGAAGATCATAGAGGATCAATTCAAAAAGCAGGAAGCTAAACTACAAGAATTCATGAAGGAAACGCAAGAATATCGATTGTAACTCGACAAGAAACTCGAAGGAATGTACCGGTTACAACAGAAACAAAATCAAAAATTAAAAGCCCTTTTGAGTAGTGTAGATGCCAGATTCTATTCAATCTTTAAAATGCTTAACAAAAATAAGTAGGAAGAACCAGAAAATGATAGAACTTCAAAATCATCCATTCCACCAACACCAATAGAAGGTAGAATAATGCAAGAAATCGGGTTCCATTTATCAAAGAAAGATTCTTTCAATTATGGGCTCGTGCCAAATTCCCCAGGAATTGAACTGACATTGTTCAATGGAGAAAATCCTAGGATGTGGCTGAGAAAATATCATAAGTTTTTTAATGTGTATCAAATTCCAGCACATACATGGGTTGATACTATTGAAATGTGCTTAGAAGGGAAGACAAAAGTCTGGTTTCAAGGGATGAAATTTGCCAAAAAAGACATGAACTGGGAAGAGTTTTCCAATCTTCTTTATCAGCACTCCGAAGTCAAAGGAGTCCAAGATGTAGTTAAAGATTTCAATAAACTACACCAGTATGGATCAATGACAGAATATCAAGAAAAATTTGATGAACTCTGGTCACTCATGCTCCATACAAATCCCACACTAACAGAAGCATACTTCATCTCCAGTTTTATCAGTGGAGTCAAGGATGAGATCAAACCAAAACTTAGGATATTGAAACCCACTACCCAACTACAAGCTTTCAAAAATACAACACTACAAGAACAGGCATTGGAATTAGCTAAACTAAGGATAGTTGAAATAAACAAGAGTTGGGATCTAGGAGGAACCAAGAGCATGGAATTTATTTAGTCCTAGTTTCCAAACCTCCATCAAGCAAGGATATGCTTAAAGGGTAGGGTATTATAACAAGTAGAGGCAAGCTTTTGAAATAAATGGTTAATTAGCCATTAACCTTGTTAGTCAGTTACAACCACTATTAGTTAGGTGGTTGAATTAGTTGTATTAGCAGTTGAAATAAATTGAAGACAGTTAGGATTAGCCAGGCATGGAATTGTATAAAATGAGGAAATGTATAGAATGCTAGACTGGAATAAAAATGGGAAATGAAATGCTCTCTCTCTTTCTCCCCCCATTCTCACACTTTCTGTCTTCTCTCTCTATTTCCCTCCCTCTCCCTCTTTTCTTGTTTACTCTCTCTCTCTCTAACCTCTCTCTCTCACTCTCTACCTCTACCTCTTTCTCTTTCTATATTTTTTTTCTCTCTCTCTCTCTCCCTCTCTCCACTGATTCTTTCAACTTCCATAGTCGACTAAATCTCCCTCCTTAGTTGACCAAACACTATTTCTTTTACTTTAGTTGACTAACAAGTTCTTAGTCGACTAGTACTGTGCCTTTACTTGGGATTGTGACAAGATGTATGTGCTACCCAAAAGCTCCTTGTCCTCATGTCTTAAAGGATTTAGAAGGGCAAAAAAGGAAAGCGCTAGTTTATAAGTAAAGAATAAAAAGTATGGTGCGACATATAATATGAAATAATAGATCAAAAATCATTTTAATACAACTATATAATCATAAGTATAAAGCAAGGATGTCATCAAAATCAACCCATCAATCCAAATTTTCATTAGTCAGTTTTTAACGTGGGACATTATGAAACACTATCCAGCAATAGATCCCCTTGGACTGATAGTTATAGGTCGCCCCTGATCCAGTCAAGAGCTTTTTGAATAGGATATAAACCAACAAGATTAATATAAGATAGATATCATATGCTAAATAGATCATGTCACATGTCCCGATCCTCAAGTATATAACATAATTATAATAAAAAATAAAAATATCATAATGATGGGAAAAAATAGTAAAATCAGACCACACATAAGTCAAAATAAGCCATGTGCATGCCTATTGAGGCACACCACCACAAATCTATAACAAATAGTCATGTATCATTATCACATGGTATGTGCCCACTAAGCATCATGCATACCAACGAAGATAACTAGAACTCAATTTAAAGTAGGCCTCACAGATCTATTAAGGCAAAATAGGCCGAACTGAGTCAAACAAGTTGAACATGCCCAAATTAAGTCAAACAAGTCAACCCTAATGAAACCAGGCCAAACTAGTCAACTGTGGTCAAAACAGGTCAACCAGAGTCAAATTAGGTGAATGTTGGATCACTTGACGTTAATAAGGTCATTACTAGGGCTTGAATCACTGAAAATCATTGTGATTTCGATGGACCATTGTAGTCACAATGAGGGGGTCAAGGCATAAAGCCTCTCTCATCATAATTACAATGAGACATCGTAATAGTTAAGTTGGAAATCAAAAGTATGGTATGATATATAATATGACATAATATATCAAAAATCGTTTTAATACAACTATGTAATCATAATTATAAAGCAAAGGTGTTATCAAAATCAACCAATCAACCCAAATGTTCATCGGTCTGTCTTCCACATGGGACATTATGAAACACTATTTAGCAACAAATCGCCCTAGACCTGGTAATTGTAGGTCACCTTAGATCCAGTCAAGAGCTCTCTAAACAGGATGTAAACAAAAATGACTGATATAAGATAGATATCCTATGATAAGTAGATCATGTCAAATGTCCTGATCCTCAAGTATATAGCATAACTATAATACAATATAAAAGTATCAAAATAATGGGGGGAAATAGTAAAATCAAATCACACATAGATCAATGTAAGTAACGTGCATGCCTATTGAGGCACACATAGGTTAAATAGTCATGTATCATTATCACATAGTATATGCTTGATAAGCATCATGCATACCAACAAATACAGCTAGGACTCAATCTATAGGACTCTATCTAAAGTAGTCTCATAGATCTACTAAGGCAAAATAGGCCAAACATAGTCAAAACAAGTTGAAGAGGCCCAAATCGAGTCAAACGAGTCAACCCTGATGAAACTAGACCAAACTAGTCAACTGTGATCAAAACTAGCCAATCGAGTCAAACTAGGTGAATGTTGGAGCACTTGACTTCAATGAAGTCATAACTAGGCTTGAATCACTGAAAATCATTGTGATTTCGATGGACCATTGTAGTCACAATGAGTGGTCAAGGCATAAAGCCTCTCTCATCATAATTATGATGAGGTATCGTAAAAATTAAGTTAGAAATAAAAGGTATGTATGACATATAATATGAAATAATATATCAAAAATCCTTTTAATACAACTATGTAATCATAAATATAAGGCAAAGGTATTATCAAAATCAACCAATCAACCCCATTGTTCATCAATCCATCTTCCACATGAGACTTATGAAACACTATTTAGCAACAAATCGCCTGGACCCGGTAGTTGTAGATCACCTTAGATCCAGTTAAGAGCTCTCTAAATAGGATCCAACATGACTGATATAAGATAGATATCATATGATAAATAGATCATCTCAAATGTCCCGATCCTTAAGTATATAGCAACTATAATATAATATAAAAGTATCATAATGATGGGGGGAAATAGTAAAATCAAATCACACATAGATCAACGTAAGCTATGTGCATGCCTATTGAGGCACACATAGGTCAAATAGTCATGTATCATTATCGCAAAGTATATGCTCGATAAGCATCATGCATACCAACAAAGATAACTAGGACTCAATCTAAAGTAGTCTCACAGATCTAATAAGGCAAAATAGGCCAAACAGAGTCAAACAAGTTGAACAGGCTCAAATTAAGTCAAATGAGTTAACCCTAATAAAACTAGGCCAAACTAGTTAACTGTCATCAAAACAGGCGAATCGAGTCAAACTAGGTGAATGTTGGATCACTTGACTTGAATGAGGTCATAACTAAGGCTCGTATTACCTGAAAATCATCGTGATTTCGATGGATTGTCATAGTCACAATGAGGGGTCAAGGCATAAAGCCTCTCTCATCATAATTACGATGAGGCATCATAAAAGTTAAGTAGGGAATATGGTATGACATATAATATGAAATAATATATCAAAAATCATTTTAATACAACTATGTAATCATAAATATAAAGCAAAGGTGTCATCAAAATCAACTAATCAACCTAAATATTCATCGGTCTGTCTTCTACATTATGAAGCACTATTCAGCAACAAATCCCCCTGGGCCCAATAGTTGTAGGTCACCAAAGATCTATTCAAGAGCTCTCTAAACAAGATATAAACCAACACGACTGATATAAAGTAGATATCATATGCTAAATAAATCATGTCACATATCTCGATCTTCAAGTATATAGCATAACTATAATACAATATAAAAGTATCATAATGATAGGGGAAGAAATAGTAAAATTAGATCACACATAGATCAATATAAGCCACGCACATGCCTATTGAGGCACACAACCACAAATCTGTAATAAACAATCATGTATCGTTATCACATAGTATATACCCAATAAGCATTATGCATGCCAAGAAGACAACTAGGACTCAATCTAAAGTAGGTCCTACAAATCTACTTAGGCAAAATGGGCCAAAATGAGTCAAACAAGTTGAATAGGGCCAAACCAAGTTAAGCTAGTCAACCTTGATCAAACTATGCCAAACTAGTCAACTGTGGTCAAAGTAGGTCAATCAAAGTCAATCTAGGTGAATGTTGGATCACTTGACTTCAATGGATCACTTGACTTCAATGAGATCATAACTAGGGCTTGTATTACTGAAAATTATCCTGATTATAATGGACCAGCATAGTCACAATAAAGGGTCAAGGAATAATGTCTCTCTCATCATAATTACGATGAGGCACCATAGTTACGATAGAGAATGGAGTACATCTTCTAATCATTGTGACCAAGATGATAGTATTGTGTTCATAATACGAGTTTGCAGTTGCGTTACAAATTTCATCATCGTTATGATAGCATTATCATGACTATGAAAACCTAGTAGAAAGCTCAAACTTGAACTTTCATGACTTATTTTCTAACCACTCTTTATGGGTTTCGACTCCATAACTAGCCATTGTGGGACACTTAAATCAAGTTAAAGGGATATAAAAAGATGAGAAAAATACTTACCAATAAAGGAGAAGGGTAAAAGAATACCACCACAAACCTTAACCTGAGCACAATATCATTGGCCACATACAATCAAAATGGAGACTAGATTAGAAGAATAAAAGAGAGAGAGATTCCAAAAACTTACCACCTAAAACAAAAAGTGAGAAAGAGAGACAAAGGAAGAGACAACATTGAAAGAGAGAGAAGAAATGAAATGATATCTTGTTAGGTTTAGTTTAAACAATGCAAGAGGGAGAGAGAAATAAAGGCTTTAAGATGAATCATGAGTTTGGTCAAATTGTAGTATGAAAAGTTAAAATATTGTATAGGGATGAACATTCGATCAAATTATAATCGAAATAATTAAAATTAAAATAATCGATTTAATTTAGTTATACAATTCTCATAATTGTAATCTAACCTAATAGACAAAAGATAACAATTCAATTTGATTAAATTAGGCGGTTAATTCGGCTTGGTTATCCAAATTGAATGAATTATTAAAGTCTCTATAAGGGATTTAAGTAATGATATTTTTTATTCCTATCTATGTAAATATAATATATATCACTCACATCAATGTGTGATTATAAACTATAATTTTAAAATTTAAAATTCACTATAATATAATAATTATAGTTTATCAAATATCAATTTAAAATTTTCAAAATTCAAAATTCAAATAAAGTAACAAAATATAAAAATTTTAAACTAATTCTACTAATCTACTAGTAGTTCATAAAATTAAAAAAAAAAAAACCAATATTACATCATCATTTGGTAAAATAATTTTCAAAATATACTTTTTACCTTTTAATTATAATATATATCATCTCTTTTAGGATTTTTTTAAATTAAAATATTTTTTCTCTTTTAACTTTTAGTTATAATATTATATTAATATTTATATGAAGAATAAATTATCTAAAATATATATATTTAATTATTTTGATTAATTAGGTTTGACCGAAATAAAAATTGTTAAAACTAATAATCACCAAAATAATTAAATTAAATTTTGATTTTACTCAAAATTGAAACCAAAAATCGAACAAACCATCAAAAATATAAAAAGTAATTCAGAAAAAAATGATTTTTCCGATTTTAATCGAATCCCCTAATATTACATTTAGGGGTTTCTCTCTTTCCTTTTTTTTTTCACGATGAGTGGGGGAGAGAGGAGCTTTTATTAACTTTTTTTTTTATTATATAGGGACTGTGAAAATATATGCGTTTATAAAATTTTGAATACTAAATTTTGAAAAAAAAAATATTTGAACAAAAACTCTTTATTAGTCAGATGTCTTTATAAGAACGAGGCTTCTATTAACTATTAATTATAATATCTAATTTTGGCTTTACGTTTGATGTTGATAATGGCGTTTTTTGCCGTTAATGATGCATTTTAAGTTTCGGTTTTTTATGTAATGAGAGAGAAAATAGAGAGATAGCAGCTTCAATTTTTGGTAGAGAAAATGGTGGAGAGAGACACTTTTGGTCTCTCTTTTTTTGTGTTTTTGGTGCTGTTCCCATTAATGGTATATAATTTTTTTTTTGGTCCAAAAATCTACTCAAACCAAAAATATGAAATTTCTTTCTTGTGTGACTCGCATTAAGTCAAAATACATCAAATAAGTTAATAAAATTTACGCAACTCAAATTATTTCATATCCCACATCCTGTTTTCTTTTTTAAAAAAATAATAATAATTTATGACATTAATATGCTCAAAGCAGGAAGTGCAGTCCAATATTGAATGGAAGGGTGGCCGCTCATACTGTGCATCGGGATTTTGACATGCAAATTCAGAGGGAAAGAATGTAGAATATGAGACTTTCTGGCCCCATAGAAATAAGGGCATTTAAAAAATAAAATAAAATAAAATCTTACACTTGATATCAATATATATACACATACACACAAGTTTATAGAGTAACTAATTTAGCGTTGCCAAACGGACTTAAGATTTTACAAAATCAAAATGGCTTTTCACAAAGAGTAATTATTAATCGATAACGACTTATGTGTATTTATTCAATTATTAATGGGAAAGATAAGATTTTGATTTACTTGAATTTCTACCAAAATATTGATTATGAAAATTGTCGCCCCCCCCCCAATATATACCAACAAAAAATTTAAACTGTGAAGCAAGAAGTTGACTTGCTAACCTCCCGAGACAATAAACGATCCTCTGGAGTACATGAGGTGAGATTCTATGACTAGGCTTTATTATATTTAAATAAAAAAAAAAAAAAAGGAGACTAGGCTTAATGATGATTTCATTACAGAATCAGATTGTATAATAGGAATGCTCCCCACTGCAATAATGGAGCTTTCTGGTAATAAAAAAGGACTCTACACAAACAACTTTAATATGTGCAAGGCTGGAAATCATAACTAGTAGAGCACATGGAAAAAAAGAATGTAAAGCGAATGAAAGAACCACAATTCCCTTGCACAAGGCATAAGCTCTCGGATTTTTCACACCAAATTGCAGTCTCTCTGTCTGCAACTGTTTTGCGCTCATTTGGGTCCTATGACCTACAAGATTCTGCATACCTCATCTTCATCTCCATCGTTTCTGTTCCCTACAGAACAGATCTATCTCTGTGCATTTTGCTCTTGGTATGATGCATACCAGCATCAGGGCAACATTAAGCAAGTTGAACCAAATGGAGGATGATGATCAATTACCAGCAACAGCATCATTTCTGAACTGTTCTACAACTGGAGGAAGCAGAAGAGCTAGCCTAGCTTTATATCTTCCAATCCGTTGTAATCTCTCATTCCTTAATCTGTAAATAAATAAATAAGTATCACAGCGGCAATATTCAGATTTGGTATATGCAACTTCCTATTGTTCACTTCGTTCAAGACAAGATTTGGGTTTCATATTCCTTCCCACTTTTTTTTTTTTTTTTTTTTTTTTTTTTGGTTGTTTTTGTTGTTTTGGGGGGGGGGTGTTTGAAACCTTGTCAGTACCGACTAGGAATGGATAAAGGCCACACAGCTTGCATGGCCCTTAAACTACGGCCCAAGTTACTCAATAATGGGGTTAGGTCAGGCTCAAGCCTCACAAGAAATGTTTTAACACCGCCCCAAGAGTATAGCGTAGCAATCACAACCCCCTTCCCCTATCTCGATGATCCCGGATTCAAATCTCAATATAACCCAAAAAAAAAAGAAAAGAAAAGTTTTGACACCTTATTGGGTTGTGGTGCAGAGTTGTGGGAATCAGCATCAAATAAAATACAGAAAACCGCAAGGTCTAATCAAGAATATGAATTTATTATTATTATTTTTTTTTTGGGGGGGGGGAGGGGGGGAAGGGATCCCCATAGATCCATCCCTGCATAGAACATATTCGATTATCTGACATCTCATATAGTACACTTATTAATCATTTCTCCTACGCATCTCAAGATACAATTTATAAAGCATGATATCAGGCTTGTAGAGAGAAAAATTAGCCTTCTGCTAACTAGGTTAAAAAAAAGCTAATTCAATCAAGCTGTAGATGGGAAAGTTACCTAGCCCGAACTCTTTTAGCCCGCTTGATATGCCTGTACAATAACTCTTGTGCAGATACATGCTCAACGGCTCCTTCATCCTGCAAAAGAGAAGCATAGGACTTTTGTGAGGGAGTGGCAATGAGTTGAGAGTTGTTTATGAATAGTTTGATTCTTTTGCAGCCCGAATTCTCAATATTTTAACAAATAGAATGACAGTTTGTTAATTGACACCTTTTAAGAGTCCTCATTTGTGAAAAAGAACAGCTTGTCTTATTTGTTAGAATTTTCTCTCACAAATAAGGACTTTTCCCTCTCTCTCTCACACACACACACACACACAAATAAGCACTCAATATTTTAAGTTAATTTAATATGACTGGTAAAGTACAGTTCTTGTAACTAAATTTTTGTCCAACAGGCTGTCACTCAGAAGGGGATTGGGAAACCTATTACTCACATAAAGCATTCTCCACGGTACTAACCTCCTCATTTTCCTTTTTATTTGGTGAAACAGCCTCTAAAGGTGCCATAGGAAAAGGTCTTGGAAGAGGATGCATAATGTCTGGATACTGTGGCTGCCAACAGCAAATATCACCGGAGATTTATAAATGAGCATAAATTTGAGTAGTGAACCTTGAAAAGTAATTCTGGATCAAAATTTAATGCCGAGATAGATACAAGGTAAAAGCCTTTGAAATAACATATTCTTCAACAAAGATCTTCAGTTTTTGGATGGTGTTTCAGCTTTTGAAATTCCCATACCAACACAACTATTTCCGAAGTTAAAGATCAAAGCATAGTAGTAAAATTTTCAGTACTGTGATATACATGATTCATAGAATAAAACAAACATGTGAACGGTTTGCATACTGCATAATGTGCAAACCTGAGTTTCTTCAGGAACGCCATTCCTCAACCATGATCTACAAAGTGCATAAAGAGACATGCCATCTGATATTTTGACCTATAAGACAGAAATCAAGGGGTTAGACCATCATGAACGAAAGTTAAACATATATTTACAGGCTAACGCTAATGTCCTTCAAAAATTATAAAAAAAAAAAAAAAAAAAAAAAAAAAAAGGAACCCACATCACCCTCACCTGCTTTGTATAGCTCAAGGTATAGATTTTTTTTTTTCCTATCCAAATTAATACTACTGTAACCAGAAACATATTTAACAGTCAAATAGAATCAGAATCACTTTCTCACCTGCTCCCTCACATATACACATAAAAAACCCAAAAATATTTTAAAACCATGAAGAAGATCAAACACTCTCAAAGAAAATGTCTCACAGGAAAACTGTAGATAAAACACTATTAAATCCAGAAACGTAACCTTGAGCCCAATAAGATGTGTCCCTCTCAATCCCCTGAACACTAGAGTAAATAAGAGAGTAAAAGAGGATCTCTTTTCTAGTGCCTATAAATGCATCAGAATCATGACCTATGGTCGACCCCAAATTTTTGGGATAGAAGAACTAGATTGTTGTTGTTGTTGTTGTTGTTAAAGATAATAATAATAAAAGATATAACAACAATTGTAAACAACGTTCAGTCAGGATTTCCCATTATTGCAAGAATCTTTTCAAAGAAGAAAAGAGCATGTTAAAATATAGAATTAAAAATAAGCAATAGGAGTAGTCTAATCGCAGATGAGACGAGAGAGATTATTATGTTAGATTGGGCATTTTCAAAGATCACTTAATGTTTCTACTAAAAGAAGCAACAGTATACAAATTGAAGATGCACCAAGAAAAAGTGGATGACCTATGAAAACTCTAGAAGAGGTGATAAAACATAATATGCTTACTTTTGATGTGAGTAGTGAAATGGCTTTTAATAGAGCTCAGTGGAACAGAGAGGTTCATATAGCTAAACCCTAAGAAAGCTGGAATAAAAGCTTAGTTGAGTTGAATAATGCAAATGCTTTTCCTTTCATAACCTTATCAAGAAAATCAAGCTCGCGTTTGGTCTTTTAATTCATCATAAGATTCACATCAACTACAAGACCAGAATAAAGAAATGCTGAACCCTGATTGGTGTCTTACATGTGGTGCCAACAGAAGATACACAATCACCTTTTTCTACATTGTTTATTGGCATGAGAATGAGAGATAAAGGGCGTACCCAATACCGAAACTTCCACATTGTGGGCTCTGGGGAAGGGAATACCTAGGCAGTCTTCCCTTTGCTTTTTTTTTTTTTTTTTGCAAGGAGGCATGAGAATGAGAGATGTGGAATAAAAAACATTGACTCCTGATAGGTGTGTAACAAGTGGTGCTAGAAAGTCCCATTTTTCTACATTGCTTATTGGCATCAGAGATGTGGAATCAACTTTTTTGGCATCTATGCTGAGACATTGAATTGTTGTGAGACCAACTATCAGTACCTTCACATCTTAGTTAAGGGCTTTGGTTCTATAACAAAGCTTAGTCTTTGTGGCCATGTGTCATCTACTCTGTGATTTGGTGTTTTATGGATTGAAAAGGATGCCCATATTTTCGAAAATCAACTTTTACCAACAATCCTCTGTCTACATATAATGTTTTAATTTTCTGGCTACAAGCATGAACAACCCTCTAAACTTTGGGCCTATTTTTAGGGTTAGGTGCACTGAATACGATCCTTAAATAGATATTCTAATTTCTTCCTCTTATTGGCCTAATTGATTTTTTCATTTTTAGAAGTGTTCCCCCCCGCGGGTAGGTAGATGATTGCAGTAAAATCTTTGGAAAGAATCAAAATTAGTTAACAACTATTATAAATTACTACTAGAAATTTTATGAACTTTTGCCAGAGAGAGAAGAAATAGGAAATGCAAGTCATATGTATAATTTGAAGGGTAGATTAGATTTCCCCGCAAAAAATCAAAGGATAAGGCAAGATAAAGAACCTAAATATCGTCCACTTAATGGGCACATTATAACATATTTAAAAAGTTTTGGGAGATAATTAACTACAATAAAAGTCTAGAACTATTTGAAAGTAGACCTAATATTTAAGGGATTATTTGCACCTAATATTTAAGGAGTTATTTGCAATTTTGTCCTATTCTTTTTCTGGTGTCATGCTTTAGTCACTTTTAAAAGTATTTTGTTCAAAAGTATGTTATAATGGGCACATTATAACATATTTAAAAAGTTTTGGGAGATAATTAACTACAATAAAAGTTTAGGACCTATTTGAAAAAAGACCTAATATTTAAGGGTTATTAGCAATTTTGTCCTATTCATTTTTTTGGTGTCATGCTTTAGTCACTTTTGAAAGTATTTTGTTCATAGATTGATAGTTTGAAATTGTCTTCTTCACATATCTTATTTCATGAGAACCCCTCATCTTAATCTATCCTTATCTAACAAAATTTAATTTTTCTTTAACTTTGCAATTACAAAAAAATTAAAAAAAAATTAAAAGAAGAAGAAGAAGAAGAAGAGCAGAGAGACCCAGCTTATCTATTGGAACTAGTGGCTTTGTCTCTATCCATGTGATGCTCTCA
This sequence comes from Dillenia turbinata, assembly GCA_037126225.1. Taxonomy (NCBI): domain Eukaryota; kingdom Viridiplantae; phylum Streptophyta; class Magnoliopsida; order Dilleniales; family Dilleniaceae; genus Dillenia; species Dillenia turbinata. Next base: position 1,513,490 of record JBAMMX010000013.1, read on the forward strand.
TATTTCCCTCAACCTCAACTAGACAATCCCAAATCATGCGCATACCTTTGATCATAAGCACTAAATCATCATCCTTACTATAAAAATGTTTACAGAAACTTGTAATCTCATTCATAATCGAACTTGCAACCTCACCATCCTCCTTGATGACCCAATTAAAATATTTTTTTCCTGCCTGTGAAACTTATGACAGTATTTAATGAGGATTGAGAGTAGAATAGTAGAATTAAGATTCAAGAGTTTTGAATAGGTATCATTATATGATCCAAAAATCCCGTCACTTGAATCCCTATTTCGTCCACCTATAACAATCCCATACTTGTCATCCACCTACAATAATCCCCCATTCCATGGCAAAACAGAATTATGTGAAATTGTCACTCTTACATTAATTAGTAATCAAAGTTCACTATAGTTGTAGCATTCACTGCTGACTACAAAGGCCATTACTGTTGAAGTGAGACATAGGAACAAAAGGGCCATAAATGGAGGTAAACCACCAAGCTCCATAAACAGCAAACTAAAACAACTATGGCCGACGCTCCTTCCTAATAGCACACCTAGTGTCATACATTAGAATCATCATCAAATAATCCAACCCTTGAAACAAGATTCCAAAGTAATTCCAAGAATTTTAAAATGAAGATGCTCGAACATGGATTACTAGATGTCAATTTGTCTGAATGAGTTTCTTCTCCTTTGTTATTCCATATATATAGAAAATTGTACAGAAATAATTTAGAAAAGCTTTTAAATTACAATCGTGATCTTCTCTTGTTCCTAATCTATATATACTAATTTTGATAATCTAATTATATACATTGTATAATTAAACAAATTGATGGAATCCCCTTGATTTCCGAATTGATTTGCTCATTTTGATGTTGATTCCTTGATTGGCTTTGTTGATTAAATCTCTTACTAACATCCCCCTCAAATTGATAGGGCTGATCAAGAAGCACCAATTTGTTTATAAAAAACTGGTGACGAGGCCAAAGTAGTGCCTTGGTAAGGACATCAGCCAGTTGAAGATCTGAGGTAATATGCAATAGAGAGATAACCTGATTTTCAAAAGCTTCACGAATAGAATGACAATCCACTTTAATGTGTTTGGTGCGTTCATAAAAAATAGGATTAGCAACAATCTGAATAGCACTAGTATTATTTGTATAAAGAGGTGTGGGATCGGATTGAAGAAATCCAATTTCAGTCAATAAATCGCGAAACCAAATAATCTCTGAACAAGCAATAGACATAGCACGATATTCCGATTCGATGAAAGATTTGGATACCCGAACTTGTTTCTTACTTTTCCAAGAAATGAGCGCAGAGCCAAGAAACATACACCAACCAGTAACAGAGCGTCGAGTGTCAGGGTAGCCTACCCAATCAGCATCACTATAGCCAATTAATCGAAAGGGAGATCCAACAAGAAAAAATAAGTCACGACTAGAAGTACCCTTCAGATAGCGAATGATACGATGAACAACAGCTAAGTAAAGGTGTCGAGAGGTATGCATAAACTGACTGACTTGCTAAACAGCGAAAAAAATGTCAGGACGTGTAATTATTAAATAATTAAGACTTCCGATCGTAAGATTAGGAAGAAGATCACCCTCATCACGACTAAATTTCACATTAACCTTAAGAGGGGTGTCAACAGGAGAAGCAGATTGAAGTCTAGCTAAAGAGATCAAGTCCTCTGTATATTTGTGTTGATGCAAAAAAATACCTTTCCGATCCAAACGGACCTCAAGACCCAAAAAATAGTGGAAAGAACCAAGATCCTTCATATGAAATGAAGTTTGGAGCTGTTGTTTAAGCTTTTGAATCAAAACAATATTGTGTCAGTGATGACAATATCATCAACATAAACAAGAAGAAGAACAATACCATCCGCTATTTTGTGAAGGAACAAAGAAGAACCATACTGACTCTAGGTAAAAGAAAAGTCGGGTAAAGTAGAACGAAATTTCTCAAACCACGCCCGAGGTGCTTGTTTTAAGCCATAAAGAGAACGTCTGAGTTTGCACATACCAGAAGAGGAAGAGAATAAGCCTGGAAGAGGAGTTATAAAAATTTCTTCCTTAAGATCACCATGCAGAAACGCATTTTTAACATCCATTTGATGAAATGACCCTCCCTTAAAAGCAGCAATAGCAATAACAGTTCAGATAATAGTCATTTTGGCTACTGGAGCAAATGTTTCATCGTAATCCATCCCATATTCCTGTCTATTGCCAAGAGCAAACAACCGAGTCTTATAACGGTCAAGAGAACCATCAGAATTCAATTTCACAAAATATACTCACTTACAGCCAATGGGTTTAACACCAGGAGGGTATGGAACAATATCCCACGTATGATTTTCTTGAAGTGCTTGGAGCTCATCTTGCATTGCTTGTTTCCAACACGTATGTAGGGCTGCTTGAGAATAACAAGTAGGAACAAAAACGTTCGATAAAGTTACATGAAGAGATGTATGTGGGAACCCATACCTATCTGGTAGATGAGAGACACATGTAGATCTTCGAGGTGCCGGAGGTACAGGCTCAAGTGGCAGATCAGTATCAGAAGGAGTTACAGTAGTTTTACGTCTCGTATACACAACACCTAGTTTGAAACGCTCAATAGGACACGGAACATCATCAAAGTGAGGAAGTATAGGAGGAATAGTAGAAGAGACCACATCAGACAAAAAAAAAATAATAATTCTCAAAGAAAATCACATTTCGAGAGGTACGAAAACGATTACCAATAGCATCATAACATATAAATCCCTTTTGAGTGGTACTATAACCCAAAAACGCACACTTAACAGCTTGGGCATCAAGTTTGTAACGTTTAGTAGATGGTAAGTAAACAAAACAGATGCACCCAAAAGTATGAAGTGTGTGATAACTAGGATGAGTGTTGTAGAGACGAAAAAATAGTGAGTTAAAGTTCAAAACTTGAGATGGAAGACGATTAATCAAATAGATAGCTGTGGATATGGCCTCAACACAAAATCGAGGGGGAGCAGAAGATTCAATTAGTAAAGCACGAGTGACATCCAACAAATGTCGATTTTTACGTCCAGCAACACAATTCTTTTGAGGTGTATAAGGACAAGAGCACTGTGAAATAATACCTTTGCGCTGTAAGTAAACTTGGAATTCATCTGACATATATTCTCTCCCAGAGTCAGATCGTAAGATTTTAATACTAGTAGAAAATTGATTCTCAACATATGTCAAGAAACTTTGAAATACGGAAAAGACCTCAGTTTTAGAGTGAAGAAAATAAATCCAAGTAAACCGACTGTAGTCATCAATAAATGTCACGAAATATTTGTGATTTGTACGAGAGTACAGGAGAAACACCCCAAGCATCACTATGAATAATATCAAAACACTTTTCTGCATGATGATTAGAAGAAGGAAATGGTAGAGTCTTGCTCTTAACAAGTTTACACATAGAGCAATCAAAAAATAAAGAGAAAGACTATTTTTATTGCCCAAGAATCCATATTTCAATATGTGAGACAGGACAAGCGAATTAGAATGGCCCAAACGTTTATGCCAGACCTCACTTAGATTTGTTACAATGTTACAAACCAAAAAAAAAATACCATGACTAAGGAAATGTATAGGAAATAATTTTCCCACTTTAGGCCCCTTAGCGATCACTTTCCCGAATCCCTGATCCTACACAAGACAACCATCACGAGAGAAATGTACATTACAATTGTTATCTACCAATTGACTAACTGAAATTAATCTTGATGAAAACCCAGGTGATACAAACACATTACGAAAAGATGAATCAATATCACCAACAGCAGCAATAGGAAGAGAACTACCATCCGCAATTTGAATATATTGTGCACCACAATAGGGACGAGCATTGTGCAAATAACCAGAAATACCGATCATATGATTCGAAGCCGCAGAGTCAACAAACCAAGGTTGAAGAGTGTGTTTAGTCTTACCTTGAATGCCCAAGGCAAAGAATGCTGCATTTGTTGCACCATTTCTGGAGTCAAGGCAACTTGATTAGAGACTATCGAAAGTGCTGTCATGGCACCCTAATCTGTTGGTTTTGTAGGGGAAGAGGAATGAACCGCAGCATGGAAGGCTTTGGTAAGACGATTCTCTGGTCGTATTAGATATTCTTTAATAATGTGACCACGTTGTTTGCAATAGTTACAGAATTTTCACATGTAATTTTGAGCAATATGCTCAAAATTCTTGAGCAGCGTAGGCAACTGTTACAGACTTTGAGGTGAGTTTGTCATGTGCCATAGTTTCTTGAGTAATTAATCGTTGCTCTTTTCGAAATAATTCTCTAACACACGTCCAAAGAGGGAATTGGATCTCAGTTCAGCAAAGCAACCCTTGTAACCTCAAATTCTGGTCTAAGTTTCATGAGAAACTGATCCCGTCGACTAGTATCATAAAATTCTTCGAGGATAGACAGTGCCTCTCGTGATACTTGATCATGTATAATGGCTGAATGTTTTGTCCATAAATTAAGAAAACCAGAACAATATTTTTGAATTGAAAGATTATCCTGACTGTAATTTACAATGTCCAGTTCCAGCTGAAAACGCTTTGCATTGTTGTCTTGATTATAAATACGTTTCAAATATTCCCACATTTCCTTGGCTATTGTAAAAGAGCGCACATTGCTGACCATATGTGGCTCAACAGATCTCAGAATCCAAGAAATAATCTGAGCATCTTTTGTCTCCCACGTAGCAAGGCCAATTTTGTCATTTGGTGCAGAAGACCCATCAATATGTCCCCACAGTCCTTTGTCTTTGACATACATTTTGAATTGAAACTCCCAAGCCAAATAGTTCTTTTCGCTGAACCGAACAGAAAAGTTTTCTGTTGTCATAGTAATCTAAAAAAAAAAAACTCAAAAGTGTGTAAAAAAAAATTGTAACTCTCTGAAATAAAATCCACATGTGATCTGGAAATAATTCCAAGATCAGAACTACTAAAACCAAAGGAGAAGACCAAATATTCGAGAACTCCTAGGGCTGAAACAAGGACACTAAAGTCCCTAGAACTGAGCCAAAGATATTCGAGAGCCCCTGGGGCTAAAACAATGACACGACTATTTAGATTTTGATAGAAGGTTCTGATACCATGTCAATTTGTCTAAATGAGTTTCTTCTCCTTTATTATTCTATATATATAGAAAATTGTACAGAAATAATTCAGGAAAGTTTTTAAATTACAATCGTGATCTTCTCTTATTTCTAATCTATATATTCTAATTTTGATAATCTAATTATGTTCATGATATGATTAAACAAATTGATAGAATCCCCTTGATTTCTGAATTGACTAGCAAATTGATGGAATCCCTTTATTTCCGAATTGACTTGTAGATCGATGGAATCCCCTTGATTTTCGAATTGACTTGTAGATTGATAGAATCCCGTTGATTTCCGAATTGACTTACTTATTTTGATGTTGATTCCTTGATTGGCTCTGTTGATTAAATCTCTTACTAACACTAGATAACCATAGAAAAGAGATGTTTTGAGGCCCTCATGGTAATGCTTAAAGGGGGTAGTAACACTGCTCACCCCCATCCCAGGTATCCTTCTCACGAAGCAAAAGAAAAAAGAGTTGCAAGAGACTTCAATTATCTTTTTGCCATTTCATAGGATCACCTAACCGCTCACATTCTAGAGAGGGAAAGAGGAAAAAAAAAAAGAAAAAAAAAATAGAAAACCTTTATTCCCCTTCTCAAACCCTTTCTATAGCTTCAACAGCATTGATAGATCAAATAGCAGAACATTGAATTTGGAACTATATTGCACTATTAGCCTAGGTTCAAGGTCTATTATAATGATCAATTGGCTTTAGCAACTGTTTGTAAGTATAAAACAACAGGTATATCTTATATTTGGATATAATAGTATTCACATACAAATAATTGCCAAAGTCCATCTTAGATTGCACAATTCTTGATCAATGGGTCGATTTATTTAGGAACAGAAGCAACAAACCACAGGTGGGACAGTAACTTGAGAACTTCTATATTCCCTTTCAATAGATGTATTAGAGGTACTCCTTTGCTATAGGACATCCGTAATAAAACAATTTCTAAGAGCATTTAAGAAGTACAAGGTTATAAAAGTTGCTAAAATATGACATATTGCCAATGGGTGCGAAGAAGTAGTTGAGACATAATCAATAGTAGCAAAGTCTCTGAAATACCTTCTTAATATTAGTGGCCATATCTATAAACTTACTGTCACACTCAAAAAAGCATGTAGCTGAGTTGCTATGAAGGAACTTTACTAGCATAATCAAAAGCCCATGAAAATGCAAACACCTAATATGCAGTATATGCAATCACCTAATATAACCAAATCCACTGATACGCCGAATTCCTTGCTAATTGAAAGAATCCATCATAGCATACAGCTATTGTCTTTTTATAAATCGTTACGTTTTTGTTTCACCTTCCTGAAAGATTTTGGCTTTCAAATGAGCAAACTAGAAAAGTAATTCTTAAAACAATAAATATTTAATCAAGGATATGTAGACTAGAGATAAAGAAACTCCAGCAAAAACACATGATATAGTCGAGATTTAGATCATACTGAATGCAAATTTTTGAATGCAAATTCTATCTGATCATTTTGCCTGTGGGACTATTACTACACAAAATAGAGGGTGACCCTCTCCCCTAAGTCATATGTATTAAATAATCTCCCTATACAAGACCTATGTGTATTGTGGACTCAAAAAATAGGCACAACTGTATCAGCCCCTATCGCAGCTATTACAGGCTAAGACAGGATCTAACATAGGGTTGTTGTAATACCCTCAACACTTGGCGTGCGCTGGAGCACCAATTCAGTGTGCACCAAGGCCAAGGGGCAGACGGTTAAAACTGTCTTGGCACATCAGCAGGCGGTTGAGACTTGTCTTGGCATACATGGTAGCAATGTCTGAATACAATTTATGTATTAAACTGTATTAGACATGTGTTAGCATTGATTGTAATCGGTTATGCTTATTCATCATTGGCAGTTGGGTGCGTCAACTGCCAAGATACTTATAAATTGGTTAAGTGTCAAAAGACTGGAGAAAGGAAAATTTTGGGGAGAGAAATTATAATCTCGTCCTAGTCTATCCTTGAAGCATTGTCGGTGCAATACAAGGCTGGGAAGTGTTTTTCCTGTAATTGTGTGCATGCTTTCCATTAGCCTCCAAAGTACTATAGTGTGGTGAGTAAAACAAACAAAAGAAGGCGTGCCGAAACCAGTAAAGTGCTGGTTTGCATCACTAGGGGCGAAAAATCCAAGGGAGAATTTACCCCGTGACAGGCTACATGGGTGATACTTGCGATTATGAGACCTGTAAAGGCCATTACTACCAAAATAACATTTTGAAGGTCTTCAAGCATACTCTTTTCATTCTTGATTTGCTCTCTTCAAAGAACTCCACAAAGATAGCCAACCATCAAAGGAGAAATCAACTTGATCATAAGTTAGCCTTGGTGTTAGCTATGGGACTCAATGTGGATCCCTTTTTTTTCCATTTTCAGTTCAATAAAGTTAGATTTGGTGTTAGGAGTTACCAACATAGTCTAAATAAATAAATAAATAATTATGTTGTTACTTCTTGTTGGGTAATGCCTGCTACAACTAGTGAAGTTATGTCCACGCCACAATGTAAACCCATAATGCGGATAGATGTACAACCATATACTAATAGGGAACTGGGCCTAAAAATGTACAACAAAAGCTGCATTGCAGGAATAGTTGCAGCCCATAGCAGGCCAGCCAAAAGAACAATATTCTACTTACTTTTCGATCTCTGATAGTTGAAAGAATATCATCCTTGCTTCTATTTCTGAATAAGAAATGATAAGAGAATGATTCAGGCATCATTTTGTGCAATTAGAGGAAATCACAGAACAAATACACACAACAGACATACAAAAGCAGGCAACCAAGTAGGCAAACACTGACCTTCATGTTCACTAAAATAAGATAAGCAGCATTCTATGCAACAAAAAACCTGGTATTTATCTTATCCCATATTTTGTGAAAATCATCTAACATACTACAACGAGGAAATATCACTATTCCCTACAAAAGATACTTCTATGCAAATTATTCCACGCCCCATCGTTGCTCACAACAAATAGAAGACCTCTGATCAACTTTTGCCAAGGCATGTCACAGGTAATAAACACAATCACATTAAAAAAAAAAAAAAAGAAGTTGCCGCAGAAAATGAAATAATCATGTAAACTAAATTTAATAAACTGATTTTTGAAAATCATAACCAATTATTGAGTACTGAGTAGATACACTTATTTTCTACAATAGTACCCCCCGACTCAAAACAAAGTGTTTATTCTTAGAAATCATTAACAATTGCTCCTTATAAATCAGTGACCTAACGATGAGCATATCAAGAGGGATGTGCAAAAACTCAGCATACCTTGGGTGCTTAATGCCATTAGAATCCAGCATTGAAGTTGAAGTCGGACCAATCTGAAAAATGAATAATAGCCAGACAACCATAAGTTGATTATTTTAATGTGCATGGAGTAATCGGAAAAAAAAGTATTAGGTTTCTACATCAGATTGCAATAACGCAACTTACTTTTATCAAGTTAATAAAGCCAATGACAGAGAACAAAACACTCTATCAACAACAATCTAAATGCAACAAATGAAACACTGATTCTGTGGATAAACAGCTACTCTTAATATCTGATCTGAACTATTTAGATGGCAGGAGGGAGGCTATATCCTACTAATACTTATAGCTTTAAACAATATACAAACACAATATGCAGTCTGCATAATTGGTAACATATATCAGCATAATTTTCCTTATCTCCAATATCTAATTTCACCAACTACCAAACTACAATAGATCACTGCATGCACATCGAGTGAACTCAATGCGGGGTTGAGGAAGCGAATGACAGTACATGTTACAGACAATTGCATTGAACAACTAGTCCCCAATTTCTTCATCTAAATTAGAAAAACAGCATGTACAGACTATCTCAAAAAGTTAAAAGTTCAAATGCCCCAAAGATTTAAAAAAATAAAAATAAAAATAAAAATAAAGGCAATCAAGAATTGAAGCAGGACAGAAGAAAGAGAAAATACCTTAGGGTGAACAGCAACAGGAAGACCCATGATGGGACCGGTAGAAGTAGAAGCAGAAGCGATATGATGAATTGGAGAGTGAGACTGTCTCATGAGATAAACATGGGTATCTTGGGAAGAAGAAGAAGGCAAAACCCCAAAAGCCCTTACATGGTGATAGAGAGGTCTAGGAGGAAATCCAGCGGAAGCAGCCTGATCTGGGGAAGGATAGGGGAGGAGAGTCGGCTTAGGAATGAAACCGCGACCGGAAGAAGCTACAGGATAAAGAATTCCCTGCTGCTGTTGCTGGTGATGATGAGGAGGAGGAGGAGGAGGAGATTGATGAAGAGAGAGGGAGGAGAGTCGAGGAGGAGGAGGGGGAGCGGGTACTCCGAAAACAGGGTGAGGATGGTACTGAGGATGAGGAGGAGGAGGACGCTGTGGCTGTGGTATAACAGGTCTTGTAGTTGGAGACTGTGGCTGCTGTGGAGAGTTCGTCATCATCGACAATACTCCTCCTCCTCCTACGGATCGATTTGTTGCGGGGGAATCAGGGTTAAGGATGGTGGAGATCTGACGACGCTGCAATTGCTGCTGATCTGAAGGAGGAGGAGAAAGTGAAGAGGAATTGAATGCCGCCATCTGTGATTTTTGAGTTTTGATTTTTGGGTTGGGGTCTGAGGTTTTGCTGGTGGCGGGGAATCTCGAAATTCTCTTTTGACCGTGACAGAGGAATATTAAAAAAAAAAAAAAAGATTCTTTTTATTTATTTTTTCCGGTTTAAATAAACAAACAAAACGCCCTCCCCCGTCCCTCTAAAGTGGGAGGGTTGGGTCTGTCCAAAACGGCAACGTTTGAACGTGTTTGGTAAATCTGGTAACGCAGCGGTTTTGGCCCTTTCCTTTTAACTCTTACTCTCACAAGTTCTGCGATTAGTGCTGCAGGAAACTACCCGAGCACAACAGGGAAAAAGAAACCCAAACCCAAAACCAAAAGCACGTCCAAAACTCCCAACTCTCTTTGAGGAAAATAAAAAATTTTCACTCTCTCAGGAAAACAGCCGACATAAGAAGCTTGAACCCCTAACTAGGCTTTACCTCTAGCTCCTTCCAGGGTCTGAACAGAGAGGAGTCAAAATAAGGGAAGCACAACAACTTGGTAAATTGGAATCAAACCGTTTGGGCTCCTCATCTTTTAATTTCCCAAAACCATCAAATGCAAGGAAACACTCTGATCAAATGTATTATCCTCATATACAAAATCTTCCTACCAACAAAATGGGAGTATGACCTTTAGGCAATATTACAAAAGCCAAATAAAAATAATAATAATAAAAGCCGCACCCCTTCTCTAAAATAAACAACCAAAAATCTAAACTCAAATTTTTATATTGCCAATGTGCATTTCTCTAAGAATACAAAGAATAAGCAGCATCTTTTCTAAGAAAAAATTGGACCCAAAAGGTACAACTGCTATTATATTAGGGCATCATGCTTTTTGCTTATGGCAGCAGCTCTATTCTATTTATACAAGCATCTATACCATGATTTTCTTGTATTTCAGCTCCCCTTGCAGCGTAGTGGTACAATCCTTCAAACCCCATCATCAAACCATTGCACCTTCTCTATCTAATGATTGGTCAAACCTTGGCTCCGCCATATCCACCAGGTGCAGATGAGGCAAAACTAGCAGCTCCAGAGGCTGGTTCATTTCAAACTAATGCAGAAAAAACAACATGAAACAAATCAGTAGCTAAGCACATTAGTTAAACATTACTGCAACACAAATTTACAATGCCAACGCTGAGAAATTTTACAACGATACTAACAAGATCCAGCAGGAAAAACAAATATTTACCTTCAATTATGGACTCACAGTGGTTCCAAAGACAAAAGCTAATTGTTGCGAGCCTGAGCAACAGGGGAACGTGGAGGAGGAGGAGCATGCACCATTATTGGAAGAACCCACTCACCTTTGTCTCTTCCCTCTATCAAAAGTGGATGTTCATATCTGGATATCAACAATACAAGTATGAACATAAACACACAAAAAGACGTATCAGGGACATTGAAAGGACTTAAAATGCTGTAGCTTTGCAGCTTAGTTTGCTGGTATCAAAGGAATATCAAAGTTTTTTCAGCTTCAATCACATCTCGCTCTGCATGAGGACAATGTCCCATTCCAGATCATTCTGGTTGGAATCCTAATCAAGATTTGATGTCTGCATTTCTCATTACTTTCCCACAATTGTTGGATCTAATCCAAAAAAGGGTATTAACATGATATAAAAGAAATGAGATCATAGAAACCTTTTAACTTTACAGTAGTCATGACTGTCAAAATAAGAAATGCTCAAAGTTTGGACTCTTTACATCTCAAAACCCATACCCCCTATTGAGCCTATTATTTTGAAGAAGAATAATCAAAAGGCAGTCAATTTGCCAACAAGTAAGATAATCCATTATAGTTTGCCTCAATAAGTCTCATTCGTTTATTGTCAAAGGAGACATTATTGGGACAAATATAAACATGTTCTAAGAGAGCAAGGGATTCACAAGAACCAACAACTTTTGACCTTAAAGTATGTTTTGTAATCAAACACATACTCTCACAAGACTCTTAGAGACTTGATCATCAGTCCAATATTCTCTGACCAACTTTCCACATTGATATAGTCTTATCAGGCACGTTGATTATAACCAACTTTCAGATATATACAAACGTGTCTCTCTGTTTGTAGCTCTTTTAGCATGTCTTGAATATAACTCTTTTTATTTGTTATACAAGACAAAATTGGCCATTCTTACCCCTTTTCCTGATTCAGATATCTAAAGGCACCAATGGGTTCCACTGCAGGCTCCAATATTCGCATCCACTAAATGATATAGAATTAAACGGTGGCCCAAATATTATTTGAACTCTATACTTCACAAATAACTGCCAAGAAAGTCAAGACTAAAGCTACCACAGATTTGCGAGCAATAAAGACCTCATCACCACAATAATGAGAGCTTCAGATTGTAACAACATCAGTACAAAGAAGGAAAATGTTAATAAATTTTCATACCTAGTCCAGTCCACATTCTTGGGAGTGGTATAGAATTCAAATCGAAGAGCCCACTGTACAGAAACGTGGGAGGTGGAAAAGGACATGGGTCCATCCATGGGAACAGAGAAGAGGAAGCTTGTTTTCAGCAAATCTGCAACAACCTCATTGTGATCGCTCTGAACCTGAGCACAAACAAAAGAATTTAATTTTAGGTAAAACAGTATACCTTTTCTGGAGTAAACAAAGACTTACTAAATGCACTTCATATAAATTATGAAAAAGAAAAGGGTTAAGAGGGAAAGATAAATAATCTACATTGTAGGATTTGCAACCTCCTTCACCATATTAGCACCTCAAAACAAGTCACTGCAGTAAATTATATCAAGGAGGGAGAGAACAAAAACATATGATGACTTGTCACAAAATCATCTATTGACAATACTTGGGGATTGCTATAAATTTAGACTCAGCCTATGTTTAGAGCACATAAAATCAGTCTCTATTATAGCAGAAACTCCAATAAAAACCACAAGAACCATACCTCTAATACTTGGTAACTCAGGACCCTCTTTTTTTTTTTTAATAATCCTCCTTCAAGTTTCTTTTTTTTTTTTTTAAATAATCCTCCTTCAAGTTTTCTCATAAGATGCTGTTCAAAAACCACACATCATCCAAATGCCACATAGAAGGCAGTTAGAAAGAGAATACCTAGTGCTACTTGATCAAGTTAAGCCTTGATGAAAAATTGGCTTATTGCCTTAGCATTTCTGTACAAAAATGAGCACCACTTTCAAGACACCTTGAATGAGACCCATTTGCTAGATTGGCACCTCAAGCAACAAGAGTGCTTGCTACACAATAGGATGTTAAAATTATGAATAAGCCTCAACTTCTGAAAGACCCTATTTGTCTCTTTTGTTTTCATTAGGAGAATTCTAAGAAAATGAAAGAGCATCTAAAGATCCTTTTTAGGACTTGGATGCACAAGCATGCCTCATATTCAGTAGTCACCATTCTCCAATAAAGGAGTGTGCAGAAACCAAACCGAACCAACTGGGCCAATTAAATCAAACCAAACCTGGTTTGATTTCAAATGGCCAAAAGTATGGTTTCGTTCAGATTATTTCTTTAACTTTTTTATATTGGTTTGCTTCAGGGTTTAGAGAACTTTTAATTTATATCAAACCAAACCAAACCAAACCAGTCAATAAATAATACTATTAAATTTTACTTTCATCAAATGTCTTTTTACATTACCACGTGCAATTATTTTTCACCACCCACCTACTCTATTACCAAGTGCAATTACTTTTCACCATGCACCTACTCTTATTTAACCCAATTTGTTTTTATTTCCCTCATCTCTATAATTAGTTCCAACGAACTCATTCCTCCTATCATAATTCATTTTGCCCTTAAAAAAATAAAAAATATGTGACGATTTTTCACTATTTTGTGCATTTTGGCATTAAAATAGTTAAATTTATAATATTTTAGAATTTTTATTTTACTAATTTGAATGAAAATATTAATTATGAAAAAAAAAAAACTATTATACAATTATTTCATACAATTATTGTTATAAGTTTCTATGAATAGTTTATTTTTACTTCATTCTTTTCATTATTTCATTTTTATTTTTTAGTTTCATCCTATTTCTATTTTAAAACTTTAATTTTATGTTTTTTTTTCCTTTTTTCTATATTGGTCTCTCAAACAACTGATTTCAAAATTTAGGATTAAGGAAATATTTCAAAGAAAAGAGCCGATAGACCAAAATAAACCAACCCAATCCTAGAAGGCTTGGTTTAGTTGGTTTAGTCAATGTCATCCACTTAGTTTGGTTTTAAATTTGTGAAACCAATCAAGTTTGGTTTGTTTCAAATCTATTGTTGAAACCAATCCAAACTGCCTCATGACACACCCTCAAGTAAAACACCTAAAATATGGAAAACACTCATTTCACACCAAAATCAAAAACACTGTGATGCAACAATTCGTTAAACATGATCTCCTCACTATCTCCCACAGTAGAAGCTGACTTCCAATCCTCAACGCAAAGTTCATACCAGATTCAACTAACTAATTTTCACGTCCAAAAGTACTTTGTTCACATCAAATTTAACTTACATTAATCCCATGTACACTATCATACTTGATTTCACAGCTCTCTATTTTATAGTTCGTGAATAACCAAAAAAATAAGTGTCCATTTTTAGTTGAAGATCATCATCATTATATTCTTATCAATATGTAATAAGACTTCCTTTTAATCACGTCCACTTATGACAATTACTATTGCACTATCATACATTATCCTCAATGCGGTTGGTGAAACATGTGCAAACATCCTAAGACCTATGATGTAACCACTCAAATAATCCATAATATGGGTCTCATTTATTAATTGACTCAGTCAGTGTGTGGTAAGGTGAGAGCCATATCCCTTGAGTGATTCGATCATCCTTGGAAAAAAAAAAAAAAGGCATATGTAGAAGCCAAAATAGTGCAGCCTGTCTAGCTCCAACAAATTCATAAAATATTGTTCATGCCCACAAGCATATAAACAACAACAACCTAGACTTTCTGTCCTAAGAATTTGGGGTCAGCCATATGAGAGACAAATAATGAAATCGTAAAAAAAAAAAAAAAAAAAAAAAAAAGCAAAGATAGATTTAGTTTGTGCGGATTCTCCTACGCCACTCATTCCTATCTAAGACCATCTCCTCAATTAAATCCATCACTATCATATCCTTACGAATACATTGCATCTACGTTTTCAATAACCTACCACTACGTTTTATTACTTCTCCTATATTTAAGTTCTTTACCTTCCTAACAGGTGCGTCCATAGACCTCCGCTGTATATGACCAAACCATCTCAGACGGTATTCTCGCATCTTGTCTACAATTGGACTAACTCCCAGGTTATTACGTATCTCGTCGTTTCTAATTCTATCATTTCTAGTTTTACCACACATCCACCTAAACATTCTCATTTTAGTTACAGCCATTTTTTGCTCTTGTTGCAGTTTAATGGCCCAACATTCAGTGTCATATAATGGAGCAGGTCTTACTGCGGTCCTATAGAATTTTTCCTCTAACTGTAATGGCATCGTGCGATCACAGAGCACTCCGGATGTCTTTCTTCATTTCATCCAACCCGCTTGAATTCTATTATTGACATCTCCATCTATATTGCCATCATTTTGGATGATGGAACCAAGATATCTAAACCTTTCGCTTTTTGAGACTTCTCTTCCTTCCAAACTAATCGTTTATTCATTATCTTGATGGTTGCCACTAAACTTACACCTCATATGCTCAGTTTTAGATCTACTCAATCTAAATCCTTTAGATTCTAACGTATCCCTCCATAACTCTAATTTAGTGCTGATACCTTCTCTGATTTCATCAACCAAAATTATATCATCTGCGAATAGCATACACCATGGTATTTCATCTTGAATATTTTTTGTGATTTCATCTATCACTATTACAAATAATAAGGGACTCAATGCCGAACCTTGATACAACCCAATATTAATAGGAAAATTTTCACTCAGCCCCCCGCAAGTCCTTACATTGGTCACAACTCCTTCATACATATCCCTAATAAGATTAATATATTTCAAAGAGATCCCTTTCCTCATGAGCGCCCACCACAACACGTCTCTGAGAACTCTATCATATGCTTTCTCAAGGTCAATGAATACCATATGTAGATCTCTTTTCTGCGCTCTAAATGTCTCCATCAACTGTCTTAGCAAGTGAATCGCTTCAGTAGTGGATCGCCCGGGCATAAATCCGAATTGATTCTGAGACACACTTATCTCCCGTCTCAATCTATGCTCTATCACTCTCTCCCATAATTTCATCGTATGACTCATGAGTTTAATTCCTCTATAATTGGAGCAATCTTGAATGTCCCCTTTATTCTTATAAAGCGGGACAATTGTGCTCTCTCTCCATAGGTGAGGCATTTTCTTTGTTTGCCAAATTTTGTTAAAAAGATCCGTTAACATTGTTATTCCGAATTCTCCCAAACATTTCCACACCTCAATAGGAATGCCATCAGGTCCTATGGCTTTGTTATTTCCCATTCTCTTTATAGTCTCCTTTACTTCATGGGGGCGGATCTTACGTTTAAAATCTCTATTAATCTCTTCTATAGATATCTCTAAATTTTCTTTATTTGTTGTACTCTCAACATTAAATAAATTATTAAAATATTCCCTCCACCTCTTTCTTATATCCTCGTTTCTTACAAGTGTACTATTTGTGGCACTCTTAATACATCTAATCTCATTTAGATCTTGTCCCTTCCTCTCCCTTAGTTTGGCAATTCTATAGATCTCTCTCTCCCTGTCTCGAGTCTCTAGTCTCTCGTACAATTCGTTATACATTTTACTCTTTGATTCATGTATAATCTTTTTTACGTCCTTTTTTGTCTTTTTATATTTTTTATAAGTCTCGCTACTACTATCATTTTTAAGGTTCATATAGCACTCTCTTTTGATTCGAATCGCAGTTTCTATTTTTTCGTTCCACCACAATGACTCTTTGCCTCTTGAAGTCCCGCCCTTGGATACTCCAAGAACCTCTCTACCTATACTTTTAATATTATTAGACATATCATTCCACATTGTTTCTGCGTTATCATTAACAGACCAATTTGTTACTCCAATTACTTTATCCCTAAAACGCGTCACATTTTTCCCTTTTAGTTTCCACCACTTAATTCTTGGCTCCATATATAATTGACATTGCTTTTGTCGTTTCGACACTCGTATGTCTAAAACTAGAAGTCTGTGTTGAGTCATTACACTCTCCTCTGGTATGACCTTACAGTCCTTACAAATCGTTCTATCACCTCTTCTAATGAGAAAGAAATCTATTTGACTAACATTTGACCAACTTCTATATGCAACTATGTGTGACTCTTTTTTCTTAAAGAACGTATTTACTAATGCCAAATCAAATGCTACTGCAAACTCTAGAATTGTACTTCTCGCCTCATTCCTACGGCCGAATCCAAACTTTCCGTGTACGGTTTCAAATCCCTCGTTTTTCTCTCCTACATGTCCATTTAAATCTCCTCCAATAAATAACTTTTCATTACTTGGTATGGTTTGTATAAATTCATCTAGGTCATCCCAAAATTGTTTCTTACTAATTGCATCTACACCTATTTGGGACGCGTACATGCTCACTATATTAATTACGCTTCCTCCATTTACTAGCTTGACAAACATCATTCTATCTCCCTTTCTTCTTATCTCTACTACATCTCCTAATAGATCTCTATGTACAATTATTCCTACCTCATTTTTAGACCTATCTCTACCTGTGTATCAAAACTTATGACCATAAAACTCTATTACTCTAGCCTTCTCTCCCACCCATTTGGTTTCTTGAAGACACATGATCATAATTTTTCTTCTATTCATTACTTCATCTATTTAACCTAACTTTCCGATTAGAGATCCTATGTTCCAAGTGGCTAAACGAATCCTATCCTCATGGACTATTCTATTTGTCCGCACCCTAACATCCCTTGGTAATTTGTCACTACACCCGGGATCCGATGTAATGCATCGCTGAGGAGGAAACGCCCCATACATTTTCCTATATTTGTCTCCCATTTGTAATTTGACAAAAGATTTTTACGCTGACTGTTAACCTACTGCAACCCTACTCCTTTATCCGGGTTTGGGATTGACCGTGGCGGAGTTCTTCAAATAATAATATATAAAAATAAATAAATAAATAAATAAAAACTATATATATATATATGCTGATAATAAAGTACTACACTTTATATTGCAATTATACCGCTGTGAGTTTGAAAAATTTAGTGTTAATTACCATCCCCACCCCCACAAAAAATAAATAAATAAATAAATCCCTTTTATAGAAACAAACTGGAGTCCAAACCATCAAATGTTTTAAAACTACTGTTTTCCCTCTTGTTGGCAGAAGCCCATTTCTAATCTTCAAATTTATTGACCAACGGCAAAGGGTTGTGCATGAAGAATAAACCAAAAGTAAAGATATGCCTCTAGTTGGGAAAGTAAAGTCTTCAATCTTGAAGATAGGTTAGATAGTGTACCTTAGTAATTGTTGGGGCATTTCTCCTAGAAGGATGGACAAAGCAGCGATTGATAGTCTCTGAAATCTCCAATGTTATCGAAACCTCAAAAAAAAAAAAAAAGGACTTACCAATCAAGTCACATAGAAGTGCTTCGTCACTATAATTGTTTTCAAATTATCAACAATTAGAAATATTACCTCAAGGCACCTCCTAGCTCCTTCTTCATGGAAAAAGGTTAGAGTGCCACCTATCTGCCAATTAAAAAATGTTAGAAATAAGAAAAATAGAGAAAGCACATGGTAGAGCATTTTAGTGTAGTACCATATCACTAAAGTAATAGGTTGAATCTGAGTTCTTTGGGGAAAATCTGAGCAAGACTTGGTCATCCAGCCTAATATTATAAGATCTTCCTCTAATAAAGCCTTCTGCTGCAGAAAATGTTTGAAGCAAATAAGCTTACTAGTAATAACATAGGTAACAAGACTAATTCAAGTTGGAGAGATTTAACCTCAGTTTGTTCCAACAGATGTGAGAAAGCACAAAGACTTACATGCTTCAGGCTCAAAAGCTTTTGGGGTAGATGGCACTCCAGCATCAACATCTGCCAGTAGGGAGTTTGTGCGTCTTCTATGATCAAAAGAAGATATAACAGCTACAGACCTCTGAGGTGACATTCTATCTGTAATAAAGTGAATCTATAGGCATCATTGCACTTATTATGTATAAAACTTCCTCCATGATAACTGTGTTAAGGATCCAGCTTGCTTACTGGCACTAGAATCATGCAGGACCTCAGCTACAGAGAGCCGAGGAAGTGCCATCAACGAAGACAAACTTGAGCGTTCCCCTTCAAGGTTTGCAGCATCTTTATTAAAATATCTTGATGACAATGACTGCAAAGATAATGAACTTCCAAATGTTTTGTGTACACTGTCCCTTGCAGGATTGTAGGAAGAGACAGATGAAAGCTCATCTCTAGAGCTATCATACCCTTCCTCAACTCCATCATAGATTTCACTAGCTTTAACCTGTAAGAAAGCCGTTATTTGTCTGAGAGTGTAACTCAAGGAGTCATCATATCCTTCAAGATGTTTTTCTTTGGGTAGTGGAGGAGGAGCTAAGAAAAGATTCAACTAATGTTTTGGATAGTGTGACAGGGCAGCAAATGCATTCAGTTTGGACAAAGCAGTAACAACAAGAAAAAGCAAAATTAAATCCATTTATAGCTAACCCAGTCAGAATCTGAGTCCATCTCTTTCCAGTACATATCCATCTGGATGGTTGATACTGGCAAATTCCCTGAAAGCATTAAACATTTCTAAGTATGAAATTTTCTGAACTTCAAGACATGACTCAGAAAATAATGCTATCAAAATCCATGTTACCACGACTTCGTGAACCTAGCAAACAGAAATTATTATTTTTTTAATTATATCTTTTAATCACAAGATTTTACCTACTGTAGGTTATTTGAAAAAATTTCATGCTAGTCAGAGGTTCCCACACGTGGAACCATTAAAATAATATAGCCATCAACTGGATGTGTCAAAGAAGCATAAGAGTACAAGCAATAACCCAAGGAAATTTGTTATTACTCATGAAAGTCCCTCTCCTAAGTCCAAGATGTGCAATCTGAGGACAAAATTTGATAGCATTGACCAAATTAAGCAAAAAGTGACTACAAGATGAAACTGATGCAGAGAATATTCCACACACTGTAATCCCTTCCTCAGGATGTTTTTCACTCAAATTTGCAAAATCATCTAGGGATGGATGTGAATCACCAAGTTTAAGTTAACATTACAACAATTGACTCTAATTCTAATCCTCATCTAGGGCCAATGCTAAAGGTCACAATTTTACCGTCACTTAGAAATTCGTCAAGAAGCAAGCCACTGGTTTTCTGAGTGATCCATATTTGCAATGGGATACGAGCTTCCTGTACAGAGGATGCACATGAAAAAGACGAAGTGTTTGAACTTACAGCAACAACAATAAGAAAGGAGCAATTGAAATTGATGCAATATATATAAACATGTGAAGCCAACTTTTTAATTTAGACAGCAAAATATCTTATTTTCAATACTAGTTGCAAAATAAGAAAGTAAAAGAGTGGGCCCTGGCATGTCTGGAAGGGCACATAAGATAGAAGAACCCAGGAGAATAAAATTGAGTTTAATTTCTAGACAACTAACTAAGATGCCACAAATATGGTTCCAAAATTGAGAGAACATGACAGTTCTATCCCTTGCAAATTCGACCACAATCACTTCAAAATATCATAGCAGACCTAAACTTAAGAAGATAGTAGTTGTTTATATTCACGATCTTTATAAGGATTACAATGAGACAATAAGGAGACAGATTTTCAACTCTGGAAGAGTAACATATGATTTCCAAGATTTCCAAAACTTTACCTAAATCAAAATAGATAATAAACAAAACAAAAACTGAAAAGTCACAGACCAATATTTAAGGAAACCGACCAGTTCAGCTACGCCTTTTCCAAACTCTCCATGGGGTGCTCCATTTTCCAGCACCAGCCATCTTCCAATTAATGTACTCCTCACATAGTACAAATAGCGAATGGTGGAGCCCTTGTAAGATGGAGGAATAGCATCTGGCAGCACTGTTCGCACAATATCTGCAGATAGCCAACGGTTCAACTATGTGAGAACGTCTACTATGTGGTTTTCGTTAGATTTACTTGGTTAGAAGAAATGTCAACTGGAAGTGTATCAACTTCTACATCTGAAGAACACAAGGAATCTATTTACTTGAAATCAGTAATCAACCAAGTCCAGCATGGGCCTACCACAGATACTTTAAAAACTATGAATCATTTGGAAAGAGAGTGAATACAGATGGCACATAATACTTAGCAGCTCCATCAAGCAGTTAAGTAGCATGTCTATGTGAAAATGTGATGAGGTTACGATGTTGACCAAAGAAGTTACAAGCACCTAAAAAGCACATTTGTCAAACCAGACATAATATTTGTGGAAGTCAATATTCTGGCATAATGCCGAATTGAACAGGCACCAACCTTCCATTCCTATGAAGCACAGAAGGCGGACATGGGACATGACATGACACGGAGAAAGCAATTGACAAAATTAGAAAAATTTTACAATATTTTAGGTTATAAAGTCTAGTATCGTATCGTGTCCAGAAGATGTGTCCACCAAGCTCATGCTTAATTTTAGAAGTATTCACACAACACTGTCCACATGTATAAGCAGAAAATTTTGATACTGCTTTCAAAAGACATTTTGAACAAACTAATACAGTTTAAACTATGAACCCATCTATATAATTGAGTTCACAAATGAAAATTATTGGGGAGAGAGGTCATCAGAAAATGATATAATCACATCAGACAGAAAAACCCAAATAACCTTATGAGCTTACATCTTTTCTTGGCTCCAGGGTATACAATCTGATTTGAAACTATTGATGACGTTGAACATTCCAGAATAACATTTTCACCTGCAAAGGACAATAAGATATAGAAACAAGTCAGAAAGGGCTTCACACAATCAGGGGGTGAGCATTGAGTCAAACTATAATCATGATCAAAATTGAAATAATTGATTTAATTCGGTTATGCAATTCTCATAATCATAACCTAATCTAATAAACCAAAAACCGACAATTCGGTTTGAACAAATTAGGCGGTTAATTCAATTCAGTTATCCAAATTGATTGAATTATTGAAATCTCTATAAGGGATTTAAGCAACAATGTCTTTTATTCATGTCTATATAAATATAACCCACAGCAACATATCACAATAAATTGTAATTTTAAAGTTTAGAATTAAGTAATAATTATATTTCACCAAATGTTAATTTGAAAACTTCAAATTTTAAATTTCAAATAAAATAACAAAATATGAAACTTTTAAAATAACTCTACTAATCTATTAGTAATTCATAAAATTAAAAATTAAAAAAAAAAAAAAAAAAAAACTAACATTACATAATCATTCAGTAAATTAACTTTTAAAATATTTTTCTCTTTTAATTTTAGTTATAATATTATATTAACATTTACATGAATAAAAATTATCTAAAAATATATATATTTTTAACTATTTCGATTAATTCGGTTTGATCGAAATAAAAATCGTAAAAACTGATAATTGCACAAATAACCAAATTAAAATTTGATTTTGTCCAAAACCGAAACCGAAAACCAAATAAACAGTCCGAAATATATAAAGCAGTTTGGAGAAAACAGATTTTTTTATTTTAAAGGAATAGTGCTCACACCGGTACACAATGACAATCTATTGTCAGTTGCTTCATATGGGTCATTAGAATTACCTCCAAAAAAAAAAAAAAAAAAAAAAATCAACTTTGATAACAATGCCAAACCATTATCTGACTAGCTTCTACAACAAGATTCTATCCTTCAAGCAAAGGCTCTGAATTTGGTAACGGGTAAATACACTGTTCGGGCATTACCCAAATCAGTTTTATATTATTCTTCAATATGAGCAATCCAGGATAAGCCAGCCCTAAATTCAAGAAGCTTAAACCCAATTAATGTCACTTTGGGGCTGTTTAGCCTACTAATCGTGCAATCCACAACCTATGAGTCAATAGAATATGTCATTCAATACATATTCCACCTTGGAAACTCTATAAGTCAGCGAGTACCAAAATCTCAACAAATTCAATAGAAGCATAAACCAGGCAAGACACAGTTATAAAGAATTAAAAAATAAAATAAAAAAAATGCAAAATACCTCTTCTATGCTTGGATCCAGGTAAAGGCCTAGGAGTGGAAAACCATTGAGGATCCATTTTCTCAATGCCCTTAATTTCAAGAGCGAGCCGTTCAACCAAAAGAGAACACAAATTCTCAGCTACATTTTCACCACCACCGCCAGGATTGTGAATTTGGATAGAGATAACAACAGGATCACCAGGCCTGTAAATGTCTTTATCTGCTTCAAGTTTGAGGGAGGGCGCGTGTGGCCCAGTCGCGTCGTCGCCATAGCTGGTGTCGCCGCCGAAACCGAAGAGTGAGAATCCCCGAGATGCCTTGAGCGGCATTTCATGAAATTGCACAACAATCAAACTCGAATAGAGTGGATGATCGATTGAGAATGCATTTGAACCCCAAGAATCAGAGATCGAGAGAGGCTGTTGGTGTCCTAATTTCCGGGGAGAAAAGAGAAAAATATATTTTGGGGGTGGGGGGGGGTTTTGATTGAATATGCTTTATCTGAGATGAGATCCAGAGAGATGAGAAGACGCGTTGGTTTGTGTGTTCTTCTCTGTATTGTATTGTGTTTTGTGCGCAGGTGATATCAGATCAAGCTGTGAATGAAGAGTCTGTAAGCTGAGAGAGAGAGAGAGAGAGAGAGAGAGAGAGAGAGGGGTCAGCTTACCAAATTTTGTACTCCAATTACGGAAATGCCCTTTATGAACAAATTTCTCATACTGGTCCTGGTTCTTGGACGTGCACTGCCCCGCCACTTGGTTTAATCGGAGCAGTGGACTTTGGGTCTTGGAACCCAAAAACAAAATAAATAAATAAATAAATAAATAATTGGAGCAGTGGACTTTAGGTCTTGGATGTGCACTTATATTCTTTTTTTTTTCCCATAAAATTATAAATTCAAACTCATTATTGATAAAATATTTACTATTTTTATGAATATTATACTAAACTATTAATATTTAAATAGAATTATAAAGAAAGTTTCGATAATAAAAAAATAGCATGTTATAAATAAAACAAGATATTGTACAATTGATAAAACTATTATGGTAAAATTTAAAGAAAGTAGTTGGCACTAGAGTAGACTAAGCACGGATACTTGAAAAGTACACCTCCTACGGTTCTAAGAATATTTGTTTAGGTTAAACATAAATTAATAGCATTGAATTTAGATTGAAAATGATTCTAGTTAAAAATTTTAATCAAGTTTATCATGAAGAATTTTAGGTCAAAAATGATCTAAATTTAATAATAATAATAATAATAACAATAACAATAATAACAACAATAACATATGTATAAACCTAAGCCAACCCTTGACTAATATTTAGCACCCTCTTTTAAATTGGAGGAAACTCTTAAGTTTTAGATCCATTTTACTTTTCAAAAAGCAAACCATCCAAAATAAAATGTGGGAAAGTGGAAGGGGGTGGACGGGGACCCTGTGTTAGGTTAGGTCTGGCTTGAGTCTTATTCCTAGATTCAACCTCTAGTCTCAAATTTTGTAACGGTTAGTGAAGATTTTGAATTTAAGGGCTAGTTTCAAAAATTAGCACTTAATTAGCTTGATTTGTAGTAGTTGTTAGTTAGTTGGTTTGGATTAGTTCAATTAGTTAAAATTGGTTGAACAACTGAAAGTTGAAATTTTACAAAAGGATGGAAGTGATTCAGCTGAATAAGATTTATTTTTTTTACCTTTTTCTCTCTCTAAATTTTCTCTCTCTTTATCTTCCTCACTATCTTCTTCTTATTTCTCCTTTTTTTTTTGCTCTCTCTTCCCTTTTGTATCACTTCTCTATCGACTTCTCATCTCCATCTTTATCAATTTTTCAGATTGTTGAAGTCTTTACTTATTCTATTTCCTACTTTCCTTATTTTTCTGGTACTTTGTTTCCCATTCTTTTGAGTCGTGACAATTCAAATGCTTCTGTTTACTCTTTTGCTTGAGTTCGGCTATGATAAATTAGTATCAAAACCTTCGATTCTTGACAAATATTAAAACAAAATGGTAGAATGAACCAAACTTAAGTCACACGAAGAACAATACAAGAAACAGGAAGCCAAGAAGCGAGAAATTGCCGTAGAAATCAAAGAAGTCCAAATTGATTTAGGATGAAGTCTTGATAAAAAAGCTCAGAAACTTAAGGCTTTTATGACCAGTGTTGATAACAAATTTAACATCATCTAAAAAATAATAAATAAAGATAAACTTGAAGAGAGAGAAAATGAAAGACTGTCTAATTATCCAATCCTACCCACTCCTAACGAAGGAAGGTCGAGGATAGAAGTAGGATCTCAGCGGTTCAAGAAAGAATCTACTAATCACGAGCTCTTGCCAAACCCACCAAGAATGGTATTCACCGGAGAAAATCCATGAATGTGGCTAATGAAATGCAGAAAATTCTTTGTTATATATCAAGTTCCGAGTCTTATATTGTGAACACCATCAAAAAGTGTCTAGATGGGAAAGTGAAAATCAGGTTTCAAGGTCTGAAATTAATAAAGAAGGAGGTGGATTGAGATGAGTTCTCTAAGCTTTTGTGCCAGCGTTTTGAAGCTAAATGGGTACAAGATGAGGTAGAGGAGTTCAACAAGTTGCAACAGAATGGGTTGATGGCTAAATATCAAAAGACGTTTGAAAAGTTGTGATCAATTATGTTTCATAAAAATCCTAAACTTACTAAATCTTATTTCATTTCCAGTTTTATTAGCAGAGTTGAAAAAAAAAAAAAATCAAAGCTTATGCTAAGAATGCTAAAACCAACCACCTTGTTTCAAGCTTTTGAGATTGCAACATTTCAAGAACAATTATTAGAATTTTTAAGCAAAGAAGAATTAGCATGAGCAAGAGTTGGGATCCAAGAGAAGTGAAAAATGGAGCCAAGAATTCAGAAGGAGCAATTACCACTTTCAAAAGCTCTTCAAGTAAAGGAAAAGGCTGGCAAACTGGACCTGTTCTTGAGGATAAAACATCCAAAATTTCACCACAAGAAATTTAATATATAAGAATCGATAACCTTTACTTCAAACATCTTAACTTAATCATAGTAGCAGAAAATGAAGAAAGATAAGAAGTTAAAGAAGCAAAGGAAGATGAGGGATAGATTGGGGAGACTATTGATATATATTTATGTGCACTTTCTAGTTCTTTGAATAAAAACACTATAGCACTAATAGGAGTCTTGTGTGGAATAACCAGAATAGTGTTAACAAACACTGATAGTTCTAACAACTTTCTTAATCAAGTGCTGGTAAAAGAGTTAAAAATGCAGTATGAAGCATATGAGCCCCTATATCCTGTGCTTACATATGGTAGCAAAATAAGCGGTTATACCAGAGTTAAGGGGGTGAAATGGAGCATTCAAGAATATAACTTTTCTTTTGATCTAAGAGTAATCAACTTAGGAGGTTAGGACATAATCTTAGGGGTAGACTGGATGTACGATTTTAGTCTAGTTACCTTTGATTTTAAGCACCTTCAAGTCAAGTTTGTTAGTGAAGAAGGTGAAGTAGTCCTAGTGGGCCAAGTAGAACATTTAATAATGAAGTTGGTGAGGGAAAAGATACAAAGAAATTCAAAAGATAATAGTTGCAGAGAAATGTCACTATTACTATTAGTACAGAAACAATCCTGCCAAATGCCTAAACAAATTTTAGTGCCGATCTAACAATTCGAAGATGCCTTCTCTGTACCAAATTCACTTTCACCAGAAAAAGATTATATGACACTACATTCCTTTCAAGCCAGAATCCCAACTATTCAAATTAAAACCGTATGATACTTTCATTCACAAAAGGCAGAAATTGAAAAATAAGTGGAAGAGATGCTTAACAATAGCATTGTTAGAGCTAATATGGCCTATTTTGCTTTTCCAGTTCTGTTAGTGAAGAAGAAAGATAACATAGAGGTTTTATGTAGACTATAGAGAATTGAATAATCTTACCATTAAGAATATGTATTCAATTCTAAACACTGATGAACTCCTAGATAAATGTCATGGGTCCAAAATGTTTTCCAAAAGGGACTTAAGAGCGAGATATCATCAAATTAGAGTCAGGCCTTTTGATGTTGCTAAAACAACCTTTTAAACTGACTATAACCACTTTGAATTCTTGATTATGTCTTTTGGTTTGACCAATCCTCCTGCCACTCTTTAGTTTCTAATAAACCGTATTTTTCAACCATACCTTAGGAAGTTTGTATTAGTGTTCTTTGTTGATATATTGATATACAATCCTGACAGTGCCACCCATATTTAGAATCTTAGAGAAGTTTTCTTAGTGTTAAGGCAATATTAGTTATTTGCCAAGTTTCCTAAGTATACATTTGCACAAACATAGGTAGAATACTTAGAACACATAGTGTTCAATTTAGAGATTAAAATAGACCCCAAAGATTGAACGCATAAACACTTGACCAGTGCCTATGTTTGTTAAAGTTTTAAAAGGTTTTTTAGACTTAACTGGGTATTGCAGAAGGTTTGTTAAAAATTATGGGATCATAACAAAGCCTTTGAATGATCCTTTTAAGAAAGATAACTTCCATTAGAGTGAAAAGGCTAATCAAGCTTTTTAGCAACTCAAAACAGCCATAAGTTCAGCACCGGTCATGAGATTACTAGACTTTTCCAAACCTTTTGTGGTGGAGACTCATGCTTGTTCTAAAAGTTGGGGCTATTCTAATGCAAGAATGATAACCGATTGCCTATTTGTTTAAAATTTTGAGGCCTAGAAATCATAGATTATCTAGTTATGAGAAAGAGTTAATAGCAATAGTGATGATAGTGGCAAAATAGAAATATTACCCGATAAGGTATCATTGCATCATAAGAACTGATTATCAGAGCTTAAAATACATACTAAAGCAAAAACTAACCAATACATTACTATATAAATGGCTCACTAAGCAACTCAGACTAGATTATGAGATATAATATAAGAAAGGAGTTGAGAATAGGGTAGCCATTGTATTGTCAAGAAAAAGTGTCTTAGTAGAAGAGCTACAGAATGGTCAAGTGATAGCTATATCTCTGATACAACCTCAATGGCTAAGGGAGATTACTCAGAGTTATGAATGAGATGAAGAGTGTGAAACACTGATTGCACAACTAACTTTGGAACCATATAGTAGAATAGACTTCTAGTTTCAAGAATGGATTTTGAAGTCAAGAGAAATAATTTATATAGGTTATGGTTTTCAACTCAGAACTAAAATATTTTAGTAAATGCATAGCTTAGCTACCGGAGGACATTTAGGACAGATTGTACTTTGCAAAGAGTTAAAACTGCATTCTAT
The DNA here is from genome assembly GCA_037126225.1 of Dillenia turbinata. Lineage (NCBI taxonomy): Eukaryota > Viridiplantae > Streptophyta > Magnoliopsida > Dilleniales > Dilleniaceae > Dillenia > Dillenia turbinata. The sequence continues at coordinate 1,541,787 of JBAMMX010000013.1, forward strand.
TGGCCTTCAATGAAGACTATTGTGATCAAATTTGTGAAGGAATGTGATGCTTGTCAAAGAAATAAGCATAAAAATATTCCACATCCCGGACTACTACAATTCTTGCCTATCCATTCCTAAGCTTGATCTCAAATGAGCATGGATTTCATTAAAAGACTACCTAAATCCTAATGGTCTAATACCATCTTGATAATTACTGATAAACTTACCAACTTTGTTAATTTTATAGCACTACAATATTCTTATTCTACCATGATTGTAGCCTAATTATTTGCTGACAATGTATTCAAACTACATGGATTGCTGGACTCAATTGTTTTAGATAAGGACAAGGTATTCGCTAGTCTCTTCTGGCAAGAATTGTTGAGATTGGTGGGTACTTAATTGAAGATTAGTAGTGCATACTACTCTCAGACTGATGGACAGAGTGAAAAACTTAATGAATGTTTGGAATGTTACTTGAGGTGTATGACTGCAGACAAATCAGGACTTTGGTTGCAATGGTTGAATTTAGTTGGGTGGTGGTATAACATTAACTTCAATACAAGTATTTCAATGTCTCCTTTTGAAGCTTTGTATGGGTATCAACCTAGAACCATCTCTCTTGGTTCTTACATGGATATAATTACCCCAACTCCTGAGAATTTTGTCAAGAATAGAAAAGCTATGTTATGGATTCTACTTGACTACCTAGCCAAAGTTCAGAATAGAATAAAGATGTATACTAATCAAAATAGATCTGAAAGAGAGTTTAATATAAGAGACTTGATCTATTTGAAAGTGCAACTATATAGATAGCAGTCTGTGGAGCTTAGAAGACAACTCAAATTATTTTCTAAGTTCTATGGACTATTTCCAGTAGTGTCCAAAATTAGAAAAGTGGCATATAGACTGCAGTTGGAACAAGGATCAAAGATCCATCCTATTCAAGAAGGAGCTAGAACCTACTTAGATGCTAATGCCAACTTTATCTCTAATAGGGTTAGATAAAAAGGCCATATTTAAGCCAAAAGCAGTGTTGAAGTGGTAGGTCATCTTAAAGGATAATAAACCAGTTACTGAATTATTAATTCGATGGATTAATTTAAGTCCAGAAGAATTAACGTGGGAAGACATGGGTTTCATAGTGGCCCAATTTTCGGTTTTTCATCCTTGAGGACAAGAAAGTTTTTAAAGGGAAGGGTATTGTAACGGTTAGGGGAGATTTTGAATTTAACGATTAGTTCTAAAACTAGCTGTTAGTAAGTTAACTCAATTTGTAATAGTTGTTAGTTGGTCAGTTTGGATTCATTGAATTAGTTGAATAATTGAACAATGGAATTGTATAAAAGGATGAAAGTGATTTAGTTGAATAAGATTTAAGTTTTTGTTTCCTCTTTGTCTCTCTATATTTCTCTCACTATCTTCTTTTGATTTCTCCTTCATTCTCTCACTCTTTCCCTTTATATCACTTCTCTATTAACTTCTTATCTCCATCTTCATCCATTTCTCATATTGCTAAGTCTTTACCTACTTTGTTTTTTGCTTCCCCTATTTTTCTGATATTGCATATTCCATTCTTCTGATTCACAACAATTCAAGCACTTCTCCTGCCTCTTTTCTTGGATTGGATTGTATCAAATTCCTTTCATCATAACCCAATAAGCCAGGCGAAATTCTGCTTGCCTTGAATCATGTTTAAGGCTATATGTGTGTGTATTTTGTAAAATAAAATATACCATAACATATATTATATATTATATGTACATATACTTCATTAAATAAAAAATAAAAATTATAAATTTCTAAGGACAAGTTTAGACAAATCAAAAGCCTTGAGAGTTAGGAGTTGGGCTCGATATACAACCCTAGGTTTTGATTTGACTAGATTTAGGATTGATTGGAGCTGTTAATATAAGGCCTAAACGCATTAACACAACACTTTGTGTAGCTCATGTCTATCTCTACTTGTACTACTTTTCCCTGATCAAAAGAAACAAAAAGAAAAAAAGAGATTATGATGGAAATTATATCTAATTTAGTTATTGATGTGACATAACTCAATGCCCATTTCGAAGGGTCAGCACTTGAAAGGGCCACAAAGGATAACTACTGACCGATAGGTAAGTACAGCCCAGTATTATCGATGACTACTCTCTAAGATTATTCAACTGATCTACTGAATGGTTTTAGTCACCCCATCTCTCGAACGATAGGGTCTTAGTCGCCCCACCTATCGAATGAGATTTGTCAAGTGTGATTTACTTCCCCGATCGGATACTTAGCCCCTGGTTCATTGAGCAAACAAGTTCGAAGGCTCCGTATTGGCTAAATGACCATCCAGAGGCCAACGACCTTATTGATCCTACGAAAAGGTCAAAGTAGCCCAACGACTCTGATTCCCTACTGAAAAGCAGTATCTCCAGGATCCTTTAGATAAGGAAAGAATCCCCCCGAGTAACGAAACTTCTCATACGATAGAGATCATGAACGTTTCGGAATATTTCACTTTTGAGATTTTCGGATTATCTCCATAAGGAAAGTAGGGTTGTAACACTCCGAAAGCATACGACTCTTTCAGGTATAAGAAACCCTCAATCCTTCTAAGTCAGGTACACTCTCTCGGCCTTACACATTGGACACACTAGTCACAAAAAACTTATCCATCTCTAAAGCTCTCAGTCTGTTTCTTTACACTTCGAAAATCGGTCTTTCTGACTTGAACATTGGAGTCTTCTCCGTCGGAGCACCCTCTGACAGTTTTTATAGGTCTCATATCCCATCGATGACAACCGTTCGATTCATCAAGGAGCTGATATCTGTGAAGTCACAACCTATCTCTAACAGATTGGCGTCATCTATGGGACCAAACTAGAGTAATTCCTGTAAAACTGACAAGTCATTGCGCAACCATGCCTCCGAGAACCAGAGCATCCTCGAAAGCTGTCCCCATTGTAGACGAGCACATCGCAATACCCGCCAAAACTGTCCTTCCTACGCCGCTCAATCACTCAATCCGTGATTGTATGGTTTTCCCCGACCATCTCATCCGGAGCAGGTCGTACAACCTGTGATTCAAGAATAGCCAATCATGGCCCCTATGCCAGAACGAGTTAGCCATCCCTAGATGGAAAGACTAGAGTCGAAACTCTAAAATATGAGCAAACAACTATAAGAATTTAGTCGAGCCCTTGGGCCAAACGGCCAATCATCCGCAACGAACTTTGGACATGAACGTCCCCCATGATAAACACCTCCCGTGGACTATGAATTGATGGTGACCTCTCGTCACGACCCAAAAGATCTGAGAAAACAAATCGAACAACTTATAACCGCCAAGTTTAGAAAAGCAGGTGTAAAAAAGGATGACAGTCCCCTCCACTCTTTAAGAGTATCGCCTTTTGACCCGAAGATCTTCCAAGAACCATTGCCAAGAGACGTCCTTCTGCCTCCCATGGAAAGGAATGATGGAACAACCGATTCTCGTGATCATACTGCCCACTTCATAACAGTCATGGTCTTCAGGGACCTGTCTGATGCGGCTATGTGCAAGCATTTCCCCACTACACTCAAAGGCAATGCCCTGGCGTGGTTCAAGTCTCTATTGTCGTTCAGTATCAACAGTTTCACCCAGTTTCGATAGTAGTTTGAGGCTCATTTTATAATCAGCCGAGGATTCAAGCGAAAGTCCACCTCATTGCTATCATTATGGCAACGGGAAGATGAGCCCATGAGAGATTTCTTGAAAAAATTTAAAATAGAGATATTAAAGGTTCTAGCTTTAGACCATTCAATCGCATTAGCTGCTTTCCTAACGGGCCTGCGCCCCTCTGGCATGAAAACCTCCATTAAGAAAAACCCCTCTTCAACCATTTAAGAGTTTTACTCCCGAGTCGAGAAGTACATTGCGGCAGAAGAAGCGGAGACATTTGATCGACGAAAGGCCTGCTCGAACAGAAAAGAACGCAGTTGATCGCCTCACCAACTTTCCCCAAAGAGGAGCAGACCAGGGCCTTCACCCCCACGAAGATTCAACGTCTACACGCTGCTAAATGAGATCCCGAGTTGAGTCTTATATCAAATCAAAAACAAATCGTATGTTAGATGACCCCTTCATTTCGCAGAAGAGGACCCCAAAAAGGATAAATCCAAGTACTGCCACTTCCATATGGATTACGGTCACATGACCGACGAGTGCAAGAGGTTCAAATATAAGTTGGAATTCCTAGTTCGCAGTGGTAGACTATAGAGATTTATCAGTACGGAAGGGAGGAATTTACCTTCCACAGACCAGCGTAATCCACCACGGGAGAATGAGTCGTCTAACCGACCAGACCCTAGGCCGCCGCACGACGGACCAGAAGGGGTGATCCTTCAGATCCATGGAAAAAGCATATAGTATGAACCTTATGTTCCCACTAGTGTTTATCCAGCGTACGATCCGGATTTTCGTACGCTCTTTCCTTGAGAAAAAGTCATGCGCCTCCTCATCGATTAGTGATCATTCTTATGACGGCTCATGACACATGATCCTCAGTGATTTACAGAAGAATCGCCGCCTATTTAAAGTTTCCTATCGAACGAACGTGCCATCAAAATGGGATAGAACTTCCCGAACGGATGGACACGACCTTAATATCAACTGTTCCCTATCAAATGTTGGGCCTAAGTCGTCCTGGGCTTATCGAACGAACGTATCATCAAAATGGGATAGAACTCCCCGAACGGGTGGACACGGCCATCCTATCTAAAGTTTCCTATCAAACGAATGTGTCATCAAAATGGAATAGAACTCTCCGAACGAGTGGACATGACCCTCTTATCTAAAGTTTCCTACCGAACGAACGTGTCATCAAAATGAAATAGAACTTCCCAAACGAGTGGACACGACCCTCCTATCTAAAGTTTCATACTGAATGAATGTGTCATCAAAATGGAATGGAACTCCCCGAACGAGTGGACACGACCCTCCTATCTAAAGTTTCCTACCGAGCGAGCGTGTTATCAAAATGGGATAGAACTCTACGAACAGGTGGACACATCCCTCCCATCTAAAATTTCCTATCGAACGAATATGTCATCAAAATGGGATGGAACTCTCCGAACGGGTGGACACGGCCCTAATATCAATTGTCGGGTTTTAATCGCCTTGATCCTACCGAATGAACGTATCATCAAAACGAGATGAAACTTCCCGAATGGGTAGACACGACCCTAATATTAACTGTTCCCTATCGAACGTTGGGTCTAAGTTACCCTGGGTTTACCGAACGAACATGTCGTCAAAATGGAATGGAATTGCCCAAACGAGTGGATACAGTCCGAATGTTATTTGTTTGTTATAGTGCGTCAGATCTAAGTCGCCCAAATTCCTATTAGAGTAGGAACGTAACTTTCCGAATGAGACATGTCACTCTAAAGATCTCCTTTGTAAAGGTCATTACACTTTGACGGACATTAGACTAATGGATCGAATGACACTCTCGGGCAGATACTCACAAGTAAGAAAATCTTTTCATTATCAGAACAATATAAGATTACATGCAGTCAGAAGGAACAACTGAGGCCACTTGGGTGGGGTCCCGATCTGTTATCACTCTCTCGACTGACCCCTTAAGAGGAGGAAAGCCTCATATCTGTCGACCTGTCGAAAAATCTCCCCTGTGCACCTCAAACGCTCGAGCAATCTACGCTGAGAAAGTTGGAGGTTAGCAGCATCTTTGGCAACAAACACCTTGAGGTCAACTATCTCTCGCTCGGTATTCTAAAGGGATTCCTCCCAGAGATGGGATAGCATCTCGGCGGCCACTAATTTCGCTTCGCGAACGCGCGCCTCGACTTCGAACTTCTCACAACACTCTTGGGACAAGGCCAAGTCTATCTGAATATGTTCAATCTGCTTGTCTTTTTCCCCTTCAGTGTCCTTTTCCTTATTCTCCAGAGCGTCTTTTAGCGCCAGCACCTGGTTACTCAAATGGATAAGTCGCCTCTCGGACTTTTTTCTTCGTTGCCTTTGGAATTCAATCAAGGCCGCAGTTTGGAAAGAGATACGCTTGGCTGTCAAAATTATGTAATAACGAATGTAAATAGAGTTTGAACGAAAGAGCACTTACCGTCAGACAAAGAGAGTGAAGAGCCTTGTCAACATGATCTGAAAACATTGTGTGGAGCGTGAGTTCAGGGGGAAACTCGAACCGTTCGATCAATTGTAGCGCCTCTCACAGATCGATAAAGTTATACTGACGGTCCTCCACACAGACCGCTACTGACCCTTCCTCTAGATCATCATCCTGTCCATTAAATGACTCAATCAAAATAGGAGACGAAAGGCCAATATCATCTCCCCCACCATGTAGGGAACATTGGGATACTTGAGGAGATCGTTCAGACGCTTCCCCCAAAATAGGAGCAGAAACGTTTGGCCCCATCGAAGTTTCTCCCTACAGCCGTGGATTCAAAGCTAGAGCGCCCTCTGCTGCCTCAGGGACTTCCTCGTCTGGAGCATTCCCCTCACTGCCTTTGGTTGGTATACCAACGATCGTCATCAAAGCAGTCGACTGGCTCTCCATTGGTTTGACATGCTTTTGATGAGACTCGTGTTCTCTGGTTTCCACTGGTCCCCCTTCGCTAACAGGTGGACCAGACGATCGAACCCTTGGCCTCTTCTAACGAGTCTCAGGAGAAATATCGGCCGTCTTCCTCTTGGCGTTCGGTCGCACCTCCCGATTAGTCGAAATATCCTCTAGAAGGGAAGCATTCACAGACGACCTTTAGTAAGAGAGGTCTAATGATCTGCCTCACCTCGTCCATTAGTAGGCCAAACAATAGCAACATCTGGTCCTCTAAAAAAAATCTACCCAAATACTCCGCTGAGTAGACTCGCAATAACGCCCAACGAACTGTAAAAAACGAGAATGGTGAAGGAGGTTTAAGACTTTCATATTCAACAAAAGTAATTGATTAGCATTCGGAAGTACCGAAAGAAGATTTTTTTTTAGAAATCTCATATAAAAGAATTTCTGTATCCAGCGTTTGTTTTAAGACTTACTGTAAAAGAATTTCCAGCGAGACTCCCGACAGGTCTGCAGTTTATACCAGTCGTGGGTAGAGCCTTGGACACTGCACCATACCAAGGAAAAAATGGCTCCCAAAATCTCTAAATCAAAGCGAATACAAAAAACCCTAACAAAAAAATCAAGGCAATCACAAAATGCCAAGCACTAGGGATGAGCAACGAGGGGTAGACATTTCAATATTTCAGGACCTTCGCCAGTGAGCCCGTGTACGAGATCTTCAAACCGTACTTCACACATTGCTTATACATTGGGACATAACATGATTCCCCCGTTCCTCTTTGCTAGGCAACACCAGTTCGAAGTCGCTTCTGAGCGACATGTTCCTCCTGACTTCCTGTAGTTTCTCTTCTATCATCGTACTCCGTATGGTATCTATGCCTGGTGATGAAGGAGAACCTTTCAACATTTACTCAAAGAAAGCTTTTCGCAAAGGATCAAAAGAATGACAGGAAAGAAATATAGAATATGTGATACCGTAACAGATGTGTACCCTTATAAAACGTATAGAATACGAGTCCCATAAATCGAAGCGGCAAAACCTTGTGTCTTTTTCGATAACCATACCTCCTGCCGCCTTTCCCAAGGAAAAACGCTATGAGTCGGGGGTAAATAATGAGACATAGTCCAATGCCCATTTCGAAGGGTCAGCGCTTAAAAGGCCTACACATGAGGCCCACAAAAGACAGTTACTAACCGATGGACAAGTACAGCCTAGTATTATCGAACGACTACTCTCTATGGCTATTCAATTGTCTATCGAAGGGCCTTAGTCGCCCCATCTCCCAAACTAAAGGGTCTTAGTCGCCCCGCCTATCGAACGAGATTTGCCAAGTGGGATTTACCTCCCCGATCGGATACTTAGCCCCCGGTTCAGCCAGCGAACAAGCTCGAAGGTTCCACATTGGCTAAATGATCGTCCGGTAGCCAACAGCCTTATTGATCCTACGGAAAGATCAAAACACCCCAACGACTCTGACTCTTTACTGAAGAACAGTTTCTCTAGGATCCTTCAGATAAGGAAAGGATCCCTCGAGTAACGAAACTTCCCATACGATAAAGATCACCAACGTTTCAGAATATTTAACTTTTGAGATTTTCGGATCATCTCCATAAAGAAAGTAGGTTGTAACATTCCGAAAGCATACGACCCTATTAGGTATAAGAAACGCTCAAACCTTCTTAATCATGTACGCTATCTCGGCTTACACATTGGGCACACTAGTCACAAGGAACCTCTCCCTCTCTAAAACTCTCAGTCTGTTTCTTTACACTTCGAAAATCACTTTTTTTGATTTGAACGTCGGAGTCTATTCCGCCGAAGGGTATCCGACGGTTTTTACAGGTCTCACATCTCATCAATGACAACTGTTCGAGTTATCAAGAAACCGATATTTGTAGAGTCACAACCCACCTCCTTCAACAGTTATTAAAACATGAAGCTCTCTTTAAAAAAAAAATTACAATACATTAATTTTGATAAATGCATTACAATTTTTTATGCCTATATGTTTAGATTATACCCTTCATTCTTATCTGTTTTTGGAGTTATTATGAGAGGATATTGAAGAGTTTAACTAAATAAATTAATAGAGTCGGAGTAATTCACTAAATATATTTGTGAGCCCGTTGAAAAGAAAGCTGCATCGAATGTAATGAGGGATTTATAATATGAATTTTTGTCTCCAAAAAATGAAGGGAAGTGAGCATATGCTTGATATGGCATCACAAAACATGCAAAAACCAAATGCTTTAAGACAAAGAAAGGAGAGGATAATACTTATCTAGGATTCGGGAGGAATAAAATAAATTAGGTGCTCTCCAAAAGACGCAAAGATTGAGCAAAAGAGAAATTATGCAAAATTTTTAATGTAATAAATCATTACTCATGTGACCTTTTATTCTGCAATTTGATTTTCACTCATAAAACTATATGATTTTTTACTAAAAAATTTATTATTTTAATTGATAAATATTATAATTAATTAACTATTTAAGATTTTTTTTTATTAACTAATGATCCTTGGACAAAATGGAAATTGGTAGAGATGGTCGGGAACAAAATATTATATATTTTGATTTTGGACCAATTACTGTGATAATAATTTAGCATACACATTTTTCTCAAAATAAAATTATAAATTTAAATTTATGAAAAATTAAAAATGTTGAATTCAGGTTAGAAAAAATTAATTTGGTTACCTTATAGGCATAGGATCAGGCGTTACACTTCTTTTAATTATAAATTTTGGATTCGATTTATAAAAATAAAGAAATAAGATTTGAGAGAGTCAATCTCTTTATATAAGATTTTATAATATTCAAATCGAATTAATCGAATGAGTTTTGATTACAAATTGATTGCAAGTAATTTATTTAAAAAATAAATAATATAATAAAAAATAAGAGAATCAATCATGAAATAAGTTTGAATTTAACCCTAAAAACAATTTTTTTTTTTAAAAAAATTTTTTTCCTAAACATTTTCCACACATAATCTAGATTAGTTAAATTTTAAAAATTCGATTAATATTATTTATTAATTGATCGAATATATTAATCGAGATTATAAAATCCTACTAATTTAGGTTATTTTTATAATTTTCTTATTCGGAAGATTTTTTGAAGAATTTTTTTTTTTTTTTTATTATTCAATTGCGAAACGCATGGCGTTTTCAAAAGTCTAGGGAGGAGAGCTTTCCTTGGGTCTTCAATTTCCCATCTTCTGCAGCTCTCAAGACAACCTTCTCTTTCCTAGTCAAAACCTAAAGTCATGATATTTGTCGGCGAACAACCTTTTGCCGCACCGGTTGCTTCCCAATCTCCGGTAACATTTTTCCCTTCATCTTCTGTGCATCCTGATAATCTTCTCTAACATTTTCAACTCAATTTTATGAACAAATGCTTGAAAACCAAAAAGAAAAACCCTAATTTTGCAATTAAAAGTCTTATATTTGAATTAAACCCCCGCCCAGAATGACTGCTGCTTTTACCCGAAACGACTTAAATTTCTCCCACCATAAATTGTGCAAGCTAGTGGGTTTATTGTTACAATTAATCATCTTGAGTAAGTTTTGCAATGGCAGCGTACAGATGTCTCTAATTTTGAAACGGGTCTCTTTATTTTTGTGTAGATTAATGATGGGCCATACCTAAGCTTTACAATTTCTGTGGAATTTATAAGAGGAAACCAAATTCTAGGACTGTTGTTTTGTTTATGCATATGCTGCATAATCATATGGAACAATATTAACATTCGACCTAGTTCGTTGGGGGAGAGCATGAGTCTACTACACTCTGATGCTTATTTATTTATTTATATTATGATTGTGAACAGGACTATGACACCTTTGTAGCTTTGATGGAGCATCCGTTTTTGGTAAATGCTTCAGAAATACTCAATGCAATCCCAGAGAGGAAGTTCTCCTTCAGTCGGGATCGGGAGTCTGGCTCAGATAGATCAGAAGATACTAGCTGGGTTTATGTGTTTCAGAGAGAATATGCAACTGTTAATCCTGAAATTGTGAAAGTACATTCATTTCTTCATCTCTCACTTTGTGGGATGTGGTATAATATTTGCTTATGATTGGAATCCTTACTTTGTAGATTCACTCATACTGATAAGAGAGGAAATGACATGATTTAAGTTGAGCTGAGACTAACGCTCAGCTCAATTGACATATCTGAACTCATTTTTTTAGTGACTCGATTTTTTTGGCTTAGACTGAGCTCACAAGTTGTTCGGCATAGCTCAAGTTGAAAAGAGGATTAGCATTGAGTGATGAGCCCATTGTGATCTTTGTTTTGTTTTGTTTTGTCATTAAATTCACATGCATCTACATCATTAGTATCCAAAATGAACATAATCAATTTTAACACATATTAAACAAAATATCACAAATATAAATAAATAAATAAATAATATTTCTAAATATATCTGGTCACCTCCTCTATCATATCCCTTTTGTGATCCAAACTTGCCAGCCCTAACGGAGCCGGTCTGATGGACATGGAAGGCTCAAACATCCATTAGCTTAAGTTTGACCCATATTTTGTGTGAGTTAAAAAGTTTGGTTCATGTCATGGTCATCTAGTTAATGGGTTTAACTCATTGAACTAATTATCGAATTGAATTATACTCTACTTGTGAGATGACTCAACTCATTTCCACCGTTACTGGGCTTTTACGATGAATCTCTTGCATTAGTGCACTTTCTGATTAGTGCATATTTATTAACTCTAACCTTATGAATGTATGCAATTTTATAACTAGGATCTGCATAACCATGTTCAATTGTTGGCTCTCTCTCTCTCTCTCTCTCTCTCTCTCTCTCTCTATTTTACTCTATTCTGCCTTTTGATTTGATATTTTCCTTCTCTTGTACTGGTTGGCTGTTTAAACTTGTGAAGTGTGTCAGTTTTTCTCATATAATGGCCCTATTTTCCTGGTGGTATCTTATTCATTACTAATTAGAAGAAAACAGTTCCATGATCCATCCTGGTAGCTCTTGAGTGGTCTGGAATTTGTTATAATCAAAATGTTAGTGCACTTGAATAATTGGCAATTGCCTCGGAATACTTATGCAAGCATGTTGATTTTGAAAGAAGACCTTCTTTTGATTTGCTCAAGTTCTTCTTCTATGCATATAACATGGATGTTCACATATTCACACACTGTGTAGTGAGCCTTAACTCAATTTTAAGTTAGGATGTTCTCACCAAATAAAGAAACCTTGGAATTGACCAAAATTAAAGCCTTTGTGCAAGAGCAAGATTAATAAGGAAATTTACACCACGGGATAGACCTTATTTTTCTTTAGGAAGGTGGCTCTTGATAGTCCATGCTGAATATCATGGCTATCTCTCTGTTATAGCTGTTTGCAGGTGCTAATGGTGAAGTTGTGTAAAATTAATGGTAGACCAAGCAAAGTGACAAGCTATGGCTCTAGTAGGAAAATGATGCCCTAGAAATCAATCATCTTATTCTTTTGCAGAGTTCAGTTGAAACCTTAGGAAGATTGGAACTAACTAAAAGAATTAGTACTATTGTTGTCACTAACATTGTTATTATTGCGATTTTAACAATTAATCTTATCCAACTACATTTGTCATGTAGTCCATCGCCTGGATGTTAATTCTGAGCTTCTCTACTGTGACAATCTGCTCATTTCCTTTCTATCCAGTCATGTGGGTTTTTCTTTCTCCAATGTTTCGGGATTATGAACTTTCTTTTGCCCATATTTGAAAGCAAAAGAAGGCTAGAAAATGCCACAAGGATCAAACTTTGAATTTGATGGTGCCTTGAGTACTTGCTGTGTGAAACCAATGGACTCATCTGTTTTACATGATCAATTATTAAACTTTTATTGCATATAAAGACCCTCAGTCCACATCAGGTTCAGATTTAGTTTTTCCACTCGTTCTTACTTCCCTCTCTGGATCGTTCAAATGAAATAGTTTGTTGGCACTGATGAAGCAACAACGTGTGTGGGCCTTATCATTCGGAACCGGGAGAGTGGAATGTAAGAGTCAGTTATATAATGAATGAGAACTCTTATAGTCCATCATGATTAACATATTGTTGCATTGTGTAATTACTTCGTCTTCATGGTAAACTCGCAGGACCTCTGTTGCCCATATGGATTCTCCAGATATTGTTGATATTGGCCTCACCCAGATGATGACGTGGCTTGTTGATCATAATGCAGAAGTTGAGTTGGATGTATGTATTATCGATACGGACTCCATTGCAACTTTAAATATATCTCAGTAGATTAAAGTGTTTGCTGAATGTGAACTGCAGGTGCATCTAATTGGCGGCTTTGAAGATGCATCACCAAATGTTTGGCCTGATTTTCTTCTGCTTTATCCATGATTTTCCAATCACATACCTACCCACCCAAGGCAAAGTAATTGATATATAAACCTTCTTTACCTTTTATGCAGCACATGAACGGGAGTACTAGTCCAAAGAGTCGTACAGAACTGAATGGATATTCCTTCCCTTTGTGTACAAAAATAGTCAAAAGTCTATTGAGACGGGAGGAGAAGTTTCATATTCAAACTCTCCATGTTCTTTGGCATAACACCAGAAGAGATTTCAAAGGAAATGCATATCCTATCTTCAATGGTCTCCTGGTCAGTTTGAACATTTATGGTATTCCTTGATTTGTTATATCTGAGTGCATTTGAAAAATAAATTTCCTATTTCTGTAGATGGACTTTCTCTATGTGGTATCATTATGCTATCAACATCACCTTGATAGGATAAGGGATGTTAATGTTGCTTCTTTTGTGTGCATGTCTGCGAGTTAGAGAGTTACTGTATCCATGGGGGGTTTCTTTCTCTCTCTCTCCTTTTTTTTTGGGGGGGGGGGGCTAGCTGGGGCTGCTAAACACAAGCAGGGAGGTGAGAACCATTATGATAAGTGGCTGCATATACAGGAAAGTGCAGACTGTATATAAAGGTTTATTCTGTCTTCATGCTTGAAATCCTCAAATTCCAGTTGGACAAATAATTGTCTGTTGGGTTGCCAAATAGCTGCATGGATTTGTCTGTATTTTCATTAGAAATCCTCTTTAGCCTCAACCTCTTTTACGTGTCTCTAGGGCATGTTCAGAAGTTTTTAAGACGTCAATTCTTTAGCAATTGTTAATATTCTGAACCTTTAAAAAGAAAAGAATGGTAATACTGTGGTAAATTTATGTCAATTTCAAGAAATATTAATGACTTTTTGTTTCTTATAACATGTATCATTGGAATACTCCCCATGCTGAAAAATTTGATATCTTCGGTAATTTAGCCATCTCCTCCCATTTTATTCCTTCCCTTTATTCTTCTCTTGCACCCATAGCTGCAACCTTCGTGGTCATGAATTATGATATATTATCCTTCCAAACTTTTTTTTTTCAGGTAGAAACTTCCACAGGAATAGTCACTCCTGCCAACTTTGATCGAACTTCAAGATGTCCAGATGAAATTGTTAGGAGGATACGAGTGACTGCATGTTGTCAAGACCCTAGCTGGGATGGCAAATTACTGGATACATATGATACTCTGACGGATAGAATTGTGATTGCTGCATGCTTTTGGTATTAAATTTAAGTTCTGTACTTAATTATATTTTCACTTTCAGTTCCAGTAATACAGCAGCTATTTTTGATGTAGGACCTCATATGAAATGCACAAGGCGTTGAGACTGCAGCAGCTTCCTGATTCGGCAATCCTCCTCAATTGTTCAACCTCGCCTTCAGCTGAGGGGCCTGATTTTGTTGAGAATCTGAGAAGGTACAACAACACAAGTTTAAAAAGATACGTTCTTATATATGCTCCTTATTTAATGCACTCTTTACTTGTATTGATGGCTAGTCAATATTTGACCCATCATGACGCGGCCTCTAACTGGCTTGTCTGACTGATCTGATGAAGTGTACGCAGGCAAACACGCCCCATTTGGAGGATGTAAGATATGTTCAGTAGGAATTTATTTTCTAAAGTGTTGTTTTCACTGTCTTCAGGCAATGCGAATATGTGATTCGACACCCCCACTGGAGACAAACTTTCCCAAAGAGGCAGCCACGCATATTTGAGAGGACAGAGGATGGAGGATGGAGGAGATGCTGAATTGACTTGCACAAGACTTACAGTCACAGTTCACTGCCTAAAATATTCATTTGAGAAGAAAATTCTCTTAAAACGCATCAATAGGATTCCAGAGACCAAGATGCTCTACTTTTATAAATTAGTATTTCGATTTTTTAGATGCCTTTTAAGCACAACTGGAATTCAATGGAATGTTGTTTCAGAAGTGCGGCTCCTTATAATCTTCTTTACAGAGTGTGAAGGAAACAATGGGTGGTCTATTGTGCATGTGGCATAGGCCACATTATGCTGGCATGGAGCTTAATAGTCCATTTTACTTCAGTGGGATGTCCATGCACGGGACAAGGAGGACGGGATTTCTTCTTTTATATGATCATTCTGCTTGAATCCATAAGGCATGGGCTTCAATTCTGTGCTGGAAATGAAGTTTTGTTTGTTGGTCCTTTTTACCTTTGACTAAAGTGGTTACACGTGTGTGTGTGTATGGGTCATGTATAAATATTTATAGGGTTTGCCAATAAGTTTTAGCTCAATTTGCATCGTCCCCTTATCTCTCCTTATCTCTTGTAATGATCTCGAGCTTGAGTTTCCTTATGTACCAAAAAAAATATTATAGGGTTTGTTTAAATATTTATTGATCATTTTATCATAATTATGGAAGCTTGTACCTTTCTCAAAAGGCATTATGCAATTGTGCTAGTATAGTATTATCATAAAGAATCATGTGAATTTGGAGGTACAGGCACCTTACAAAACCTCATGGATGTTTTTCCTACACAAGAAGGGAGGGTGGTTCATGAGGTATGTTGATCTCTTGACTGAAGTCAAGAAAGGAAGAGTAATGTACAGAATTAGCTTTAAAAAAAATTCTTAAAAAGAATCTCTAGGGGAAAAAAATTTGATTTTTAACTAAGGATTTTCGTGAATAAACCCTAACTCTCTCTTCTTCCTTTGCTCGCTCTCTCTTCTCTCTCCTCTCTTCTTGCAATTTCCCTTCCCTTCATTCGTCGCACACTGCCGCCCCTAACCTAGCTCTCACCACATTCCTTCGAGACTTGTTGAGACTCCGAAGTGCTGCCCCACATTGCATCCCACACTGCCACCCCACATTGTAGCCCCCCTCATTTTGGTGACTTGTCAAGACGAGATCCCGAACTGCCGAAGATAATCTCTCCTCCTGGCACTTGAATGATGTATGTTTGTTAGGATTGTTGAATCATTGCTTATTCTGCACAATCAAGAATCATTGCTTTAAAATGGTTGTTATAATTTAGGGTTTAGAGTTTTGTATAACTTGGCGAGACAAGACCCGTTATTCTGCACAATCAAGAATCATTGCTTTAATTATTAGGGTTGTTGAACTTAGAGTTTTGTATAATTTATTTAGGGTTTTGTATGACAAGTTGTTTAATTGTTATAAAATTGTTGAATTTAGGATTATTTGGTTATAAAATAGTTATTATAATTTAAAGTTGTTTTGTTAAGTATAAAATTATTATAAAATTATTGAATTTAGGGTTGCTTAGTATGCTTAATTTAGGGTTTTGTATGCCAATATATTATTTGTTATAAATTGTTGAAAGCATTATTTGAATTGAAAAAGTTAGGTTATAACATGTTTAATCTTGTTGTTTTGAAGAAATGACGGAAATGGTGAGATTACTATGTTATATTGATTGTGATATTGCCATAGGTGTCAATAGGATTGATTATAACTGTCGGGTTTTTAAGTTGATTCGGGTGAGAAATAATGTCTTATTTAATGAGTTGGTATATGCAATATGTAAGGGTCCTCAAATCAATTGTACGACACAACATTTAAAAATTTATCATCCGTATCCTATGTCAAACAATCAAGGTGGAAATGCATGTTATGAATTGGTGTCGATTAGTGATGATACTGATGTTAATTTGATGGAGTTTGCACGGACCATGGAAGCAGGTTTCACACATGAATTGTATATAAAATCTGTTGATAGTGGAATGTATTTGTATCAAGTCGATGATGGAATGTCCTCACATCAAGTTATAGGTGAAATGTCATTGCATCAAGGATGTGGTTATACTAATGATTATCCATGTATCGAATCTCGAATGGATTTCATCTTGACAGAAATGGAGAATGTTGTAGATGAGGAAGAAATGGGCGAAGAAGAGGCGGAAGAGTAAGTGGAAGAAGAGGCGAAAGAAGAGGATAATGATGAAGATGATGAAGAAGTTGGTAGTGGTGGTGATGAAGAAATTGGTACCTCTTCGGTTTCTTATCCTTATGCCCGAACAGACGAGTCAATCCCCTTCATGACCACTGCACCCGGAGGTGATGGTTTTGTGACTTTTGATGAAGAAAGTAGATTGAGAGGCTATAATTTTAGTTTCAACGATGAATTGAAGAAGATGATGAGATTTGAGTCGAAGGAGCAACTTATTCATGGAGTCAAAATGCACCATGTGGAATATCACT
Source organism: Dillenia turbinata (assembly GCA_037126225.1). Lineage (NCBI taxonomy): Eukaryota > Viridiplantae > Streptophyta > Magnoliopsida > Dilleniales > Dilleniaceae > Dillenia > Dillenia turbinata. The sequence goes on from JBAMMX010000013.1 coordinate 1,558,903, forward strand.
ACCAATTTCGTGTTGGAAAATCAATTTTTACACTTTGGACAGCAATATACATGCAAGGGATCAAGGTTGTAGGTAGACATTTCGTGCTCGTAGAACAAAATATGTTGGTACTTTTGTGATATCCATTGTTGACAGTCTACATATATGTGTGAATGCTGGGTTGACGTAGGATTATAGACAGCTACATTCAAATTTGATTGCCTAACATATTCTTAACTATCTGAGGGAAAATCCAAATGTTAAAATTTCTTTTTTTGTGGATAGTTATGATAGAGAAAACCACATATGCAATATCACATAGAAGAGCTTAGGAAGCAAAGAGAAAGACCATAGAGATGGTATATGGGGGTTGGGATGATTCATATAAACAGTTGTCTCAACTGTTAGATGCTATAGCACAAAAGAATCCAGGGACACGGGTTAGTTGAAAATTGGGTCTACCAAATGTAAATGGTGAAAGGATACCTGAAACTGTCTTTTGGGCATTTGCTCTTAACATCATGGCCTTTAGAAATTGTAGGCAATTGATCAGTGTAAATGAAACTCACTTCTATGACAAATACAAGTACAAGTTGTTGATTGCATGTAGTATCGATGGTGCCAATCACATTGTCCTATTGGCTTTTGGGTTGGTTGATGGAGAGTCTCTTGCCTCATGATTGTGGTTTTTGTGTTGTGGGTAAGAGCATGTTGTTGGTGATAGGGAGAGTTTCATCTGCTTAATTTCAGATCAACATGAGGAGATAAGAGCAACAGTTGCTCATCCTCGATTTAAAAGGGCACCTTCAAATGCTATGTGACGATTTTGTGTACGTCATGTAATTAGCAATTTCAACGTACACCATAAAAATCAGGCTTGTAAGAGAATTGTCATCATTGCTGTATTACAGCCACAATCTAAGAAGTTTGTGGTATATAGGCAAGAATGAAGGAGATAAAAGAAAATGTTCCAAACTACTTTGCAAATATTCCTCCTGAACAGTGGACTCTCTCTCACGATAGTGGATTTCATTTGGCTATATAACAACAAATATAAGTGAGAGTTATAATGTCATGGTAAAGGGTGCAAGGAATTTACCTCTTTCAACCTTGGTGCTTAAGATTTTTTACAATTCAGTGAACTATTTCAAGACTCGATTGGGTGAGGCAATAGCAGGAATTGCAAGAGAACAGTATACCGAGTATGCCCAAGTTATGTTAGGAAGGTGGATGAGCACGTCTAATCCCCATATAGTTGTTGGTTTTAGCAAAGAGCATGAGATATTTGAGATAGAAACAAGCCAACGACAAACACCATATAGCCACAAGAGAGGAAATAAACATATTGTGAATGTTAATGATGAGCATTGCATATGTATGAAATTATAAACTTATAAAATCTCTTACTCTAATGCAGTTGCTGCATTATCACGACTGATGATTGATATGCATATGATCGTCGGGAAATGATATACATGGGAACACCAACTCAGGGTTTATGAGTGGCATTTCATGCTGGTGGGAGACATATCGGGTTGGCCAGTGGATTTGTATCCAAATGTATCACTTCTACATAAAAAATAAATACCTAAATCATCTCGATATCATAACGAGATGGATATTCTAGAATCATCATCGCGTACATCATATGAAAGTTGTACTGTAGAGGACCACAATTGGAAGAGATGCACGAGGCAAATGAGGTATGGTTTTTGTGGCAGACAGGGACACAATCGACAACATTGTCTGATCCAAAGCAATGATTCTTGATTGTGTTTTTATTTTAAGTGTAATTCTCGTATTACTTAGGGTACCGGACATTATTGTGTATTTGTGAAACATTTGATGTACTTGGCATATATTTAATATACTAAGTGTTGTTTATTTCACTTTTGTTTGTCTTTATGTTTATCATTATGTTTGCATTTTAACATTGTCTTTATGTTAACATTGTGAAATATTGTATTTTATCATTGTGTTTATTTTAATATTATGAAACATTGTCCTTATGTTTATCATTGTGTTGATTATTTCACTTTTTATTTGTCTTTATGTTTATCATTGTCTTTGGTTTTTTAATCATACATTTTCACTAACTTGTTTTCCTTTATACATTAGATGGATCTTGAACCTTTTGATTAGTCTGTTCTACATTTACAGTGAGTTCACCGTTCATCTTGAGTTTGGAATGGAGAGGAGCAGACCCATCTCATTTGTCGTCATCGTGAGGCTATTCTACGATGTTGGGACCATGGTCATATTGATGATCGGGTTCTCCCTTTTCTTGAGGACTCGGGTTTCTGGGAGTTGCTCGACTTCGATTCGTTTAGCTTGACTGGTATCTGGTCACAGCGTTGGTTGAGAGATGGAGACGGGAGACACACACGTTTTACTTTCCATAGGGTGAGCTTACTGTTACCCTCCAGGATGTAGAGGTTCTTTTTGGATTGCCCGTCGATGGGTTACCTGTGGTGGGTAAATCGATGGGTGTGTTGTGGGCTGATGAGTGTGAGCGATTGTTTGGTATTAGGCTATCATGTTTCGCAATTAAGAATGGATCTTTGAGTATGTCGTGGTTGAGTGAGGCTTTTGTTGACTTGCCTAAGGATGTTGATGAGGTTCGTATTTTACAATAGACTCGGGCATATATTTTGATGTTAATAGGGGGTATGCTGTTTTATGATAAAACAACATACTATACACATTTACAGTTTTTATTATTTTTAGAGGATTTGGATAGTTGTGGTCACCGTAATTGGGGTTTAGTGTGTTTGGCGTATTTGTATAGGCAGTTGTGTATAGTCTCGCACGTTGGTTCATGTGAGATATATGAGGCTCTTATATTTCTTTAGATTTGGGCTTAGGAGAGCTTTCCTTACGTTGCTCTCATTAGACAAGATGTTAGGGAGGTCGATGGTCCACTTGCTTTACAGTGGAGGGCATGATTTGATGTCACTACCCTCCCTACATGTAGTTAGACCATATAGGGAGGTGTTTGATAGACAAAGGTTTTATCAGATAGTCTGGGTACCTTATACTGAGGATGTTCTATCTTTTCTTTCCGACTATTGTCACGAGGGTAGAGATGTTTGACATGCACGGGTACCCTTAATCTGTTTTAGTATCGTTGAGTGGCATTTTCCCGATAAAGTCATCCACCAGTTTGGAGGCTTCTAGTACATTCTCATTCCTTGTGACACAGAGGATCGTCTCCATGATACTACGACACATAGTCTGTAGGACGTTGATTGGTCTATGGAGCATGCATATTATATTGATATTTGGATAGCGCGACAGGACCACTCAGTTATGCTAGACACGTCCTTGGGACCGACCATTGATCTTACCTATGCGTTTTGGTTTCGCGCCATTACTCGCTATTTTATAGGCCGTCGGGGAGTTTACTTAAGTCACGTTATAAGTTTTCAGTTTATTCATTTTTTATCTATATCAATAATCTACATTTTCCTTTTTAACTTACACATGTATATGTTTTTGTAGTGGGTTAGGTTACACCAGATTTGAGAGTCTAACGACATCGACGAGATGCATAAGATGGCGAATTCTACTATTTTTGCTTTGGTTGATGATATAACAGAGATTATGAGGACATGACCAGATATAGTTGGTGATGGTGATGACGAGGGTGAGCGTGATGGCAGATGACGTCGACGAGGAGGAGGGAGAGCATGTCGTACGAGACCAGTGCCCGACATCGTAGGGCCTTCGCAAACCTATGCGTCACCACCATATTCTCAGTCCTCTACATCTCAACATTCCCTCAACGTCATAGGGCCTTCGAGCGGGTACGTACACTCCTCACCTTTCTTCATACCTGAGGTTGATAACTTGCCTCATGTTTCGACTCTGGGTGCTCCATATAGGGGAGCTCGTCCCGACGTTGACATAGGTGAGGGGTTGACACAGGTTCAGGGAGGACGTGGCCCACCACTTTTCCATATATCCCCACCAGTTTTTTCGACCCCCAACATGATGATACAGGGCCATCCCAGATCTCAAAGATAAATGATATGAGACTTGTATATCTTAATGCTAGTGTAGATGATAGACCAGATACTAGTGTTAGACATTATAGTGGGAGAAGAAGAAGACGTTGAATTTACTGTCCTCTGTATTTTGTATATTTCGTTATATTAATAAAAATTATATTATATTTTATTAATTATTATATCTGTAATTGTTTTACTGATGTATTGGTGAGAGATTTGTTTGGATATGAATTTGGTATGAATCGGTGTATGTGAATTGAGATTCGAATTGGATATGAGTTTTGTTGGGTTTTGTTCAGTTTGAATATGAGTTTGGTTTGTGGTTACAGAGTTTGGATTGTGATGGTTGAGTTTGGATTCTGTGCAGGATTTTGGTGTTGTAATAGTTCTATGATTGTGGTTTGAGATTATTGCATTTGGGGGTTAAAAGACATAGTTAAAATGGTTGGGGTCGGGCAAAATGGTTAGTTAAGTTTTGAAAACTCGATCAACAGTATTGGTTAAGTTTTCAAGATTCGATTAATATTAGTCGAGTTTTGAAAACGCAACAATTTTGGGTTAGAAATCGAATTTTTTTTTCCCAGAGGTTTTTTTAAGATTTTTTTTTTTTTATTTTAAGGCTAATTCTGTACATTACTCAGAAATGAGTTCTATACCACCTAGGGTGAGGGGATGGTTGGTAAAGTTTTCATATGTGTTAAGGTTGATTTTTTAAGTAGCTATGTAAAAAGGGTTTTAAGGACAAATCTGTATGATATTAGAGGTTTTCGAATGGTTGAGTTGGGTTGACTAATAAAGCCTTTATTAAAAAAAAAAATTAGTGAAATAAATAAAACTTTATTTTATTTAGTTTGAAAATTTCGTGGTTGTTTGAAACTTTATTTAAATTAGACTTTGTTTTATTTAAATTTTATTGATCTTTGAAATGAAACTCTTTTGAAATAAAGAAACCTTAATTGACGCCTCAACAGTTTTCATTAAAATAAAGATAAAAAAAGCAAGTTTTGAAAGATAACGACCAAAACCACTGTCCTAATGAGTAACGGTGTTAGATCTTTTAAATGAGTTTGATTCTAAACTTGAAAATAGAAAAAATTACGTTCAAGAGTTTCTCCCCGAATAGACCCGATAACGTTTGAATCAGATTAGTCAAAATATAGTTTTGGATATGTGTTAATTATTAAAAAAAAAGGAAGATAAATAACAAATATATATATATATCTCTCTCTCTATTAATATGGAATGATATTAGCCCTTTGAGGGTTGGGTTGGGCTTAAAAATTGAGAGGGCTCATAGCAAAAAGACAAGGCCCATCCCCGCCCCTTCGTCCTAAGGCCTACCAGCCTAGGATCAGGCTAGCTTGGCCGGCTCGGATCAACACTTTTAGCGGTCGGGGCAACCCTCCTCAAATCTTTTTTTTTTTAATCATAATCATAATGTTAAAAATTTTAATTTTAAATAAAGTTAATTATAATTTTCCCCATGTGATTTGACCGAAATCTACATACCTTCGCTATGGTGAAAAAATACATAGTTATACCCCTATAATTTTTTTTTTTTTTAAAAATAAGTGACGGAAATGGTCAAAATTAACGAGAAATTGAGATCCATGTATGGAAAACTGGAGTTGACTCACGAGATTAGTTTTTATTTCCAAAATTACCCTCAATTAAAAAAAAAATTCTTTCTCTTCTCTCTCCTCCTCTCTCCTCTCCTTTGCACACTACGTTCGCCTTGGAGGCAGATTTGTTGAAGACAATCCTTCGATCCTTCATCCAAGATGGAGGCTTTAAGAAGGATGAAGATGGAGAGTTCAAACGATGAAGGATAAAGACCTTTAGATTCATTATTCAATCTTCTTTAGATTAGTTGGAGGTAGATCTTTAGATTCATCGTTCGATCTTCTTCAAATTAGTTGGAGACAGATCTTCGATCCTTTAAATTTATCGTTCAATCATTTTCAACTAATAAAAAAGGATGAAGATCGAATGATGAAGATGGAGAGTTCAAACGATGATCTCAAAGTTCGATCCTTCATCGAAGATGATGAATCTAGACGAAGGTTGAAAGAAGAATCCCATTTGGACTTGGACAAGCACAATGTGGACTTGGAGATTTTTTAGTGAGTTTTATTTTTTTATTTTTTATTTTTTGTGCTGTGGTTCGATCTGGACGAATGAGATTCTTCAACAGATTGGATAGTTAGGGTTTCTTTTTAGAAGAATCATAAGACTTGTTTCTTTTCTAAAAATAGTGAGGGCTTCTTTTCTAAAGAATCCCATTTGGGATTCCTCAACAAATGAGATTTATCAGACTTGAAGAATCCCATTGTCGTTCAAACAAACGAGATTCGATCGATATAGTAAGTTTTTTTTTTGTGTATTGTGGTTCGATCTAGATGAATGAGTTTTATTTTTTTCTTTTTTTTTTTGGATTTTTTGGGTTATTGTTTTTTGGGTTTTCTGAAAATAAGAAGAAGAGAGAGATATATATTTTTTTTTGGTTTTTTGGAACATGAATGTGATGCAGAAAGAATGGGTTTTCGGGGTTTCTTTGGGTGTTACAAAGGTTGAAGATGAATCTGGAAGGAGAGAGAAAATGAATGAGGGTTATAATAGTCATTTTGTAAAATTCCATCAAATTTTGTTCTATTTTGTCAAATTCTGCTAAATTCCGATAGCTCTCCATTTTTTTTTTTAATCACAGAGACATAATTGTGTATTTTTTTTTTATCATAGAGAAGGTATGTGGATTTCGGTCAAACTATAAGAGGAAAAATTATAATTAATCGTTTTAAATATTATTTATTTTATAAATATTATAATGCATATGCCTCTCGGAATTATCATTTCAAATACAATTCTTTAAAATAAACTTTTGGGTTTATCGTTGTTACCTTTTCAAAATTGGTTGGTAGTTAAGTAGCAAGTTTTATTATTTGTTGGCGTAGGGGTGTATGTGGCTAGGGCAGGACTTAGTATGTGACTTGTGGGGAATTGGACCTTTGGTATGGGTAAGACCTGAGACAAAAGGCAAAGTGCATGATGTGGCTTACTTATATTTTCTGTTTAATTTATATGTTTTTTTACTATACTACTCAGGTTCGCTTGCCATTCAATACCTAATGGTATGTCGTAAAATAATCAAAAATAAATTAACCTATTTCACTAAATATTAATATAGAGCGAATAAAGTCGTCTTATCAAAAAATGGTAGATTTATCTCTTTTAAGAAAATAAAAAAATAAAAATAAAAATATAGAGATTTAAAACATTAACTAAACTAATAAACTGATTTAAGAAAATAAAGAATAAAAAATAAATAACACGAAATTAAAAGAATAAAATTTAATTAGAAATCAACTTCTAACCAAAGAAATTATATTCACATTGATTTCATGTGATTGATCATTGATGTAAAAATTACTCAATATCATATAAATAAATTGGTTATAACCATTAAATATCACTAAATGACCAATCTCTCCTTATTTTTTTAGTAATTAAGATACTATCATTAATTATTTCTCTAATGAAAGACAACCCAAAAGATCCTCGCTGATTTAGTATTTCGACATTTTTAAGATCGAGAGAGATTCAATTCTAATCAACAAATTCCAATTTGGATTTATTTAAATTAGATTATCTAATCTTTTGGCACAAGTTAAATCACTTGCGAGACCATAAAACTATACAAATTATCACTTTATTAAAAATAAACAAATTTTGCTATTTTTAAATGGTTGTAAACTATTTTAAAGTTATCAAATATGAGTCTCTATTTAATAAACGTAAAACAATCATAAATATTAGAGTTTAGAGATTAAATAAATATTTACAAAATATTGAGTTAATAAACTCATTTAGATTTCACAATTTTCATCCATTAAGAGTTCAATAAACTTTCGACTACAAAAGAATTTTAGAACAAATACATGGAGAAAAAAGCTCACAAAATAAGTAAAGAATACTCTGTTGGAATTGAAACAAGTGCTGAAGAATGAACGTGGTTGTTTGCTACAGAAACAAAAGTCTATAGGAAAAAAAAATGTGACTGTTTTCCCTTCTCGGGCTGCCTCCCTTATATATATATATATAAGGACAATTAACCTATTTTCCTAATTGAAAATCCTACCAGTTTTAGGAAACTACTAAATAAAAAATTACAAGGGTTAAAATTTACAAAATTCTTATTCCCAAATATTTAGAAACAAATTAATATATTTGCAAATTTTTCATATTTCTAAATTCGTTCTCACTTTTTTTTAAATTTTCGTGCAACAAAATAGGAAATTTGTTGCAGTGATTCTTCAATAAAATTTGTATTATCTCATAAATTCCATTTGTCCATGTGCTCATGAAAGAGTATTGTTGTTCAATTTTTTCATTCTCTACATAATTACTCAAAATTGACTCATTTTCTTTTCTTTTTCTCCATAAGTCTCCTCCATCACTCTTATCATATCAATCATCATAAAATATAATAATTAGTATAATATTCATTCAAAAATCAAATAAATAAATTATAATTATTATACCAATTAATTCCTCATCAAATTTCCTATACCTGGATAATGCTTGTTCTCAAACATTCCTAACTCGAATAAGACTAAAACTACTGTAATCAACATATTTTTCTTTCGAACTACCAAGATAACATGTGCCATAAAAATCAAATCAGAAAAATAATCAAAATAACAAATATTTCACAATATTTCATATGGTAACAACTATTACAAATCTCAACAGTTTTTTATGAAATCAAAACTACAAGATTTAATATTTCTCTCCAAAGATTCTCACTCAAATTCACTCAAAATGGGGTGAAGAATATATAAAATTGGTATTACCATATGTTTGTTAATATATCAAATTTCTACTACTTAAAAATTTTAACTCCATACACCAATCTAAAGACCTTTCATTTGATTGTAATAGGGTTAGGGTTAAGAGTATGATAAATGAGATATTTAAGAGTTAAAACGTACCAAAGACAATATGTAACTAATTACACAATTTTTTAATATTTACCAATTTTGCCTCAAACAAATAGCATTCAAAAGAAATTGACTCTTTGTTGTCCACTTGCTATTTGTCAATAATTTTCTCTAATTTTCATGAATGAGATGCAAATGAATAGAATTTCAACAAGATGCAACATTTTGTTTCTTATTTTTTTTTTCATTGCTTTCTCTCTCTCTCTCTCTCTCTTTTTGTGAACATAGAATTTTCAAACAAAAGGAAAGTCAAAATATCTAGCTTTTTCTTTCTTTCACAATCACGAATTCCATTCCCATTTCATATCAATGAAAGTATCAAAATTACGATTCCAATCAGCACATTTCCTATGAGACAAACATGTAATTAACTACATACACTTTTGGTACGAGAGTTGAAATGAAAGCCAAAATAAAAGGGGAAGTGTTGTATTGAAGGGTTATGAAGAAAGAAAAAGTCTCAATCTCAACTTGGTTCACTAAGAGAATTATAAAATCAAGGTATGAATTTTTACGAAAGCTAAAAGGGGATAAAACCTAGATACCTTTATCACTTCAATGTATAAAACTTTAGATGTGATCTCAAAATGCATAACAGAGCAAGTTCTAGAATATCCAATCCATGTATGATAATCACTCATAAAGAAAAATAAATCCGAGTATAAAAAATGAATTTGCTCGCTTTAAACTCAAAATCCCACTTTTAAATGGAGTTTGTGTCAAATTTTGTATGTTTATCGTTTAAAGGAAACTATTAAAAACATAAATAGCTATTTGAAGCATAAAAAACCATTGATACAAGTTATTTTTCATAAATCTCTAACTAACCAAATAGCACAATTAAATTAGAAAGCTCAAAATTTTTTCATTTTTCATTTTTTTTTTGTTTTTGTGTTTGTTAACTAAAATGAAGCAAAACTTAACATATTGTAGAAAAACAAACATACTACCAAAAACACAAGTATCAAACATCCTCCACACCTAAATCATACATTGTTTCTAATGTATGCTAAGTAAGAAAGAAAAAAGAAAAATAAAAATAATAAAAATTCATTTTAAATAAAAGCAAAAATAAAAATATAAAATAAGAACAAGATTTCCCTAAAGTAAACGGAGAATTGAGAGTCAAATCCAATGAGTCCTATTGTAGGAAGTAACAAACTTTGTGTAAGGGATGGGCACACCCTAATGCTGGAGTATTTCTGTCCATTTTTCTAAAAATGGTCTGGATTGTGACAGAAACGAATTTTTTTTTAAGGTATGGGCATGCCTTAACTCCGGAGCATCTTTGTTTCTTCTAAAATCAACCCTTTGCATTTTTCAATTTTATGTGAGCACACACTAAATTGGAATAGGTTCAGTCACCAACATTTTTCAGCCTTTATTTACCTAAAAAAAATTAAAATAAAACCTAAATCAAATCAACAAAAATAAATATTAAATAGAAATTATTAAAATATTGGGTTGTCTCCCAATAATCGTATTTGTATAATGTCTTTGGCTGACATGGTATCCTTACTTCATCCCCGTTCAAAGATTGGTTTGGTCGGTCCATTTAGATTTCAACTTGTTTAGCATGAACTTCAATTCTGAATTGAAGTGAAAGATTTTTGGCCTACCATGGATTGTTTTCAGTGTGGGAGTTTGTCATCAAGAGATTTATCCTATTGTGCAACCGTATCTATCAAGTTTTCTTTAAACACAAAATCTAATTCATCTTACACAAAATTATCATATATAATAAAGTCCACCATGTTATAATAAAAAACAAATTTAAAATTATTTAAATATTTCATGATATAAAAAATATTAAAAATAACAACTTTACCATCAAACTCAAAAGTTAAAGTATCCAAACCCATATCAATTTTTGTTTTGATTGTTTTTATGAATAGTTTTGACACTTGCTTTATTGACCTAAGAGTGGAATATTGATATCTACTTTTGAGAAAGTTTCCAAAATCTTTCTCTTCCTCATCTTTCTCTGATTGTGCAAACCTGTTAGGAAAATGTGGTGGAATTAATATTTTAGCCTTGGAAGTATCAGGTTCTTTACTTACCTCCTTAGCTGAATCATTCGATTTTGATGATTTCTCTTGTTGCTCGGTTTCCCTATGTTCTTTAGCTTTTGATGAAATGTCTTGCACTTCTTTTTCATTTTTGAGCATCATAACACTCACATTCTCCATAGGGTTGATCTCCACTTGCAAGGGTAGTTTGCCATGATTTTTCTTCAATCTACTCACGGTCACCGTCAATTGTGATACTGGTTCTCCAAATTCTGAATGTTTGTCCTTGTTTCTCATTGAAATCATTGGTTTTTCTGTTAAAATTACTGAGTGCTGTTAACCAAACTTTTAACAATTTTTTTTAATGATATACTTTGATTCAAAGAAGATTGTTGAAGTTAAAATTGTGGCCAGTCTTGTGGTTGTTGTTGGAACCCTTGTTATCGATTCCCATAGCTGAAGTTTGGGTGATCACTCCATTCTTGGTTGTCGGTGTTTGAATATGAATCATACTTTCATAGTGATTGTCCTGGAAATCTCTCTACTACATTGATTTGTTTAGTGGAATTTTTGTGAATAGTAGGGCACATATTTGTAGAGTGACCAAAATTTGAACAAATTCCATATGTTTTGATCGGTCATGTTTTCGCTGCAATAAAATTATGTATAAGAGATGTTAGTTCTCTCAATTTTTGACCAAACGAAAAATCATTTATCCCGTTAACTTTCTTTGGAATCTCTAGCCTTATTCCAAATTGTTGGGCATTGACTACCATGTTGGAGATCGGATTCCTCACTTCATCGGGTATCTTGTTTACCAATGCACCACCGCTTGCAGCATTAGTCATGTTCCTTTCCATCAATAATAGACCTTTATAAAAATATTGAATCAATAACTATTCAGGAATTTGATGTTGGATATAGCTTGCACATAGTTATTTGAATCTCTCCTAATATTTATATAAGATCTCTCCATTGTATTGTCTTATTCCATAAATTCCCTTTCTAATGGTGACTGCATGGGAAACTGAAATTTTTTTTTATTAAAAACAAAATTTTCATATCATTACAAGTAGTGATGAACTAGAGGGTAAATAGTAGAGCCAATTCTTTACTTTATCAGCTAAAGAAAAAGGAAAAACTCTTAATTTAAATTATTTTTCAGTTACCTCCTGTGATCTCATTGTCGAACACATAACATGGAACTCCTTAAAATGCTTGTAAGGATCCTCTTCTATAAGACCATGGAAAATAGGCGGTAAACGTATCAATTCATAATTTAATTTAAAAAGAACATCAACATTAGAAAAATCAATACAAAAAGATGATTGATTAACATCAGGTATAGTTAATTTCCTTAAAGTCTTTTATGCAACCATATTTTCGTCTTTAAAGTCCTCTTCTATGTCATCGTCAAATTCTAGTAAGTTCACTACAAGGATTAATCTAAAAAATAAAGAGAAAACAAAACTTAAAAAAAATAAATCACTTAACACCGTTTATCAGCAACGGCTCCAAAATTTGGTATATAGTCAAAAAACCAAAAATAAATTAACTTATTTCACTAAATATTAGTATAGAGTGAGTAAGGTCATCTTCTCAGGGAATGCTAGATTTATCTCTTTTAAGAAAATAAAAAAATAAAAATAAAAATATAAGGGTTTGAAAAATTAATTAAACTAATAAACTGATTTAAGAAAATAAAAAACCAAAAATAAACAATACGAAATTAAAAGAATAAAATTCAACTGGAAATCAACTTCTTGTTAAAAGAATTATATCCACCTTGATTTTACATGATTGATCATTGATGCAAAAAACTCAATATCATATAAATAAATTGGTTGTAGCCGTTAAGTAATACTAAACGACCAATTTCGCCTTACTTTTTCGGTAATTAAGATACCATTATTAATTACTTCTCTAATCGAAAGACAATTTAAGAAACTCTCATTGGATTTAGTTTTTCAACAGTTTTAAAATCGAAAAAGATCCAATTCTAATCAACAAAATCCAATCTGAATTTATTTAAATTATACTATCTAATCTTTTGATACAAGTTAAATCGCTTGTAAGACCATAAAACTATATCAATTATCATTTTATTAAAAACAAACAAATTTTGCTATTTTTAAATGGTTGTAAATTATTTTTGAGTTATCAAATATAGGGTTCTATCTAATAAACCTAAAACAATAATAAATAATAGGATATGGAGATTAAATAAATATTTACAAAATATTAAGTCAATAACCTCATTTAGATTTCATAATCTTTATCTATCAAGATTTTAATAAACTTTTAACTAGAAAAGAATTTTAAAATAAAGACATGGAGAAGAAAACTCACAAAATAAATAAAGAATACTGTGTTAGAATTGAAACAAATGTTGAAGAATGAACGTGGTTGTTTGCTGAAAAAAAAAAGTTATAGGAAAAATAAAATGTGGCTCTTGTCCTCTATAGGAACTTGGGGTTGTTGCTCCTTCTCGGGCTACCTCCCTTCCCCTTGCGGCTGCCTCCCTTATATATAGGACAGGCTAACCTATTTTTCTAAAAGAAAATTCTGCTAAATTCTAGCCAACTACTAAATAAAAGATTATAAATGTTGGAATTTTCAAAATTCTTATTCTCAAATATTTAGAAATAAATCAATATATTTACAAATTTTTCATATTTCTAAATTCGTCCTCACTTTTTTTTTTTGAATTTTCGTGCAACCATATATGAAATTTACTGTAGTGATTTTTCAATAAATCTTGTATTATCTCCTAAATTTCACATGTCCACGTGCTAATGAAAAAGTATTACTGTCCAATTTTTCCATTCTCTGTATAATTGCTTCAAATTGACTCATTCTTCTTTCTTTTTTTTCATAAGTCTCCTTCATTACTCTTAATATATCAATCATTATAAAACATAATAATTAGTGTAATATTTATTAAAAAATCAAACAAAATAAATCATAATAGACCAAATATATCCAACAAGGGCGGCTTGGCCCAAAGTGCTTCTCAGGTCTCGAGCAAAATTGGGATCAAGCACGTGAAGGTGAGCCCGACCCCTGGGCCGCGCGTGAGAACTAAAGAAGAAGATGATGTGGTAGGGACATGTTTGTCGTTCTAAATTTGCAGGCGGAAAGTAGTTCGCTGAAAAAGAGGATATAACAATTACGATTGGAATTCGGTGTTGCCGGGGAAATCTTCTCCTGCTGTGGGAGACACGGAGGGTGGGAAGGGCAATGGTGAAATGGTTTCAAAGATATTGAGAGAGGTGTCATTTGTTGTCATTCACATACCTTATAGTTGGATTCCGTTGATTGTAGACCGTCACCTGTATAATATATAGAGATATACAATGTGCTGCATTTTATGTTCCAATAAGATTAACATTAGGGTCGCAGCCTAACTTTTAACAAGTCTCTCTAGCATTTGCAAGCTTATGGGGGCAATTATTAATATTTTAAAGATGAATAATGTAGAGAATGCAAGGCTTAAACTTATATATAGAGAGAGAGAGAGAGAGAGAGTCAAAAAACAAAAAGGAGAATTCTGCGTTCTTGCTTTGTGCATGGATCATTTGGTCTTTGTCCTTTTTTATCATTTGCATTTTGCACTGTGAGCTTGTGACTAATCAACCACAGAAAGAGAGAAAAGGATTTTTGGAAAATTCAAGGATTTCACTTTATGTACCACCATTCCAATTGCTTTTTCTAATTGTGGGGTTGGAAAAATTTAAAAAGTGGCTTTACATCCTTGCTTTTAATTTGCTTTTCTTCCTTCTTTTGGAGGAGAGAGAGGACAATAATTGAGGCAAATAAAATAAAAATCATATATGGGAGAAAGATGATATGACAGCCAAAGACCACGGGGTGGGTGTCCTTAACACCATTCATTCACTTCATGCAATTTGAGAAATTGCATATATATAAGTTCTTAGTATCAAAGATTGCATATAAAATAAGGGACGGCAGTGTGTAAGATAATAATAAAATAGATAGTTCTTAAAAGACTTTTATCTTGTTTAAGATAAAATCTTCTATTAAACAAGAATCCAAGCTCCCTGCATCACCATCACGACCGTCTCTAAACCCCATCGCCAATCTCTCTCTCTTTTTCTTGTATATCATCGTTTAAAATTATATTTTAATTAATTCAATTTAAAATTTATAATGATTTATTTTAAAAATTATCTTTTCAGTATAATTTTTTTATTATTAAAATTTAAATATGAAATCTTAATTAAAAAATTTAACGTTATATCTTATAATACCGACTCTGCTTGATTCTTGCTCTAATTCTCTCTCTCTCTACCCCAAAGGCTTTGGACAAGCCCAGCCACAATCGTCTTCTCTGCTCTCAAAGCCTTTCTAAAATAATTTGCCCTTTACAGCTGTGCCGCATATGATCTTAGCTTTCTTCTTTCTCTTTTTCTTTCCCCGAGGGAGATATATTTTAATGGATAAACATACGTAATGCTGAATGACGAGGCTGAGAAGAATATTTTGTGTAATGCCTATGACCATGAGCAAAACGATTATGGGATGCCCCTAAAGTCCAATTTTTTATGTTTGCTGTCAGGCATGCTTGGTTTATCTTGTAAATCCGTCAAATATATCTTTAACTTAAAAAGTAAAAAGGTTAAAAGTGTGTAATTTAAATTATAAATAAATTTAACAACTTAAAATTAAAAAAAAAAAAGTTAGAAGTAGAATACCCTTATTACTTGTAATTACCATCTCATCATATAAAAACCTCTTTTATCTCCAAATAATTTTAAAATACCAGAACTAATATGATTTTAAGTTATATAATAAAATCCTCTCTAATATCATTTATATATATATATATATATATATATATATATATTCCCTACAAAATGATAGGATGAATATGTTTCTAACAGTTGAATCTTGGAAAAGAGGTTTTTTCGGAAAAAACTTCAAATTTAAATTCTTATATAATAAAAAAAATCTATAAAAGTGATTTTTCGGGTAAAGATACAGGGTATATCTGTGAAAATGGATTATTTAAAAAGTTTGATTATTATCAATCATTATCTTTCATAACCTAAAAAAATATATATATAGAACATTGACGGTGCAATAATTATGATACATGATTATATTCAATAATTTTTCTCCGCAATAGTACACTGACAGTGCAATAATTATGAAACATTATTATATTCAATAATCGAGAAAATTACTTGTCAAGTTTTTAAACTTTACAAGAAATTCACATATTGGTCTTTAAAATCTAAAATATAACAACCTAGTCCCTACACTTAAAAAATCGTTACACCATTAGTCTTTCTATCATTAACGTTATTAGATTGTCCGTTAAATGATGAGTTAGCATCTGGCACCAATTATTCCCTCCAAGGAGATTTGTTAGTGAAAAAAAAGAATAAAAATTGAATTTTTAGGGGTTTGAGAAAGCCGAAGTGAACATCTATTCAAAAGGAAGGTTAGGGTTTGATCTCAAGATGAGTTAGGGTTTGGGCAACATTTGGATGAAGGAGAGTTAGGTTTCGTCTCAACATCCATTTGAGGGGAAGGTTAGGGTTTGATCTCAAGGTGGGTTAGGGTTTGGGTTTGGACAACATTCGGACAAAGAAGGGTTTGGTTTCATCTCAAGGTAGGTTAGGGTTTGGGTTTAGCTGACATTCAAACGCAGAGGGTTAGGGTTTCATGACGTCTGTTGTCTATTTGTCTGCAACAGTGATAAAATGTCATCAAACACGGTAGAAGGTTCATTGAAGTGTAGATACAATCTTGATGCGGTGTTGGTGACTTCATGGTCAGAACGAAATCCATCGTGAAGATTTTACGATTGCCCTAATTTTTGGAAGGTAATGCTTGTAATTTTTTTGAATGGTATGACCCACCATTCAGCCCTAGAGCAGTTGAAATAATTCATGGTCTGAAAAAAAAAAGTCGATGAGCTCAAAATGGTAGGCAACTCCATAGTAGCTAACTGGACTTTGAGAATGCAGGATATAAGAAACAACATTGAGAGGTTGAAGGATGAAAATGATCGACTGTTGTGATGTGTTCAAGAGATTGAGGAAATGAAATTGACATTAAAGGAAGAGATTTTAAGCTTTGAGAAGATAAAGGAGAAGAAGTTGAAATCCTTTTGTAAATATTACATACGCGTGGGAAGTATATTGACAATTGGAGTTGTGATTTTTGGTCTTTTGTATAAAGTAGGGTAGAAAGTAATTTTTTTTCTATTTCTGTATTTTTTTTTTTTTGGTGAGAAGTTATGTTATCTCAATATTATTAATGGATCTGTTTTCTTTTTTTTTTTATTCCCAATATTGCTTTGGTAAAACAACTTAAAACTTAACATAAAACCTGGAAACAGACCATTTGTTACAAAACCTTAAGCAACTTCTTGAAACATATCACAATTCAGAATACAGTTTGAAGCTTAACACAAAATCTGGTATCACAATTTAGAAATTAACCCACAAAACCTAAAACATATCACCTAACACAAGATCACCTAGCACAAGAAACCTGAAGCAACTTTTTGAAGCATATCACAATTCAGAACACAGTTTGAACCTTAACACAAAACCTGGAAACAACTTTATAAACCTGAAGCAACTTGAAGCATCACCTAGTATCACAATTCAGAACTTGACCCACAAAACCTGAAGCATATCACTTAACACAAGATAGCATAAGCACAAAACCTGATTTTGGCAGACACTTTTGGACAACAATATGATTTCACAACTAATCCAGAACAACATTTCATATTTCTGAAGTTAAATACATAAACATTTAAAGTTTGACACATACTACATCAACATAAAAACTTCACAACTGGAGATAAAATTACAACTCATTTCGGAACATCATTACAATTTCACAACCAAAAAAAAAAAAACATTATAACAATGATCCACTGCATTGTTCAAATTTACAGTTTCCACTGCATTGTTCAAGTTTACAATACATTTGAAGTTTACAACTCTTGTCTTCTAGTCCAGGATGAAGGAGGCTGGGATGTTTCTGATGCATGTTGGCTTCGAATCTACTGAGATAAAGATGGCTGGGATGCTTCTAATGCTTGTGATGCATTTAAGGTGCATGATCTTTTGTTATGTTCAGATTGCTTGCAAAGAGTGCATTTGATGATGGTTCCAACCCTAGAAAGTGTGTGGAGGTTCTTGTGTGGGACATCAGAGGCCTCCCTTTTCCTTTTTGTTACTGGCCTTCCTGTTTTTCTTTTGTAGTTGGGGGCAACAAGTTTGGGATTTGACATTTGTCCCAAACATTGGGCCCATTACAGGGATAAACAATAGGTGCATAACACTCCGCGTAACTGGCTGTACTGTAACAACTAGAGACAAATTTTTCTGGTTTTTCTCTACAAATAAAGATGCAACTAATAACATGGGAACAGGGAATGCCAGATAATTCCCAAGCCCTACAAGTATAGGTCCTATTGTTCAAATCTACAATAAATTTGTTGAAAAATGATGTCATTTCATATATCCCACCCCTGCTAAAGTTGGAAACCAATGTCTACTTAGCCGCTTCTGTTTTTCTAATTTCCTTTGAATGGCAGGACAAATATCACCATTGAAAATTGATATCTTAGCTCTATTCTCAGAGAACTTGGACATCAACCCATACCTAATAACCTCTAGCAAGCTGATAACAGACACCTCTCTTACATCTAAAATTTTAGAATTAAAAGATTCACAAACATTGTTTACCAGCAGATTATACTTACTGTATCCTGAAAATGCAGATCGTGATCATGCTTTGGTATACTTCTCCTTTAGCCAAGCATAGGCAACAGCATCTGAAGTCTCAATTTTCCTCATTACTCGAATGAATTCAGCCTCATATGTAGTCTTATAAGCAGCAGAGAACATGTTTTTCAACTCCAAATCCTTAAACTTTTTGTGTAGATTATTGTAGAGATGTCGGACACATATTCTATGTTCGGAATGTGGAGACAAGACAGAAATAGCATTAATTAATCTCTGCACACAAAAAAAAATGTGGAGACAATGTATGTTAATACAATTCCGTTGCATTCTGATGATTAAAAAATAATTGTTTCTTACTACCTTCTGTTGGTCCAACATGAATGTCCATTTTCTATCATATCCAATGTTCTCAAGTAAATGATCAAGAAACCACATCCAGGGATTTGTCTCCTCCAACTCGACAATTGCAAAAGCTAAAGGAAAGATTCTATCATTTGGGTATTTTCCCACTGCAACAAGCAACTGCCATCCATATTTACTTTTCAGAAAACAGCTATCCAATCCTATAAATGACCTATAAGAAGCCACAAATCCCCTCTTACAAGCCTCCAGATAGATGTATAATCTTTTGAATATTGGAATTAGGGGATATTGAATGGATAAGGGATGCTCTTCATCTTTGGGTAAAAAACTTTCTATTTTACAAGTACTTCCCTTATTGGTTCTCAAAATCTCTTCAAAATATGGTCTTAATAGGAAGATCGGCTCTTTGTCCTTACCTGCAGCAAGCTCTTTAGCTGTGACTCTTGCTCTCCACATCTTCATTCTTTCACAGCTGATCATAAACTTTTCTTTAGCCTTTTGTTGTAGAGTACGCAGTTTGATTTTAGGATCATTTTGGACACTCTAGACTCATTTCTTTGCAAGCCACTTTGTTGTTGCATGTTTGTTATTCCAAGATGTTGCACAATTGTGCTTATCCTTATATGTCACTACAATTGCTGTCTTCTTATGACCATCAAGTTTTTTGATATAAATCAGCCATTCACATCCCTCAACACATATAACTCTAACTCTCTCATTGTCATTTTTCATAAATCTGAGATTTCTTTCATTGTATATAGCATAATCTTTCAATACTTTTTTAAAAAAGGTCAAACTTTCAAAAATCTGCCATTGTTTGAATTCAATAAATCTAGGGTTGCAATCTATCTTGAACTCTTCATATCTACAATTTTTTTTTGACTCAACCCCTTCATCTTATCTCTCATTCTCTCTCACTGTATACTCTAAATCCTCCTCTTTATCTGTCTCATCCCAATCACTGAATACATTTTTGAAGTTTAACTCTTCTTTAGAGTCTACAATGCCCTCTTCATAACCTGCATTGGGCTCTTCACCTTCTAAAGGATCATTACTGCACATTTCCTCCTCCTCCTCCTCCTCCTCCTCCCCTTCTTGCCATGGACCATCATCATCATCACTATCACTACTCACCAAAATCTGAGTACTAAAACCCTTACTTCTCCCACTATTTTTATCAATTTCATTACATAAGTCAGTATCATTCTCTAATACATAAACGTCATCAATACCATGTTCTATATAAAAATCAACATTCTCATCTTTTTCTCTTTCATCCAAATAATGTAACAATGCTGAATCAGTTAATATTAGACTAAACCATCTCTAGGCAAAGGTATCCATGATCTCACATATTTTTTACAACCTAATTCAGCTACCATATGCCCTAATTCAAATACTGACATCATATCTCTATCACAATTATCAAAATATGTTAAATCCCCACTTTCGTAACTATTTGTTCCTATAAATTTACCACCATGATGGAATGCAGTCGTGAATTTGAAAAAATCCATATATCTGAGAAAAGAAAGAAAATTGAAAAATACTGAGACAGATTTATATTAAAAACCCTAAATTATTTACAGCAATAAATAAATCCCTAATTAAACTCCCTAATTAAAGCGCTAATTAAATCCCTAATTTTCCCCCAATTTAAACCCTAATTAAAACCCTAAATTATTTCGAACCCTAATTTTCACCTCAATTAAAACCCTAATTAAAACTCTAATTTTTTCCCAATTTAAACACTAATTGAAACCCTAAATTTTTTCGAACCCTAATTAAACCCTTAATTTTTTCCCAATTTAAACATTAATTGAAACTCTAAATTATTTCGAATCCTAATTTTTACCCTAATTAAAACCCTAATTTGTTCCCAATTTAGACCCTAATTGAAACCCTAAATTATTTTGAACCCTAATTTAGACTCCAATTAAAACCCTAATTATACAAATCTTCTAACAATATAAAGAAAATTATCGATTTTATTACATATAAAACCTTAATTTAAAACCCTAGT
Organism: Dillenia turbinata; assembly: GCA_037126225.1. Lineage (NCBI taxonomy): Eukaryota > Viridiplantae > Streptophyta > Magnoliopsida > Dilleniales > Dilleniaceae > Dillenia > Dillenia turbinata. The sequence continues at coordinate 1,580,020 of JBAMMX010000013.1, forward strand.
TTTTTACCAGAAATCCAAAATTTTTTAAAACCATAATTTTATCAAACAATAACAATAAATAGTAACATTTCAAATTACAGCAACAGTAAATCGAAAGTTAGATTTCATACCTTAATAGGACCCCACGTTGAGGAAACAATCTCAATTGATGACAATGACAATGACGAATCTGGGACCACAAGCCTAAATAGAATTTGTCGAGACTCCCAAGTTCGACTATCATTTTCTCTCTTAAACAACTTTACCCCACTGAATCTCGTTTGAACTCTCTCTTTCAACACTTTTTTAGATCGATTTCCCTTCTATCTCTCGCTTTCTCTATGTCTCTCTCTCCCTCTCAGTTTAATCGTCATTTCATTTTTTTAGGTTTTGTTATTAACTTCTCAACTCCCATTACATGTTTCTTATCGAACTAATTGCTGACGTGTCATGCCACGTCAGCAATTGTCTGATGTGACAATCAATTTTGGGTGTCATGCTGACGTGTCAACGGATACGTCAGCAATCTCTCTCTACGCTGGAAGCCATGTCAGATACAACCGGTCCACCTCAGATGCTAACTCATCATTTAACGGATAATCTGGCAACGTTAGCTTAGCGATGGAAGGACTAATGGCGTGATGATTTTTGAAGTGTAGGGATTAAGTCGTTGCATTTTAAAGTTTAGGGACTAATATGTGAATTCGCTGTAAAGTTCATGGACTTCACAAATAATTTCCTCTTCAATAATTTTTCTCCACGTGTGTGTGTGTGAGAGAGAGAGAGAGTGAGAGAGAGAGAGAGGTAGGCGGGGGGGGGGTGGCACCCTTCTGCAGCACCCTTTTGCAGGATACTCCTTTTATATGTCTCTCTAATCTTCAACAACCCTAAACACCCCCACACCAAACAAAAGCTGACCCACAAAACACATAATGACACACATATTACGACGAAATTTTGATCTATAAATTGAGAGCTATGGTTGCTACCATTAAACTAAGAAATCAGAGAGAGAGAGAGAGAGAGAGAGAGAGAGAGAGAGAGAATGTCCACAGCAACCATGACTACCGTGGTGGTTGCCCATGCAAGGCCAAGGGTAGCTCGAAGTATGCCTAGGAATAAAACATCAAAGCCAAGGTCAGATGTTGTAGCCTTGGCTCCCTTTACTCTTCCACTAGTTGGCACCACTACTCTTCGCACCACACGCGCACAGTCTCGGATTCAACAAATCAACATACCTGGTCACAACCCGTCACAACAACGTTGGTCTGTCACCGGCCCACCACCATCTCAGGTGAACACCCTCCGCCTCCTGTTGATCTAGTGACTTTGAAATAATCCAAGAGAGAGACCCATTTCTACTCAATAATCCATGTTTAGAAATATATTTTTTAATTGATATGTCAAATATTTTGATCCATTCAAAATTATTCAACTAAAATTTTGCAATATAAACCTGTAAGATTCATGTAGCGTGGCAACGTGAGTTTGCATGTGTGATGATGAGCTTCGAGAGCTTCATAGTAGTCTGGCTTCTTCTTTGTTTTTTTTCTCCACTCAGCATGGGAGCTGTTCATCTATGTGCATGTTTTTGGTTTCCTCTTGTTTTCCATTTTTTTTTTTTTTTTTATCTGTACTTTACGTGAAGTAATATTTTTGAATAAATTTTGGGAGATTTTATTATATGGTCAACTGAATATCTCAATAATCATTTCTAATTTGTATATCGTATCCCTCGCATCCCACTTGTTCGGCTCGGAAATTACATCAAAGATTACAAATTTTTTAACATCTGTCAAAGTTGCAAAATACCTGTAAGAAAAATTATAGAGAGGAAAAGACACCATTTGAGAGCTGGAGAGAAGTGAAAATGCGATATTCTATTAAATATATATATGTATGTATGTATCTATTTTTTATAAAAATGGAAATAACTATAGCTATTTTTATAGCTAAAAGTGGTCTTAATTTTTTCCTCCAGTTTTTAACATATTCTACTTTTATTTGTTGTAACATATAATTTTATGTTGTCATTTTTTTTTACTTGATTATTGGTATCTGAAAATCTGACTTATTTGGTTTGAGGGATCTAATTTATGGGTTGGTTTTCTAACTATTTATTTTTCATTTTTAAAATTCGAATTCAAAATCTTGATATAATATCGTACCATTAAATTACTATATTTTCTAACAAATGTGCCCAATTTTTGTTTATACGACAATGAACAAAAAGTTAAAAACACCGTGCACTATAGCTCATCTGATAAAATCCACTCCTTTAAAGATCTAGAGTCTTGAGCCTTCTCAATGTATAAAAAGAAAAAAAAAAAGCCCAGAAAATATTAGTCCCAAAAGGAGATCACTTACAGGACAGGACCATTTACTTGTAATAGTCCAAGATCCAAAGTCCAGGACCCCTTTTATGAGCATGATATCCACGTCCAACTTTGGGCTATTTATGGGTTTTGGGCCTGACAAAGAGACCCACTTGCACACCGCAATTTCATTCATGAGTCCCCCGTTGTATGTTTTCCCTTAACCAAACCATTTTTGTTCTCACATTCAAAGCGTGGTAATAAAGCAAAGTTGAGCAATATTTCCTTTCACTTCTTTTTTAGATTCACTTCCATAAGATTTTTAAATTTATTTAAGTTATGAAATATTCTTTTTTTTTTGAGTGAATACTTAGACTTAAATTCGAATTTATTACAAGGGGAATGAATGAGATGCAACTTGAGCTAAAACTTAGTGATGAAGTATTATTTGTTTTAATGTCAATTTTAGGATATTTTAACCTCATGAATTGAATATTAAAAGAATATTATAATTATACAAGCACGCATAATGATAATGCATTCAATGACTTTCTTGGAATAATTTTAAGTATTAGTAGTGATCTATTTATTTAATATTCTATGAAAGAGGGATATCAATATTATGTAGTTTTAAATGCACAGACCTTCTAACGAATTAGGCTAAAAAAAAGTAGTATAATTACGATAGTAATGCAACTATTATACAACTGGACTGACTACTAGAGGAAGTGCCAGATTTTAACTTTTTTTTTTTTAATCTTAATATATTAACATCACTTTCGTGTAAAATATTAGATGTGCGTGACGTTGGTTGTCTCCCACTAATCAATTCTCTAACTTTGTGAAGGGAATATGGAAAGCATGGGAGACGAGGGAGATGGGTAATGGCAATGAGGGCATGCATGTTGTGCATGCAGATTTGAAGACAAACAAGGATGGCTCCCCTCAAGGAGGAGACGATAAAAACAACCCATCTCCAGGAACACCCACTCCTCCTGGGGGTACCAAACATGATACTCCTGGAAGCTCCCCCGGAGGGGGTGGTTCTGACAAATGAAATACTAAAGTGATTCCGCCATTGGGTTATGGCTACTAGGCCTAGCTGCTGCTTAGTTTTCATGTAACCTGTCGCTGTAACATATGGTGTGTGTGTGTTCGTTTCTCAATAAACGTAAGCAAGCCTCTTTGTCAAGTTGTCTGTTTTCGATATCTGTACTATATTTTGCCTCGTACGTATTACATCAAAGAAAAAAGGAGGGATAGAGAGAGAGGGAGTGAACACACATGTGATTTGGTTGGGACAATCAACTACATGCATATACATGTGATGGGATTAGCCTTTTTACGTCCAGAATCCAATTCAAAGACACCTCATTAACCTTTCAACATCCGAACATAATTGAGTTTCCTTAAATTTCAGCTAACTTAACTGACTATCCACAATATATATATATATAGTACGCATGATTATAGATGAACACGTGAACACCCGTTCAATCTCAACCCAAGAACACCCGTTCAATCCTAGTAATACTGAAACAACAAGTTCTTTTTTAGGGGGATAAAAAATAACATTCAGAGAGCAAGCAGCAGATGCATTAATTCTTTGATTATAAATAATATTTTAAAAGATTTTAGTTGTAGTTTTAAGATGTTTAGTGGTATTTTAATAATTTTTAATGATATTTCTAAAATTTTTAGCGTTGTTTAAAATTTTCAACCAATGACTTTGTGACTCTAGTAGCAGAGTATTAAATTTTCTTAATTAAAATTTCAAATTTGAGTTTTGAGAATAAAAAAATAGGTATGGGAAGAGTCAGTCTCTTAATTGGATCCCACAGCTACTTGAATATGATTAGTCTCTTAATTTTTTCTAGTCTTTAAGTGGATAGTTTAGTGACCATAATTTTCTTCTCCAATTTGATAATTTCGAATTCAAATTTCGATAAAAAAAAAAAAGAACTTTGGTTAATAACAATATGTTGCCCTGGTGAACCACATCTCTCTAGGCCCATATCTTACTTCTTCCTTTTTTGTTCCAAGGGACAGTTTCGTGCCCACAACTTTAGGAAACCCTTCAGGGCTAATGAATCCATTACACTGAGGCTGAGCTTGGTATTCTGAATATAGGCTACTCTGTCATACGGCCCAATTGAGGCGGGTCCAAGTCCAAGTCCAAGTCCAAGTAGGCTCGAAACGGGTTTAGTCCAGACTCCAGACCTCTGCTGTCCTGAGCCAATCGGATGACATTTGTCTTTTTAATTAAACACGCTCCGGAGTCGTATCATATTGGACTTATTACCTTGCCCAGCCGAAAGGTAAAAAGAAAGAATAACAATGATTCTAGGGGGAGAGGTTGAGCCTTCAGATGTAGTCCCCGTGCAATCTCCTTTTTCAGTATAACCATTTCAAGAGGAATTAATTTATATATATATATATATTTTTTCTACTAATTATTGTTTATTATTTTAATTAATGAATATTATAAATAAAATAAAAAGGGGCAGATTTCATTCTGGGGGAGGGAGGGCCCTTGGTTTCTATTGGGCCTCTGATATTCCTGATTCTCACAAGATTTTCCGTATCCATAATGGGTTTGGATATGAGGCTTAGGGGCATAAGTTTGCAGGCAAGGGCATTAACTTAGGTTCTAGACACTTCGGTTCCTCTTTTTTTTTGGGACAAATTTGGCAAATAATTACGCTGCAGGATGAGCCCAATCAAGATTAAAAGCTTTCTCGTTGGGAGTTGAGATAAGTAAGTCACCACTCTCTCTCTCCCTCATGAAATTCAATTCCATTCAACGTCCGTTTCTAACAATATAAATTGCCAAAAAGAAAGCATTTAAAAAACCAAAAAAAAAAAAAAATATTGCAGAAAGAGAAAATTTATCTATTTTTTACTATATATATATATATTTTTAATTTTTAATAAGTACAAAAACCCTAGCTCCTATACTTTTGAGTGCGACTCTATTTATATAATGTAGTTGGTAAATTACCATATCATATAAACAAAAGTATAAAGTTATGAAAATTTTTTGACTTAAATAATTAATAAAATAAATAAATAATAAATACAGCAATAGTGTGTATAAAGTTTGGTTGTTTCCAATGGGTTTGTAGGTCCAACTTAAATTATAAAATTAATTCTATCTTATTTGTAGTAGTAAATTCTTGTATTTCGAGTACCCAAAAGAAATGTGCAAAGAAAAATATCACAAGATTGGGCTTCTCAGCCACGGCCACACCAACTCGGCACCTAATCACCAACAACGAGGTCAATTTCGTCATTTCGTTTTAATCCGATGAGTGCGACGTTAGAAAAATATGCCCCCGTAAGGACAAAATCGTAATTCGACAACTGCATATCAAACCCCCCACCCCTAACCAAAGAGAGAGAAAAAAAAAAAAAAAAAAAAAAATGGAGTTGCATCCCATGTTCGTCCTCGTCCCCTCCTTCCCTGCCCTGCCCTTTGTATAATTTTAATTACTCAGCGCTCAAAATCAAATATTCTTGCTTATTCTAAAATTGAAAAAAATATATATATATATTTATATGAAATTAATTTTAACACTAAAATTACAATACATATATATTTATATATATATATATTTTTAAGAAAGAGAAGGAGAACACGAAGACGACGAAGACGAAGAAGACGAAGAAAGAGGGAGCGAAAAGGGGAACCCTAGTTTTTTTAGAGAGAGAGAGAGAGATTGATGAGGAGGACGAGGAGAGAGAAAATACGTCGAACTCGTTAATGGAAAACAAGACAGAGGGAGAAGCAAATAATAATAATAGTAATATTAATAATATTATTGATAATCACAACGACGACAACAATAATAATAATAAGAATAACGAAAAGATGATGAAGAAGATGAACGGGGAGGAGAGATGGGGGACATGGGAGGAGTTATTGCTAGCTTGCGCAGTGAAGAGACATGGTTTGAAGAACTGGGAGTCGGTTTCCATGGAAATCCAGAACAAGACCTCTCTCTCTCTTCTCTCTGCCACTCCTCAAATCTGCCATCAGAAATATCTCGACCTTAAACGTCGTTTCACTTCTACGACTTCTTCTGCTTCTTCTTCTTCGTCTTCTGAAGAAGATGAAGATGATGATGCCAAACCACAAGAAGACGAAGAAGAGGATAAGATTGAGATTGAGAGGATTCCGTGGCTGGATGAGTTGAGAAAGCTTCGAGTCGCAGAGCTTAAACAGGAGGTTCAGAAATACGACGTCTCCATACTGTAATTTTCAATTACAATTTTTTTCTTTTCTAAATTTTGGTTGCAGATTGATCCGATCCGTTAGATCTGACAAAAGATCTGGTTTTCTTTTTAAACTCCAACAGGTCTCTGCAGTTGAAAGTGAAGAAATTAAAGGAGGAAAGGGAGCGGAGTCTCAAGGATAGCCAAGATAACGGCGATGTCGAACCAGATCTGAAGGAGAAATCGAAGGATATCTCCGACGACGGCGTACACGTGGCACCGGACAAGTCTCCCGACGAAAAGTTAGTTGCCATCGTCGGAGAGGATGAGTCGGAGAACCTGTCGTTCAACGAATCGAACACGACGGAATCGAAATGTGAGAATCGAGGCGGCGGCGAAATCGGAGGAAGTGATGAACCGGTTGAGACGGAGAGAGAAGAACCCGTGGAGGAGGAGACGGGTCAGAAAAAATCGGATCCGGAAACGAGCGAGTCAACAAAGCCGGTTTCTTACAACGAGAGCTCCGACAGCGTGTTGAAGAAAACGGAGGCGGAGGAAGAGGAGGACATGAAGGGAAGGACGGTTGTTGGTGGCGGTGGCGGTGGAGAAGAGGCTACGATGAAGGAGAGTAGTGATGTACAGAGTTCGGCGAGTTTGACGGGAAGGAAACTACGGCGGAAAAGAGGAGAGGAGGTGGAGACGGAGGAGGTATCTCCCGCCACCACCAAACGGATCTGCGGGAAATCACAGCCGCTGGTTGAATTCCTAGAGGTGATACGGTCGCACAAGCATGGTTCGTGGTTTGAGACCCGGCTCCATTCCCAGGTTGGTTCTCCTATTTCCCTTCCCGGGTCCATGGACCCCTCCCATCTCTTTTATTTATTTATTTTTCTAAATTCAGAAATCTTTTTAACATTTTAGGTTGATCGATACGAAGGTGCTTTAGTAAAACTTAGACGATGAATGTCGGAATGATGTTAAAATTAGTAAATATATACCTTTTCTATTTTTATTTTTATTTTATTTTACAGAATATTTTGAATACTTAAACAATAATAATAATAAAATGTGATATAAATTATTAAAATATAAATAAAATATTATATAAAATGAATGACATATGAACTAACTTCATTTAATAGGATAAAACCATGATCATAAATGAACATGTGATATGAAAACATGACGGTAGAATCACTTTAGTAACGCAATAAACAAAGTCCAAACTCTTTAATTTTTGTTTCTAGTTTTTCGTATTTTTTTTAAGTGAGGTTCTTATTTCGTGTGCATGCCTTTTTCTTTATTTTATCTATTTCTTAGCATTGAGATGAGAATTTCATTCATCTATCTTGCGTACTGTTAAGGTGGTGTTTGGGGACCTCAACTCAGTTTAATTCGTTTTAATTTACCTATAAATATAACATAAAATTTTCTATTAAAACATTAGATTGTTATAATATTAATAAATTTTTATTAAAATAACTAGATATGATCTCAATGGAAAGCATAAATGTTTAAATACTTGAAAATTTTCAGATTAAAAGTAGGATTTTGGGGTTTTTTTTTTGGCGGGGGGGGGGGGGGGGCGGGAGGAGCTCAATTACTGGACTTCACGAAGTGATTTTATTGGTTAGGTACGTGAAGGGAATTTTGGTTTGCATGAGTCGAGTTTGAGCCTTGTTAGCTGGTTTGGTTTTTGAAGTTTTTTGAGGACTGGGCCAATTCGCGGACTCCCTCCATTTGTTTTGTTGGCTTGTTTACTTGTCTATGGGCCGACTCTTTTTCGTCATTGTCTTGGGAGGATACAAAAATGTTAATGGGCCAGCACTTTCATTCTCATCGGGCCTCACCATTCATTTTGGGCCGCTATCTCTTCCCACTTTTCGCTGTTTTTTTCTACCACCGGTATTCGGAACCATATTTTAATTAATCTGATTTAAGCGTCTATAGAGATTCTATTTAGGAGACAATTCTCCTAATATAGTTTTTTCTATTCTCAATTTAGGAGCTATATATATATATATTTGTTATATAAATATTTGAATATGAGATTTCTAAATTGGGAGAGGGAGAATTGTGATTATTAGACTATCTGGAATCACATCTATCTAGGTTCTCTTCTTTCCTTCCGTTTGAGAGAGTTTTATTTTATTAGGTGAATGTGAGGTTAAAAAAGGGTTATTTACATAAACAAATTCAAAAATATCTATATATTTGTCTATTGAACCTAGTATGAGTGACGTGCTTCAATTGTTCTGTTTTTGTTGGTTGGTCTTCGTCCCTTGTAAATATAAGTGGATGATTGGATTTGTTTGACTTTTGACATTTTCTTATCCACATGCACTGCTCATAATTACGTGGCCAACGTCTCCTTCCCGGCCTCTTACAGCCCTCTGCGAAACCGTTAACGTAATTCGTAAAAACTGAAGTATATGTGATAAATAAATGTTTGATGTTGAACAGGAAACAGAAATGTACAAAAACATAGTCCGGCAACACGTGGATCTCAAGACAGTTCAGACGAGGCTAGAAGAAGGGAAGTATTCCTCTTGCGCCCGTCGCTTTTACCGTGATCTTCTCTTGCTTGTCAGCAATGCCATTGTATTCTTCCCCAAGAGCAAACCGGAATACGCTGCTGCACACGAGCTTAGGGAGCTAGTCTCCAATCAAATGAAGGACACTAGTCGAAGACCCCAATCTTCTTCGGCTGAGCCGGGTCAGGCTGCACAAGCTTCATCCAACTCCAAAACTGGCTCTGACCGGTTTGATTCCCTCCTTGCAAAGCACAAGTCCTCTGCTCCCATTGTTGTTTGCCGCAAGCGCAGCTCATTGTCTGCTAAACCAGCTTCCTCTGCTGGCATGGACAAGAATGCAGACAAAAAGGCCGATGAAAAACCTGCTGCCGCTGATCAAAAACCGCTCAGTAAGTTGTCTGCAGTTGTGTCAGAAGATACGAAACCAAAAGGGAAAGATAATAGGCCTGCAACGGGGGCTAGAAGCTCGAGAAAGAACAATAAGATTCGCCGGAACAATGCTCCCAACAAGAATCAGAGTGCCAATATTAGTTCTGAGCCCAGCATGAGGGATAAAGGAGAGACTAACAAGAGAGATAAAAATGCAAACACCAAGGACAAGGAGAACAACAGCAGTGATAATGCATCCACGTTGGCAAAGAAGCGAAGTGCAGCGGATTTCTTAAAGCGGATAAAACGCAATTCTCCCAGTAAAGGAGGCTCGGTTGCAGACACACCTAAGAGTGGTGGGAATGAATCCAACAATGGCGGTAGAGGGGCAGACCAGAAGAAAAAGCAAAACGTGAAGGGAGATAACACTACCAGTGGTAGGAGAGACCCGATTTTGCATAGAACCCGTGGTGTCGGGAAGCAGCCAAATGTGGAGAACAGCCCGTCAAAGCGCAATGTTGGGAGGCCACCAAAGAAGGGTGCAGAGACAATTTCATCAAAGCGATCAAGAGAGGTTGAGCCGGAGGTGGTGACCACCAAGCAGCCACCAAGGAAGCGTGCTAAAAGGTGACCTATTGTTGTGTGCGCGTGTAAATTATATCCCTTAGGAGGTCCTATTTTAGTATTATTTTTAGGTTCTTTTTTCTTTTTTTAAGGGTTTGTGGACTTTTGCCCCTGTAACACAATCGAAATTTCAGTTGCGTTCTTTTATAATATGAGGTCATCCTCAAATTGTTACTTGACTCCCCACGAAAAAGCAAGAGGACCACTGTGGTGATTGCTTGTGTTCGTTCTTATTGATGAGCAAGCATGGGATTAATCACCTAGAAAACAAGTACCAACGTTAACCTGCAGAACCCTCCATCCTTTTGAATTTTATTTATTTATTTATTTATTTATTTTTAAGACTAATCGATAACTAAATTATCCGATTAATCTGATTTGAATACTGTGAAATTCAATTTAAGCATCTGCTCTCTCATTATCGATTTTTTCATTCTCAAAACTAAAACTCTAAATTCAATTAAAAAAGTCTACTGGCATGTCACTGGACCCAAAGGATGTTGGTTCAAATTTCAAATTTGCAGAGACGCAGATTAGAATTTTCGCATGGTATCTCCGTTAGGAATGTTTGAGGTTTCCGTGCGGTACAAGGATAATCAGAATCTAAGTAGATGGAAAAAAGATCTCGTTCAGCAGAGTCCACATCAAACCATGGTGTCCCATGCATGCGGAACTCTGAATGTGGCTATGCTGAATTCTCATGTTCATATCATTAATTCTTAGGTATCTTCCACCGATGTATCACAACCAACCTTTCTAAACCCCAATTACAAAACTCCAGAACATGCCACATGGGGGGACCCATGCTCAACTGGGAGAGAGAATACTGAGGCAGCAGGGGAACCGCTAAAGAGGGAGGCATTTGAGCAACACTTACCATAAAAAAACTGCAGGATTAAACAAAAGACTTTTGTACATGATGACAGACTAATTACCAATCAAAACAATTTTACACGTGGGCATCACGATGCCTCCCCCCTAGTCAATTTTACCATTAACCCCAAAAACAGAGTAGAAAAACAATGGGAAAAACACCCTACTACACTTCCCTAACCTTAGAGACCTAAACCCTTAAGTTATTCTATGTGAGAAGAAATAATAATCAGAACACTGCGTTACAAGGCAAAGTGATCATAGACAACTCCAAAGGAATTCTCCTTCTAGAATCACACGAGCTTCCAAACATTTTTTTATCGACTTTGTAAACAACTAGTAATTCAGATCACCCCTCCTACCTTTCTTCAACCAAGAAATTGACAAAATCTAGAGCTTTGCTGCCTGACCCTCATTAGCCTAGTTCATCATTCGCGGGCCATTGATTGCCCATGAGAAAACTGATGTCCACCCTCGTCTGGTACAAAGAAATTGACCAAATAAGGCCACAGAAGAAAGATAACCAAACAAGCAAAATGGAAGGAAACTAGGCCTGCTCCATGGTAAAGACAATTGAGGACAAAATTGAAGGCACACCAGCCCACTAGGTGACAGAACATACTCGACTTTTCTAAGCAATCCAAGGACCAACTATTTAACCCTACACAAATGTACATTTTTGCAAAAACATATGATATATGAAAACTGGAAAAAGACAAAGACAAGAAGGATAAACAGAGAAGGATTATGTGAAAGTTACCACTTTCACCGTCTGATATATCTGCCAGCCTTGAAATTGCATCAAGAAGAGACTGTTCATGTTCCTGCAATGCAAAGGTTTAACATTGTTGGCTGTACAGATTTTGGTGAAAATGACCAGAAGATTAGAACTCTGTCTGTTGCTATACCTTCAGCACCTTCTTGGCTTTCTCAATCTCAAGAGGGTCTGGATGACTTGCACTAAAAACCCTCTCAACCTGTTCAATTCCACCCAAGTGTTCAAAAATTCATACATGGGAAACCAACAGAATTAGGATTTCAAAATAGATTATGCTTTCTCACCTCCTTAATCAAAGTGTCTGTGTGGAGTATGTGAATATCATCAGATGATTTCTTTCCAATGCCATTTTGTGATGGAGGAAAATCCTTTTTGGATTGCTTTGTAAAACCTCTACCTCTTCCAGCACCAGGAATACCATCACGCCCAGCATGACCTGCTCCACCATAGCCTCCTCGGTGGGAGATTCCAGGGTCCTCACCAACCCACTGTATATCTTCCGGAGAAATCTGCATCAGAAAGTGCAGAATGCAAGCTTAAAACATTTTACCTCTTTGACAGAAGACACTGAAAAATCCTGTAGGTCCTTCCTAATCAGTTACAAATTATAAAAGGATAAAACAAGAGAGAGAATCAGCCATCATAAATGCATTTACTGCAAACCCACAAATTGACAGTGGCAAGAAGCAGTGACAGATCAAGCAATACTATAATCCACTAACTGAAGTCTGTCCCACTTGAGATTGTGACCAATAAAGATTCCCAAGTGAAAGTACAAATCATAAGAAGCCATTTTAGTACCACATGATTACAAGAGGAATATGCATAAAATATTTGATTATAGTCCTTATGCACTATGCAGATCAGAGACAAAGAAGATCTAACTATTTCCGCTTTCTTTCGTTTCTGTTTGGGGGGGGGCGCCATAAAAAGATATTACTTCTTTAGCTTTACTTTAAGGATTACAGCTATTGCACTATAGTTTATCTCTTCTCCAATTATAGTCTTGGACATTGAATTCTCCAGAAATTTACAGTAGAGGAGTTCTGACATCTACAACAACAACCAGAGCTTTAGTCCCAAAAATTTAGGGTCAGCCGTGAGAGACAAATATAAGATAATTAGAATATATATATATATATATATATATATATATATATATATAATAGTAATAATAACAAAAATAATAATAATAGTATTTAAAAAATAAAAGTAAATAAAAAAAAAAAAAAAAAAAGATATATATACATATATATATATATATATATACACACTACCCAACAAATTTTTTGTTTTAAAAAAAGAGAAATGATGGTCTAGCATACTCTAATTCCCCTATGTTATTCATTCCTATTCGAAATTATCTCTTCAGTTAATCCTTTAAGTGTTATATCTCTGCGAATACATTATATCCATATTTTTAATTATCTATCTCGTCGTTTGACTAAATCTCATGTATTTAAGATTTCGATCTTCCTAGCTAGTGCATTTTTGGGTTTTCGTTGTATATGACCAAATCACCTTAAACGATACTCTCGCATTTTATTCACAATTGAACTCACTCACAATTTAGTGTGTATGTCTTCATTTCTAATCTCATATTTCTTAATTTTATCACACATCTATCTTAATATTCTCATCTCGACAACGGCCATTTTTTGTTCCTGTTGTTTAATAGTTTAACATTCGGTACCATATAATAGTACAGATCTTATTGCCGTTCTATAAAACTTCCCTTTCAAATGCAGAGGCATCATGTGATCACAAAGAACTTCAGACACTTTTCTCCACTTCATCCAACCCGCTTGGATCATATGGTTCACATCCCCATCTACATTGGCATTGTTTTGAATGACAGATCCTACATATTTAAAACGTTCACTTTTCGGTACATCATTCCCTTCTAACTCGATCATTTCTTTATCATTCTGGTATTTGTTACTAAAAATGCAGCTCATGTATTCAGTTTTTTATCTACTCAATCTAAATCTTATGGATTCTAGAGTCTTTTTCCATAACTCAAATTTCCTACTAATACCCTTTTATTTCATCAATTAATACTATATTATCTGCAAAGAATATATATCATGATATTTCATCTTGAATGCTTTTTGTAATCTCATCTATTACTATTGCAAAAAGGATAAAACTCAATGTTGATCCTTGGTGAAATCCAATGTTAATTAGAAAACTGTCACTTACGCCTCCGCGAGTTTTTACATTAATAACAGTTCCGTCATTCATATCTTTAATGATATTAATGTACCTAACAGAAATTCCCTTCTTCATCAGCGCCCACCGCAATATTTCTCTAGGAACTCTATCATATGTCTTTTCCAGATCAATGAATATCATATGTAAATCTCTCTTTTATGCTCTAAATATCTCCATCAAGTACCTCAGTAGATGTATTGCCTCAGTGGTGGATCGACCTAACATAAATCAAAATTGATTATGAGTCACACTTATCTCCAATCTCAATCTATGTTCAATCACCCTCTCCCACAACTTCATGGTATAACTCATAAATTTAATTCCCCTATAATTTGAGCACTCTTATATGTCTCCTTCATGGTATTCTCCCTCCACGTTTTGGGCATTTTCTTGGTTTACCATATCTTGTTAAAAAGATCTGTTAACATTATTATTTCAACTTCACCTAAACATTTCTATACCTCGATGGGAATGCCATCGGATCTTATGGCTTTGTTAACTTTCTTTTTAAGACTTCTTTTACTTCATGAAGACGGATCTTACGTTTAAAATCCCTATTGATTTCTTCTATAGGTATCGTGGTATTACCAATATCTCTTATACTCTCTGCGTTGAAAGATTATCAAAATAATCCTTTCAACGCTTTCTTATATTCTCATTCCTTACAAGTATACTATTGGTCTCACTCTTAATATACTAAACCCCATTTATATCTTTTCCTTTCATCTCCTTTAACTTGGCAATTTTGTAGATCTCTTTTTCTCCATTCTTAGTCTCTAGTTTCTTGTATAATTCATTATACACCTAGGAGTTTCGACATCTGATTTTTAAAATAAATAAACCTTAGTTTTGGAAGAGAGACGGATGCAATATGCAAGAAATGTTGCTTGTAAGATCAGCATATTGATATTTACACTTGATCAAATTAGAAGATGTGGTAATTAGGATTGAAACTGGTGGTATGGCTCAGTTTTGACATACAATGAATGCTTGAAATATATTCATTTACACTTTCAAGTGTAAGCTAATGACATCGGTGTTTTCTGTAATTGTTATGCATACAGTATGCAAATTCAGGTTTAATATATATTCCAAGTCTGCAAATCACAGTGGAATTAGCATTGAACTTATGATCTCAAAGGTTAAAAGATGTCTTACATTAGGAAACTAGATATCAGGACATTTACAAATCTACTTCTTCCTTTCCCTATAGCCACTACATAATGCAGAGCCTTGTGTGCCTAGACAACCAAAAGAAAGGAAAGAATACAGCAACATCCCCCTGGCTTGGCCCGCTTGCATTAAACTACCCTGTATTCAACATTTTACAGATAAAGACTATTGTTCTTAAAAGCATTAGCATTGTGCCTGCCGCTTGTTTGAATCGTAATGGAAAACTCATGCTTTGAAATTGAGCATGAAAAACCACAAACCGGCGGTGTCTTTCTTACAAAGATCATGTCACAAATGCCTGCAGAGTCTGTTTCTAATTTACTACAAATTTGACACCTTAAGTTGGCCACAAGGTATTACTCACTGAATTTAGGAAGTTTGGATTTATGTGCAAAAATGGTGAATTTTTCATCACAACTTCAACCAAGGGGTGGCACAATGTTAACAATTTTAAGCATAAGGAAGTTATCTGCAAAATTTTTGTGCAAAATTTTAGCACACGGTGAATAGATGCAAATTGACGAAATGACGGATTTAAGAATTGCATCTTACAAACTGAATGATTATTTTGTAATACTATTGAGAAGATGCACCGAGTTAGCCGAGCATGACTCAGAACTTCCAGAGACACTACCAGAGATACATTTTCTAAATGCTTATATCGTTCTCTTTCCCAAAGCCCTTATGGTACACAATTGCTTCTTAACCAAGAGATCTGGGTTTCAAGCTGCTCCTCATGTAAATCCATAAGTCTGACCAATGTATGTGTGCATACTAAAATTGAAGCCTTGCAACTGCAAGTACCAGGCCCATTAAATGAAGTTTACAAGTTGAAGACCTAGTGATTCTGAAAATATAGTTCCCCTATTTGACTTTGTTTCCTTGGAAAGATTCAAGCTCTAAAAGTGTGGCATACAATTTAGAGAACTTTTAAGAGGATGTTAAAATAGCTTTAATAAAGTTTTCCTTCTTTTATTTTCTCCTCTCCCAAACAACATTTCTCTCAAAACTATAAAAGCTTAAAAAATTCTTCTTTTTCCTCTGCTGTCACAAGCATAGTTTAAACAAAAATGGTCAGTCTAGGGAAGAGACAGAAGGCAATTAAGCACTTAAGTTTCCATTCCCAAAGCGATTGCAACATTTGGAGAAATGAAACTATAAGATTCAATGGGGTGGGTGTTGGTAGAACCAACTAGAAGCAAGAACACGGATGTTGGGAACAAAATAATATAAGCCAAGAAAAAAAAAATGTTGCATAGAAATTACAACCTACAACTCACTAAGTACATAGCTAGCGTTCAATGGTATATTACATCTTAAGAAGACCCACTAAGTTCTTCAAAACAGATGATGTCATGTCCTCTGATTACAAGGGAAAATACTTAAAAAAAATGCTTTTCACCACTCATTTATTGCTCTCAGGGAGATAAGTAGTTTAACAAAGTTTGAATTAGGAAAACCCTGAGAGGAATTTAAGCTTAAGACTTGCACAAAACAATTGGTTCAAAACTAGTCGAGTAAAGCCAAGCATAGTAAAGCTTGAAACCTGCTTCACTGGAAGATGTGCAAATATATTACACCTCAGGCTTATGCATCTACGGAACTTAGCAGCTCCGGATAACTCAAGTAGGGCATGTAAGGTCTGATAGAAAATGAAAGACAAGCAGAAAGAGAATCTGAAGTGAAACACAGCATTGACCATACCTCTGAGAGGTTAACCCACTCCCAAGTCTCATTTGCAGTACCTATATCATAAACCAGAGCATGCCGTCCCTAAATCACGTTCAAAGAATTGCATCAGCAAGAAAAACTGGTAAAGACAAGACCAAAAAATAGCCAAGAGAGAAAAGTACCTCCACTGCATTATAGTCTGTTATAACAGCCTCATAAAAGTTGTTGTCATCAGGCCACCTGGTCCGGACTTTTCTCCCAATCAATGGGTCAAAGGTTGCACCTTCAGCAGGTTCACTTACCAGGGCACCTGCCCGATTAGCTAATTGACCTCTTCCACTTGGGCCTGATGGAGGGTACTGCATGGACTTCATTGCAGATACACCAGGAAACATCTTCAAAAGAAGAGACATGCAGAATGCAGGTTTATTCACATTTGTCATTTGATAATGGCAATCGAAACTTTCAAAATGTTATACATACAGACTTATTCTTCTTGCCCTTTGCTCCTGTCATTGGCCCTCTTTTTGCAGATGATGACGAAGGTTGATTAGAAGCGGCAACAGCCTGTGGGTGAAATGCTGGAGATGGCCCAGCAAAGGGCTGAGAAGGGATAGGTTGCATCATCTTAGGTTTCTTGCGAGAGGCTGAGACAGTGGGACTGGGAATTGGATCATGAACAGGTTGACCACTATTAAGCATGCCACCTTGGAAGCCACCTGCCTGTCTCCACTCCCTAAAGTCATGTTCCAGAAATAGTCATTAATAGATATTAAAGATGAAAGCCCATTGACATCTTACATATAGGCCTCACTTTGTAGCGAAACAATATATCTGGTTTCATAACAACAACAGACCTTATCCTCCGTATTACATCATCCGCATTAACCCTTCCAAGAAGCTCCCTGTGCTCCTCATTTGATAATCTCAACTCTTTTCTAAGTTCTGTTATTAAACTTTCCTTCTCCTGAAGAAAATACAGTTCATGGAGCAGTTATTTAAACCTGATGAGACAAATATGAGAATATTAGATTCACAGATTAAAAAACAACAGAGAGTACCCAAGTTATGGCATCAGCTTGAGCTTTAAAGGCTCTAAGAACTGAACTGTATGCCTCTTGTTCAAGGTGGTGAATTTGAGTCTCCATATCGGTTTCAGCATACATCCGATGATATGGGACAGAGCCCACAACAGCCGATCTTCCATTCCCAGCAACACGCCCTCCTCGGGCCATTCTGTTTTGATGTGATGGAGGAAGATCATCATCAGTTCCTACAATTTAAGAATAAGTTCGATGAAATTCAGCATTACAATACAACCGGAAGTACATAAAGAATCTCCTTCTGACTTAGGCAGAAAGCATTATTTTGCAGCTGATTAGGTATAAGCTGGCAAGTCAGATATCATAATAAAACAGCCAGATTGGCATTAGATTGAATCTCACAAGACAATATTGAAACTAATTTAATACAAGTTCTGCAAGAACACAATCATCTGAAGCAAAAGTATATGGCAAACCAAAACAAAATCACATAAGGGATTCAGTAGTGATATGGCTGCAAAACAAAATTTGGGAATAACTGCATATGCCACATGTGCACAGATAAACACAACAAAAGAAACATTCATTTGTAAACTATGAATAATGTTTCCTATGGCCCTGATGGAACTTGATAGAAGTAGCTCTCTACATGCTTCAGCAGGAGCAAAACAGGAAAAACAGGAAAAACAATGTGCTTGCTTGGTTACGAGGCCTAGAGCATTACATATATTTATGACTTAAGACTTCCCAAGTAACAAGAATCATAGCATTTATTTTGGCAATTGGTTCAAATTGCTCCCATTATATTTACATTACAAGTGACATCGATTTTTCCAAACAAATAATTGCAATACTAAAACTGTTTGTCATCTTTTCCTAGCAGGTTCCCGTAGCACTCATGCGCATTGCCGCAATCAATGACCTAAGCACCCAAACTTCATGCTTGTCAATTTGAACAAAAAAGCTATCAAGCTTGCAATTTGAGCTCCAAAACAACTTCTACAACAAAATATACACAATTTGAACCACAATTTTACAAGGAGCATTCAAAATCCAAACACAAGAAGCCCCTAATTTTTAATGCACGTCCAAATTGATAAGTAAAGAAACCCCTAGTTCACCCAAAATCACAGATGAAAACCCTAGTTCCCATCTCTCCGCGCATCAAACTCATAAAAAAGTCTCTAAACTCCAAAACACGCAATGTTGTACGAATTGAAACAAACCCAAACAATAATCAATCCAGCAAACCCCAAGAAAACTTCAAAGATGCTAAAAATATGGTTGCTTTCGAAGAGTAACTAACCACTACTGTCGAACGGTTCGTAGTCCATAGCCAGTTTGTCGGAATCCCGATTCTTCAAATCTAGGGCAAAAGCGAAGCCCTCAGAAAAAGCCAAATTTGAAGTCGACGAATCAATCAAGAAATATGAGTTCGCCTCAGAGAATGAAACAAGACCATCACCAGAAAGAAACAGAACCGAAGACTTCCTTGAACTAGAAACCCTAATTCGCGCAAAAACTGATCCCTTGGATCGAATAATTTGAGAGATCGAAAAGGATTAGGGTTTCAAGAAGCCAAACACACTCGAGGAGTTCAATGAAGAGAGAGTAGAGAGGTGGGACTTCGAGATAGAGCGAGAAAGAGAGAGGTCGCGGACTTGAAATAGTTTTATGTGTCGTCCGTGTGTTTTCGATTAATAATTGGTTTTCAGTCCCGTTCGCTCCTTTGATAGGGCAGTACTTAAGACGTTCCCCACCCACCCGTTCGTACGTGCGTCACACGCTCCTTTTATTAGGGCTACGAGTGGAAAGCTGCTCCCATGGTTCAAATCAAAATTTTTGGCTTCTCTTAGAAACATTTCTACCTTAACCGAATCAAATCAGGGAACAATTTTACTCGGGTCTTGTAAGTCCCTTTTCATTTTTCCTTTTTGCTAAATATGATTAAATTTTTGATTAAAAAATGAAATGTTACTCGAATAAAATACTCAACTGAGATATATACAATTCAGTCAGTTAAATTCAAAGTTGAGAGAAGAAAGATAAATATTACTAATTTAATAGATATTTGATATATTATTCACTTTAACTATTAATAAAAATTAAAGTAATAGCACTGTTATAATACTTTATAGTCTAATATATACAATCTTAAATTTTATTTAGTATGGAATTAGTAATATGGAAATAAAAAAATAAGTCCTAGTAATAAGAGGTTGTAGGTTGTGATAAACGATAAAAAAGAATTCATTTGATACACAAAATAGTTATTGATAAATTATCAAACAAATAAATTTTATAGAAACACTTTTGGTAAACAAAATCCCCGTTTCTCTCTAACAAAGGAAGATTGGGAAGGTGCTTATTAATGAAGTTTTCAAAGGCTGCGGTTGTTGGATTCGATATTTAAACACTGTTTGTCGTAACATTTTCTTTTAAAAAAAATTATTTTTGGTTTATAAATTAGTGTAAAAAATTAAATTTAAAAAATTAATTGATAAATTGTTTGATAATTTTATTTAAAAAAATTTTATTAATCATAAACTTAATCAAAATATAATAAATGACAATTTACATTAAAATTTTATAAATAATTTATAAAGTAAATAGTTTTATAAATAATTTTAAAATATTTTATAAATCAGATATAAATATTTTAGTTCATAAATATTGTAAGGCGACACGAGCTTCCCTCTTAACCTCATTCTTTCTTTTCAATGCCCGCGGTTTTATGATTATTCATCAAGTGAACCAGTCTCCTCCTGCTTCTGGATTTTTAAAATTTAATGTTTGTGCTTCTTCATTAAGAAAACTAGGGTTTGAAGGTATTGGTCGCATTTTATGGAATGATCTAGGGCATTTGTTATGTATTTATGTATTAATTGTTTGATACAAATTATTAGTGTTGGTTGTTTTATTCATATTCCTCGTTTTGGTAATTCTTTGAAGGACAATTTAACTGGTCAGGGAGTTTTCCATCACAATCCCTTTCTAAATTAGTTGTAATTATCTCTTTTCTTTAATAGTACTATTGCTGTTCAAAAAATATTTATAAATATTTAAAATTCATATATTTTCAAAAGATTTCTTAAATTCATAAAAAATAAATAAATTTAAAATTTATATTTTGATTGTTTGATACGAGTTATTATTTTTTTTAATATATATATATATATATATATATGATAAAATTGTAATATTATGAGTAATTTTGTCAATTAAGACATTTTTATTAAAAAAGCAAAGTAAAAACTCCTCTAAGGAGTCTCTCATTTTCCATGTTTTTTCATTTAAAAATAAAAAACCTAACTTTTTTTGAAATAGTTTTTATAAAACCTATTTGACCTAATTTTTAAATTTAAATTGGTCTTAAACTGAAAAAAGTTAGATCAAATGAATATTTATGTTATATTTATTTCACTTATTAAAATAGATATAATGGAAAAAAATTTAAACCAAATGGAAAATAATAATAAAAACATGATATTGAAGTAAAATAGAGAAGTGATAATAAATAAAAAATAAAACAAAATCTTTTGCTCTAAGATTACTACCATTTTTCATCTTGTAAATAAGTTTGAAATCTCACATAAGAGTTCAAATCCAAACATTATTCTCTATTCTTTAGCCCCTCCTCGTATTTTTTGTCTGTCTGAGCACACATATATATATATATATGTATGTATGTATGTATATGCATATCAATAAATTCCTAGTGTGTATTTGAGAACTCAATTCCTAAATATACTTGTATTTTAATTGGAATAGACTGAGATTTCTAATTGTTTTTGATGATAACCGGAGTGAGGATGACGGAGAATGGGAAAAGTTATTTTAGTGCATACCAGCATATTAAAGTCATTGGCAAGGAATTGATAATAAGGTGTGATGGCTTGCCATTAGTAGCAAAGACACTCGGCAGCCTCTTATGCAATCAAGATCTAGTGAAGTGGGAAGAAGTGTATGATAGTTCATTATGGAATCATTCAATAAACCAAAATATTACTCAACTTTGGGTTTGAGCTGCAACTATCTTTCTTTCCATTTGAAAGGATGTTTTGTGTATTGTTCAATCTTTCCAAAAAATTATGAATTCGATATCGAAGAGTTAATTTTGCTATGGGGCAGAAGGGTTTCTTAAGGAGCCAAATGAGGAGAAGGAAATGGAAGACTTGGGTCATGAGTATTTTCATGACCGATTATCAAGATCACGTTTGCAGCAGCCAAGTTTCAGTGCAACAAAATTTATTATGCACAATCTTGTCCATGATTTTGCTAAAAAAGTTGCAGAAAGAGTTTGCTTCAGGATGGAGGATAACAAAGTGAAGGAGTTTCAAACTAATAAAGCAACAGCCCGTCGTTTGCTTCCACCACTGCTGCTTGTGGAAGCCTGTGCTGCAAAACTGCAGCAGACATTATTATCATGTTCTGCAGTGATACAAATGTTGCTGTCACATTCATTGGATACCCAAGATGGTGTTAAAATTAGTCTTCTCTATCAACTTTTCCTATTTTTCAGATGTATACTAAATATTTTTCTGGCACCGGCAAGTTGACGCCACTCCATATTTTTTGTTGAGAGAGCTCACAAGTCATGAAACCATCATCATCATCATCGTGACATTTATCTTTAAGCACTGTACTTTTTGTTGGCTTGTAAGGGAGGCAGGGTGAAAAACATCTTTGAGAAATAGAAGTAGCTGCAAAGCTTGGGCAAATTTTGTGGGCTACTGATTACAATGTCAGTGGACAAATTTCACAGAAGCAATCAAGAGGCACTTTTGTAGTCCAACAAGAAAAAAAAAAAAAAGAAAAAATAAAGGATTGGGCTTTCATTGACGTCTCTTTCAATTTAGGCCTTCCTAACAGCTTATTAATGAAGCTTTAGAAGGCTGAAGCCACGCAAGCATGTTGGGCTGCAGATACCATATGTTGGGTTTCCATATTTTTCATGGCATAAATGTCTAGTCCAGAGAGTTATGGAGTGAGCTAAATTTGTTGAAACAAGTAACCGAGTGGTGGGTCTTGGTCCTCGGCACAAGTGCTGCAACAAGGGAATCCCCTAGAACTAGTATAAAAACAGATCAGGTACTCGCACACCAATAGCCAAATGATCCTGCATCCTCGGGAATGCCAGAAATATAGACTTTTCCATTGCAGTTACGTCTCACTCTCCCTCAAAAGAATTCAATTAGTGCTGCTTACATTTTCTTATTTCTCAGTGTTGTATGTATGAAAATTGAATGACTATAGTTTCAGGGGAGTGATTCAATTTATGGCATGGGATCTATCACGAGGAAACTGGTCGTCATCAACTCTGTCTACACAAGAATCAGCTTCATCAATGTCATATGTTGGTATCTTGCTCATCTCTTGCTGTTGTTCCAACAGCATCTTGAGCTGCCTCCCTTGTTCTTCAATCCTCGACTGCAGAAGTCTTTGGACCTGCAGCATCCCATACCCAGGAAAGAATAGTGAGTGTGTGTGTATCATTGTGAATGCTCGAAGAAGATCAATGGGAGACAGAGCCTTCGGACCTCTAGCTGTTCATGTAAGTGCTTTTGGACATCTAATTGCAACTGCAGCGTTTCTGCCAGTTCGATGCCTCTGCCACAATTCAGATATATAATTATTACATAATTCAGTATTAGTCAAATGCTTTCACTTGTATGGTGTATAGCAAACTTACAACCTGGGATCTACTTGTGCTACTGAATTTGTTAGTGCTTGCCTCTCCGATTTCCCTATAAACAAACAAGAACCATACTTCAATAAAATATGCTGATGTGCCCATAAGCCATCTACACAGGTTGGATGATTACTAGAGAATAAAGCCAACAAATCTGATGTCATTTTGTCCCCGCTTGCAAATGCAAAAGCATCTGAGCTGAAGAACTATAATCCATGACTAAATTTGAAGAATAATCAGCACAAAAGGAATCAAACTAAAGAAAAACCATATGGGGCTTTACTATTTTAAGCATCTGAATATATTTGCTTATGGCAAGGTGTTCCAATTCCATGTTTCATTTTATTCTTTACACAAACAAATGAATCAGAAAAGAGAATTAACTTGAATTTACCTTCTTTAGATTCTGGTAGATACCTTCCTATGCGATATTTCTGAGAAAAAAAAGTTTTAAAGTAAAACAAAAGTCAATTGTAAAGATTTTGAAGAGGAATCACAAGAACGTGGAGAATTAGGCATCAAAAAGTTTTTAGGACAAAGCATTTGAAACCTGCAAATGACTTTTAACATGGAAGATGGTCAATCCTTTTGAGTTTATCAGCTTCAAAATTTGCTTTGGAGTAGCCTCTGCAACAACCCGTTGAACAAAATTATCAAAATGAAGCTACTTTCTTTTATCTGACAACAAAATTTACAAGAGGCCCTTACTTTCAGCACCTCCAAGGCGATTTACACAATCAACAAAATGCTCATGAAGATCTTGAGTCCATCTGATTCTCGTTTTTGTTGAGAAAGAAGCTTTTGATGGAACAGGATTTCCAGAAGGAAAAGAAATAATCCCATAAGCCCCAGGTGTTGAAAACTCTCTCTTTGGCTCAACGTAATAGCTCTGATGTGCAAGCGGGGACTTAAACATACCAATGCTATTCTGCAGTTCAAACAATAAACAGAAATAAACAATTGACATTTAGGAGCATTTTCTTCTGCATATATACAAGAAAGAAACTTACTTTATGATTTTGATTTCCTTCAAACCATAGCACATGATTTCTCTGGTCTGGCTTGGTATCTTGAACTTTTCCATTGATCTGCAGAAGTGGAATTGACTCACTATTGCTCAACTTCTCACAAGGGAAACCACTACTACTCTTCTTCATGGAAGAACAATGTATCTGATATCCCTGGAATCCATCCTTCACAAGTGATTGCAAAGTGTCTCTTGAAAGATGATTAGATTGTTCCTCCTTTTCTGTATCAACATGAGGAGGACTTTGATGTGCTGCAGAAGTTGAATCAAGATCTTTCATCCACTGCGAGCATGAAGAAAAATTCTCAATCCTATTGCCACCTTGTGGAAAACACGAGTGCTGTTGAGTTGAACAGAGACCAGAATTCAGAAAAGGAGTGATGCTTGCTAGATTAGTATTCGAGATGTTTGAATGGGTTGAACTCTCACCAAAGGCTGATAACATAGGGTGATTGTGCATTCCCATGTTTGAAACTTCCAAATAGCACCCTCTCAAGGATTGATTTTTCTCTTCCTCTACGTCAAATTTATAATTGTTCATCTACAGGGCAATCAAAGCAGCTGGTGCCTATTTTCCTAAAAAAGGAAAAATGATTGGAAAAAAAAAATACAGCTTGTGCAACCAGAATATTATAGGTTTCTGATGCTTGTGGTGAACAACACTGCAATTAAGAAGTAGAAACAGGCGTATTTATAAGGAGTGATATCATGTCTTTGGACAGGCATCGAACAAAGCTTCATGCAAATGGTATGCATATAAAGACAAAGGACCCCATGCTAGTGATTTGGAATGATTTTGATGCCACCAAGGTTCAAACTTAACTACAGTGGACACATTTTCCCTGGAGTGAGACTTCAACTACATAATTATCAGAATATGAACCTAAATGGTGACAGATAATTTAGGCGGCCTGTCGGTTTATTACTCAAATATCTTTTCTAATGTCTGTTATCATTATACATTTGGAATCATGTTTTGAGTGTACAAAGTCCATGATTCTAGCAACCATACATTTGGAACTGTGCAAAAGCTAGCATATTTTGAGTTTCACCAAGTCAAGATGGGATGATGCCAAGCAGTACATTGGACAAGCAAAATTTTAATTACCAAATTAGGGAAAAGGTTAAACCACCATAAACATACAAAAGCACTAGTGAGAAAATTGACCTTAGGAAGATAGCTACAGGCATGAAATCCTTTGATAAAGTAGCATCTTTCAATCCTTTTAGTCTCATTTGATTCTTCTCGTCTTTGAAGTCAAGGAAGTTCTCAATCTGATCAACAAGTTGCAGCTTTTGATCTTAATGAAAAGGGAAAATAAAATTAGGGGAAAAAAAGAAGAAGAGAAGTGTTTTCAGTTTCTAAAACAAACAATATTTGGCTGGGAAGTGTTCTCAATAATCAATAGTTTTAGTGAAACACTATTCTTTATTACCCAACTAATCTCGTCAGAAGAAGTGGCTTGTTGAGATTGATCATATCATTGCCAAAAAAAAAAAAAAAAAAAAAGCTGAAAAGTAAAAATCTAGCCAATTGCCTCAATTACTGCTACCTATGAGAGAATCGTGGCCATTTGGCTTTCCACCTCTGCCTTGTTTTTTTATGACCTAAGCTGGCATATAATGACTGATCAACTCACTAAAGATACCCAGAAAAACTAACATGCCAATTATGGCTCAAAAAAATTAGGTTGAATGGGTGATAAATGGTATCTTTCATAATTTCAATCTAGGTATTTCTAGTATTGAGCTATCATGTTACAGATAAGAACATCTGCTTAGGATGAAAATGAGAGTCGTTGGCTTTCAAGGTGAATTTGGGTGGGGCTTGAGGGGTTTCAATCAGTGATGGTGACAGAGGAGTTACAGGTGTCTTTCCGGTCCATACAACATTTACCCCAAAAAAAAAAAAAAGCAGCAAATATTATGCCCAAAAGTTGAAGGGTTTGTCTAATCCCTTAACTCCTGGTCTTTAATACTGTATCTGGGCTCTGCTGTCCCTTAAGGCCAAGCGGCTGTTGGAATTTAGCAGCCAGATGCCGCCGCTAATTTATATAGCTCCCTCCATACTAATGCTTCAGTTTTGTCTTAATTTTAAGGAAACAAACCGACAAAACATCTTTTTTTTTTTTTTTTCTACCACAAAAATCACACCCCACATTTGTAAATCCAAGAATGTTCGTAGTTTTTTGCAATTTAAATGATTATTCTTTTCTTTGAATTTTGAGTGTTTTAGTTCACTTTACGAAGGTATATACTTCCAATAGCACATTGAATATGGATAACTCTCTCTCTGCTACGAGGATTGTTTTCATTATGTTCACCATAATCTGGCTGAAAAAAGTTGGTAGGATTTGCCATATGTTTTTTAGAGTACATTATCGGTCATAATACTCCACTCAGATAGAAGTTACAACCCCATCAAGAAATATAAAGTACTAGGATAAACATATATATATATATATATATATATATAGAGGCTGTGTATGAGAAAGTTGATGTTAAACTAAATTCACATATAATTTTAATATAAATAATTATAAATAGATGATGTAATTTTAGTATTTTTATGTAAAAAAAAATTGGGTTTTAATTGTAAAATTGTATATTTTATAAAGAGAATAAGATAAAATAACAACAATTTCAGTGAACTCCAAACAAATTAAGAGATTAGCCAAACGAAGCCTACAAATACAATTCAATGCAACCATTGATATGTCAACACGATGGTTCGATACTTACTAAGAAGTGTTGACATCTTGCTCGTGAACCACATTAAAGAAACATTATCATCGTTGATAAAAAGCCAAGCCAATTCAAATGTGAGAAAAGGACTGGTCTGTAAATAAGGGAAAGACCATCTTGGTTTGTCAACAAGAAAAAGGGATTTTATGCTTTGCTGTATATGGTGACCTTTATCAAACGATGCTTTTACTGACCCTTTGGTATTTGAAGGGACAATACGCCTTTTCCATGGGTTGGCTCACATATCAAGGTCAACTGTGTGCTACTTGGTTCTATCATCTGAACCGGATATTCCTAGGGAGTCTTAGGCTCATATATCAAGGGACAATACTCTTTATCAACATATGATAAGATGATGTCATATGTGCTTAAATTCCCATTTTCATCAGCTTTCCCCCGTCAAAATTGAGACATTAGTTTCTCTCATTTTTCGACACTTTTAGGAAATTATTTCAAAATGTTAATGTTTTCGCAAACATTCTAGTTATGAAAAATTTTTGTGTACATGTTGATTTACTCTAAAATCACTGCTCTGCTCATAAAGTGAGGATGAATACCCTTATGGATGGTTAAACTATATGGGTTGGGAAAGGTCAATGCCCACCATTCAATATATGCGCTATGTTGAAGTGTGAAAGGCATCATAAAAAATTCTGGCTTGAAAGCATGTGTTGTTTATCTAAAATTGGTACGTTGGGAATGCCTATTTGTCTGGTGTCCTTTATACCCCTTTTCCTTAATGGCATCAGATGCCACGAAACCAGATCGACTTTTGACAAAGATTAAAATCAGATGTACCAAATGAATCAAACGTTATGTGACGCTTTAGATCATCAATGTTTTAATTAAAAAATTTAATTAAAAATCAGTCCAAATATATTGATATTTACTGCTATATATAAGATTTGGTTCATTTGGTATATCTAATCTTTTTGTTTTACAAATGGTGATCCACCTTCCTCATAAGCATGCATGTAGAAATCTGACCCTCACTTCCATTTAGAATCTACGCTTTCTTTTAGAAAGGGTTTATGACTAGGAGAGCTGTATGACTAATACATGCATTAAATTATAAGTTCTCATATTCATTTTGGTCTCTTCAATTCAATTCTCTTTCTTTTATTATTCTACGTAGTACATTCGTATGCTTGTTTTCTCTTAGTGTCAGAGAAGGGTTCATATGGCACCCTAATCAGCATGGAATGGCATTTTGAAGCCCCGGTTTGAAGCATTGAGACAAAACTTTAAGATAAGTGCATGGTCTGATCCATCTGCCCAATTTTGAGTGCCTAATGAGTTGTCCAACTTTGAAGATAAGTTTTCGTAAGCCGCTGGAATTGTATGACAACAATTTCCCAACGTCCTCTTTGAACCCCATTTGTGCGCACTCGAAATTCTGATGAGTGAAACAGCCTAAATTCATCTCAAACATGACTGAAGCCTTGAAAAAGTTTTTGTCTTCTTTTGTGCGAAAACCTAAGCATTGGGCAGATTTTCTGAAAGACAAGGACCCAGGAGTTGCTTGATCTCTCTTTTCATCATCCAAATTTGAAGGCGTAGAGCCATCACTTTGATTTAAACTGTTCCGTGATTGCTTGGATCCTGTTTCTTTCCCTATTCGAGAGAGGTAAGTTCTTCTTTCTATAGTTTTTTCCTCTAGAATTCTAGATATAGCCACAACACAGAGGCAATCCTTTAGGCAAGAATCTCAACGGTCATCTTTCAAAAAGGGTTTAATTGTTTATAGTTTGATGCAGGCCAAAATGTTGCAAGATGAGGTAGTACACAAAGCTCAGGCATCAGTTCGGGTCAAGAATTGCACCTTGTCTTCTTTGCACCCATTTAAATTTTTGGTTAGATGGATAGTAGGAAATCCCAGGGGTATACTTGCAAGTTGGTCAGGGTCAATTCCTTCAAATCAATTCATCATCACCTCCACTAGTGTGGCCATGGTTGCAAGGTCCATATGTGTTATTTGTAGGCAAGGCAATGGGATTCAGCACAATGTAGCAATCAGGGAGCTGCATGCAGTGCTTAAATCTTCCCTTGGAATAGCTTCTATCCAATTGCCTAGAAGACATTCTGCCGCCATGTCACAGGACTTACGTTGGTAAAATGGTGTCCCCCTGGATCTTCAAATGTCTGCCGGACAGACTTAGAACTTGTACCCGCCAGGACAAAGTTGCCCATTTTGAGCATCTGTGCAAATAAAATCAATCCTCAATTGTTGGCCTCAGGCTTCTGTATAACTGACTTTGAGGATCGATGAGTCTGACCACGGATCGCCTCCAATTGCATACCAAATTATTGTTTTGTCAGGTATTTAGACATACCAGATTGCCAGCACAAAGAGGTCATTGTCTTTGAGGGGATGAAAACCAAATGGGCTTGTCTGAGTCAAGGACATGGCTTTTGCATTAGCAGCTGTAAGAAATTGAGAAAGAATACAAAGTAGAAGATGAAGATGCTTATGAAGCAATTCATTTACCAAGAATTACTATACAGAAAGATATAAGAGACCATCCTTCAAGAATATTAAGGCGACAAACTGGTCGGAAAAGTTACTTGCTTCTACTTACCTGTCTTCTTAAGAAGCTTCTCTTTCGTCAGCCTTTTCTTTTGATGAAAATTAGAATTGTCAACCCTCTTCCCTACTGTCCAGTGTCCAGAATGTTGAAATGGGAATCCTACCATGCAGCCGCGCCGTGAGCACGGAGCGAACTATTCTTTTGCCTTTTACTAAAAAAAATTGGAAATCTTACCTTTCCAATTTCAAGGGTTAAAGGTTGCAACTATCAGTTTCAAATTCTACAAATGCATTTTAAAAAATTGTAAACTCGGAGAGACCAAATTTTTATCAGAGCCAAGCATGCAGTTTGCATGTCCGGTGAAGACTAGAGAAGGTGAAGGATTCACAACCATAGAAACTTCTTATTTTTGGAAGAAATTTGAAATGATCTTATGATTCTTTTAGGTAATTCAAATGTTCTAAGATATAAAGTCTGAATTTTCAGGGTAGATACAAGTCAGAATATGAAGATGTAGATCAAAGCTATGTGGTCATGGCAATGGGCGACTCAGAGCACCCTTAAATAAAAAAGAAAGAAAAAACAAAACAAACAAAAAACAAAAACAAAACACATCACGTGCATGCGTGCATGCATGCATTTGTGTGATTCTGCGTTTGATGCCGGCCCCAAATGGACAAAACCATACTGACTGGCTGGTTCAAGGACCTGGAAGCCATTAACTGTCAATCCATTAAATATAAACCCTAAAGGAAATATCTCTACCGCCACATCCAAAAGTGGGGACACAGCAGGATTGCACAAGACAAGCAGAAGCAGAACCAGACGCAGAACCAAAAAAGAAGATAAAATAAGCGTACATTTGCTTTTCTGGATGAACAGCCGAGACAAGTCAGAAAATTATACATCACATTGCATGCACTTGGCCACAGAAACCCAGTGGCCATCTGCAAATGTTCTCTTGCTGAATGAATAGAATACACTTTGTATAAAACAGGAAATGTTCAATGTCACAACAAAACACGCTCACAAATCCGATCTTTTCAATTTTGGTTTGATCTCACTTCTGTATCAAAGAGGCAGCAAGATTAATTTCATCGCCAAATATACCTATTTGATCCTGAAAATAATTGTTGTTAGAAACCAGCCCATCCTGCAGGTTGAGGGTTTGCCTTGCTTTCTGTAGTCTTAAACTCACCAAAATGCTGAGGACTACTATGCTCGCCAATAGGTCTGGATATATGAGAGCTAGCAGATGGCATGGCAGTGAAACTATCTGTTTCGAAACCCCATGCCTTGGTTTTAGAAGTTCCTTCACTGGCATGCTTATTCAGGAGACTGGTTCTCGTCCTAACAGATTTGCTATTTTCGTTTGAAAGAGGCTGCTGTGGCTTTGGATCCTCAGCAAAAGCCTGCCAGGGTTTTGAGTCTGCACTTGGAGAGCTCTTATCAAACAGTCCATGCGGTTGATCCCATATTGCTCCTTCAATCTTTTCTCTCTGTTGCAAATTTGATAAGTTAAACATGAAAATTAATAAAAGCACCAGAATTTAATATTTCACACTACGAATATTTATAGACAAAAATCAGGAAAGTCATACCGGGGGAGTGGAAGACTGCTGAGTTCCAGAAGAAGGTGAAACTTTTAAAGTGTCTCCACCTGATGATGGAGTTCTAGCTGCAACTGCCTGCTTGAGCTCCTGTATTTCTTGCCTCTGAGATCGGCATATGGCAGAGAGCTTCTCATATTTAGATGTTATCTCAGCATTCTCCAAGTTCACCTGTTTTAGCTGCTCTTTCAACCTTTCTACTTCGGCCGCTAGTGTTTCTTCCTTTCCTGATTTGTTGTTGTTAACTTGAGAGCTCAGCTTACTAGTATCAAATTCAGCAGCAAAAGCGTTGAAAGCATCATTCTGAAAGGGAGGTTTGCTCTCAGGTTTTGAATCTTTAGCCCAATCATTGTTTTGATTATGATCCTGGAAAGACTTCAGCTCAAGGTGGCCATCCTCAGTCCTGTTGGGAGGTCTCCCTTGTGCCATTTTTCTAACTAGATGACTGTGATTATTTTCCTCCTTTGAATGGTTTGTATTGCGAGGATATGGATCTTTCTCTGGATGGCTGCGATCAGGTGTGCTATGAATAGTAGGATTATCATCAAATTTTGGTTTTTCCTCTTCCACAACTGAGTCCTTTGCATGCTGAGTGGACCAGAATGCACCCAGGGCACCCCCACCACTTCCAGCTTTAGAAATATGCGAAGGACGAGAAAGATGTCGGGGTGGTTCACAAGATGAAGGTGGGGGAGGTGGACTTCTACGAGGCATGGGGGAACCCTTGTTTACAGATTTTGTCCCAGCTGCAAAATGACATTGCAATCAAGCACTAGGTATGTAAATGGAAAGACCTCTTAAGATCCATTTCAATGCCTAGCTCCAACCAATTGCCACCTAGCAGACAATTTGCATTTAGCTATGTCTTAAAGCAGTATCTGTCTTTACACTAATGGCATAAAATATCCGAAGAATCTTGAGTACTCTTTGCTATCAAAATTAGGAAAATTCAGTTTCTTTCCCTAAAACGAGAAATTAGAAAAGTAAGGCAAGTAGTCTAAACTTGGCACACCTAGATGCCCAAAGAATTATAAAATGATGAAATACATACCTTCATGCAAGTTGGTAGCAGATTGTCGCATTTCAGGTGGCTGATCAGGAAAGGATTTCTGCAACTCCACTGGTAATAGCTCATTAGCACGAAACCACACCTGCTACCACAGAGTAAAGTCTTTTCATCATCAAGAAAACAATTCAGCACCATCAGTGGACAATGTCTTGGTACCTATGATTGTCATGGACATTAATGATCTAAAACTAACCTAAATTCATGGAGATGAATGGCCAATCTAGCAAAGCGCTTGCCTGCATGATGTCTGGTCTGGCATCTGGAGAACCTTGAAGCATGTCTTTTATAAGGTCAGTAACTGATGTGCTGTATTTTGGTAATTCTGGTATCCGATAATTCCCATTTAATATCTGTAGCTTTGACTCTCCATCAAATGCAGATTTGAAGAAGCATATGCGAAAGAGGAGGCAACCAAGTGCCTACAGGTGAAAAAGAAATTAAAATTATCAAGCAGGCTGAAGAAGATGAACCTCATAACAAATTGGAAAAGGAAAAAAAAAAAAGTGAAAACTCATGTTGCTCATCAAATTGAAGTTTTAAAACTCACCCAAATGTCGACCTTCTCATTTATAAGATCTCTTCGGAACAAGTCCCACATCTATATATAACAGGAAAATCAAGACAGAGCAAATTTTATCAGCATCTTTTCATCAATGTTACCACTTAAAGTCACACACACACACACACATATCTGATTCAACCTCGGGGGCTCTATAGGCTGGTGTTGTGTACTTTCTTATATTGTCTTCTTCGATGCCCATTTCTTCAGGCCTCTCAAAACGCTTGTGATTCGTGGAAGTGCTACCAAAATCACAAAGCTTCCACAACCCATCAGATCCCAACAGAAGATTTTCGGCCTTCAAGTCTCTGATGGGAAGAACGGACAGAAACATGAATTCATGATATATGTCCAGTTAACATAAAACACAAAAAAGCATCATTTTTAGCATATATCTTCATGGATGAGAGCGATAATCAAATATATCACAAAATATTATTTGTGAGTGGTAAACACGAAAAAGAAGACATCAATCATTTCCTAATAGGCATGCCTTCAGACAAAAATACATAATGAAGAAATGGAAAAGTGTCATCTATCCTAATTGATGCCGGAAGATTCAAGAAATTAAAATTTTTTTGGGGCTAACATTTGGGAATTTTTTTTCTTATTTTATTTAACTAATTAGGAAGTTTTATTTAATTAGAATGTCTTGAATATAAATAGGACTAAAGTAGTAACTTTATGATGATATTTTTTCTCTCTCAATTCAAAAAAAAAAAAAAAAAAAGATTTTCTTTAAACTTAATTATTTATTATTTCCAACCACAATAACTTTATTTTACCCCTAATTGTTGCGATCTAATTACCCTATAAGCCATTCTTCTATGTCAAGTTGTATTGGAACATGCAATTTTTTTTCCTGCAATTTAGAATTATTGTTCGAAGATCTAGAATTTTTCCTGAACTTCTTTCTGAATTCAGAATCTTTATTGTTCATGTTGTTGAACTATAGTTGGTTGAGGCAAAGGTCGAGGTAGAAGCAATCAACCCCAAAATTAGAGTTGGCTAATATACAAAAAAAAAAAAAAAATGATTAAGGACTTGACTCGAACTGTACAAGCCTTCCAGCGTTATGAACCCCTGGAAGCATGGACAGAGATACGTGAAGACAACTGCAAATGTCTCGAGAATCAAGATCTTGGGAATAAAAAGTAAGTCGGGAACATAAACACTTCATGAAGCTAGAGCTACAAATCAAGCAGTGCGAAATGGATTGAAAGAGCAGTTACTACACACTCTTGAGCTAAATGGTGGAGTCTTTTTTTTTAATATATATATGAAGAATTAGATCTAGTTTTTGATGAGTATAAGAGTGCACAAGAAGATGAAATCACTTTTGGAAAATTACCTCCATGTCATCTCTCTTCCTAAAGAAGTTGTAAATGAACAAGTGATCTGCACCTACATCGAGGATGAGGATGAAGGTGCATAGGAAGAGGTCACCTATGGGAATCAAGGTAAGGCACTTGTCGCTTATCATATTTTGAATTCTGCAGCCAATGAACATGATATCGATTTGGTTAAGATATGAAATGCCTCCCATTGAAGATGGAACTAAAAGGTTCATGGAAATTCCTAACTAAATTAAATATGGTGGACACAAGTTGCTAGACTTGGTGACTTATTTGTTGATTCCAAGTCCTTTTAGCAATCATGGAAGAAACAAGTTTATTCACTGTGAGGCTTGAGGTAGAAAGCATATCAGTGAGATAAGGGTTCCAACTATGCCATGAAAATAAAGATGAATCCCACCTTGAGGATGAGCCTTCTCCAACTAGGAGAGACAAATACAGGAGAGAAAAAGAAAAGGAAAAAAAAAAAAAAAGAGAAATACATAAAAAAAAAAAATTGAAAGAAAAAATAAAAAAGATATCACAAAAAAAAATAATGAAAAAAGAGAAATAAAAATAAGCTATCTATAGAATCTTAAAATAATTAGAGACATGATTTAACTATTTGAGATTCTCTTATACCACTCATTCCTATCTAAAATCACCTCCTCAACTAAACTCATGACACTCATATCTTTATAGATAACTTACATTTAGTTTTTCAACGGCCTACCTCGACATTTTATTAAATCTCCTACATTTAAGGTCCCGCTTCCTCCTAACTGGTTTGAAAGCAAAAAAAAAAAAAAAAAAAAGATAACACTAAAAAATAAAAATAAAACAAAAACAAAAATAATAAAAAAAGAAAGATAAAAATAAACTATCTATAGAAACTTAAAATAATATGAGAGATGATTTAACCATTTCAAATTCTCTTACGCCACTCATTTTTATCTAAAATCATCGCCTCAACTATGACACTTAATATTCATATCTTTATGGATAATTTGTATCGAAATTTTCAATGGCCTACCCCAACGTTTCACTAAATTTTCTACATTTAAGATCTCGTTTCTCTTAATTGGTGTGTTTTTGGGTTTTCGTTACACATATCCAAACCGTCTTAAGCGATACTCTCGCATCTTATCCACAATTAAAGTTAGTCCCAATTTAGTACATATCTCTTCATTTCTAATCCTATATTTTCTGGTTTTACCACAAATTAGAAGTTTTACACAATGGCAATTAGACCCACTTTATTGTATGGATTTGGGCAATGAACCAAAAGCACAGGCAAAAGATGAGAGTTGCAGAGATGAAAATATTAAGATGGATGTGCGGATACACAAGAATAGACAAGATAAAAAACGAGTATATTAGGGAGAAAGTTGGGGTTGCATCTATTGAGAAAAAATTAAGGAAAATACAATTCAGATGGTATGGATATATACATAAGCGACCGAGGCTTCAGTTAGGTGATGCGAGACTATGATAAATACTCATATTAACCAAGAGAGAGAGATATAAGAAGACTTGTGTAACGACAATAAAACATAGTATGAATTATTTAAATATAGATGAAAATATAATACAAAATAGAGTATAATAATATAGAAATATTCATATTGCTGACTCTTTAGTGGAATAAAAGCATGATTATTTTTGTCGTATAAAGAAAACAATAATATAGGTGAACATGCGATATGAAATAGAGTACAATGATGTGGAGAGATCCATATAACCGACTCCACTTAGTGGGATAAAGGCTCAGCTGTTATTGTTGTTGTTGAATTAGTTTTTCTTTATTATTTAGGATGTTTCTTTTTTATATATATTTTATTTAACATTATTAGGAAGTTTCAATTTTTAGAAAGTCTTTAGTCTCGAATTAGAGTTTGTCTAATTACTATAAACAGGACAATAGTGTCACCTTATGATGATGTTTTTTCCTCTCAATTTAGAAGTTTTAACTCTAGGGTTTTCTTTAAACCAAATTATTTACTATTATTCCAACCACAATCACTCTAATCTAGCTCTAATTGATGAAATCTAATTGCTGTAAGCTCTTCCCATACATCACTAATTCTATTTCCAGGCCTAAAGTGTTAGAATTAGATTTTCATTGCTTACAATAGAATTATTTGTAATCATAAAGGACTTAAAAAATGTTTGAAGAGTGCTCTTGCAAATAGAAATTAGTTTTATAAAGCTAAATGATGAAAAAAAAAATTAAAAATTGCATTTCTTTATTAGATGCAAACTTAAAGATCGGTAGCCTTGTTTGTGTTTCTCCATCTAATTAGTCTTTGAAAATCCAGCACTTAAGACTTTGACTCAATGACCATTAGAAAATAATTAATATTTTTAAAACGTAAAGGAAGGGACTCGGAAGAGACTTAGAAGTTAAATGAAAGGGACATTCATAAAATTAAGAAGTCATTAGAAGCCTCGACAAGGTAATCCTTAGCCTTGACCAGCATGAGTATCACTTAGCCTTCACTAGCAGGCCTTTTGCAGTGATCTCATTATGTACAATACCATGAGAAGTCACAAGGTTTCACAATCATTAAGATTCAAGTGTCTCGCGGAAAGTTTGACCATTCAACAGTGTCTTGTGCTCAACTATAACATGTTACTCCTGCCATCTTCTAACCATATAAACACATGGGGAAATAGCACAAAATTACAGTTAATTTGAGCCAAACTTGCCAATCACACATTCATTTACCGGAGAACAGGTAGCTCTGAAAACTCAATCTTGTGGTAAAAAGGAAGTCCTCTTTTATACGCTGCAATCATTTTTACAAGTAGACAAAAAGAAAAGATGATCTCTCCTGTGAAGTAGAAGACACCGGGAAGGTTTTCGGAAAAAGAATTTTCTTAGTGGCAACAGTAAGGGCTAAAATTGTTCCGCCTTAATGTGACTCACATATGGACTTGATTATTTTAGTTGAATCAAATTAAACAGTAGAAATTATAATTATAAAAGTTTCTATTGATTAACCTAATTCATCCGCTGTGCAGAGGCATAAATAGTTTGACAGAATTAGGATAAATTCCTATATCTTCCTTTCTAAGTACAACAAACTAAGGTCCCGTTTGGTGCGCAGGATAAGGGGAGAATTGGATTGTATTGGATTAAAATAGCTCCAATCCCATGTTTCTTATGACAAGCATTTATTTTAGGGATGGACTAATATACCAAAAGTACAACCCTTCTATACACCTCAATAGGACAAACAAAATCCCACCATACCCAAAGATTTAAGCGAGATTGGATAATATAACTCAAATTATCTATATATGCTTACATGCATACGTAAACATGCATACACATGCACATTTTACATATATATGTATACACATACATACAGACCTACATGCATACTCAAATATATATCCAACAAGACTTATTTTATCCTATCCAACCCAATGTTAAACATGGTATCAATACTTATTGTAGCCAATCTAATCCAGTCATATATCTACTAATCTAATCATATCCTATCCTATCTTACATGCCAAACATCACCTGGAGGATCCAGTACATTCAAACAAGAGTTACACCAGAACCGAATTTTTCTATTTCTCAGTATGATCTCTATCATCATCTCTATTCCATTTAGCCACGCACTCAATTCAAGGATCAAGCAAATAAGCAAATGGTTTAACAATGGTAAGAATGGACAGAAGAATAACATAGCACCTGAATTTCTACCCAAAAAAAAAATATATATATCTAAGAATTAAGATAGCAATGGGCTAATGCTACCAATTTATGATTTCTTGATTCAATGGCAAGAATATATAAGCTTAGGAAACTGAAAAAGTATTCACAAGAACGAAAATGCTGTAAGTATCTCACCGATGTGCAATGGGTGGATTCTGGCAATGCATTGCAAAGACTGCATTGCATACATCTCTAAATATTGAAAGAGCTTGCTTCTCCTCGAAAAAACCAGCACCTCTATTTTCCAACACATTAACCAGAGACTTCTCACAGAATTCCATCACAAGGAATGCTTCCTTTGTGCGACCCATATCAAAGACGGTATGAGCATACAGTGTAACAACATTGGGATGTCCCTTTAGTGATTTCATTACAGAAATCTCCTTCATTACCAATTCCAAAGATTCTTGATCATTACATATTATATGCTTTACAGCATATTGCTTGGCAGGATGTAAAGCATCTCTACCAGAGTATACACAAGAGAATCCACCTTCTGCAATGGCATTATGTATCTGAACCTTAAGATTTCCAATATCAATTATCCGACCATCAAGACCAGCTTGTTCCTTTTGGGTGAAAGGGTTAAACCTCCACATGATTGATACTATTGGGACAGAAAACAGCAAAGCAGTGTGCATGGTTAAAAATCTAAAATCTTAGCAGCAAAAAGAAAAAAAAAATATAAAAGGGAGGAACTATATATGCTGCATAATTCCCATGCTATAACGCACACGCACAAACACAGGACAATACATGACACAGGGATAACAAAATGACAAAGTTGTAAAAATTAAAATATCATTGCACCCCTTGGATGTCACTAACATGGACAAAACAATGACACACTCATTTCTAGAACTATCAGTAAAATATAAGAAACCACCACTCGTTAGTTGCTATTTTCATTTCAAACTCCACCAGCCATATATAATGCATTCATTGAAAACCCGGGGGGGGGGGTAAATTAAACCATAGTCTTGTCTAGTTGATAAAGAAAAGCATATATAAATGGGAGATTAACTTAAGGATATTAGCCACTTCGAAGTTTCCCAAATGCGAGTATTGACTCAATTTTCTTCTCAGCAACCAAAGAACATGAACCTCAATTAACAAAGCGGATGCTACATACTACATTCGAAAGATGGGGCTAATTTCTCAACTTTAGTTCTAATCTATTGGTACCTCTGATGATTGAAAATTAAACCCACATATGACTAATCCAATTTTTAATCCAAATATAAGATAATTAAAAATTAAAATTAAAGTTGTTGTATGACTAATCCAACTGACGACACAGTAGTCAAGACCCACATAAAAAATCAAACATACGGACCAATATAAAGAACCACAGATCCAATCCTACGTTCAAGATCAGAATTGAACTAGCTAAAGAGAGCCCAAGCAAAGTGAAAGTTGATCTACAGAATCAAGGTTCAAAAAAATCAATTCACGGAATCTAATTAACCCTAATTAAACGTTGGTAAATGCAACAACTAATGATAACCATTTAGACCAAATAAAAAAGGCTTTCAAATCAAGCTATCTAAATTCAAAAGACAGAGAAGGATAGAAGAGATCGTTACCAAAGAGATCCAAAGGTGGGGGAACAGAGAGAGAGAGAGAGATAGAGAGAGAAATGAGGTGCGAGAACTTTAGGGCTCACGAGGGTTATAAGAAATGAATTAGGGCTGCACTTGGAAGCACCTACGTTGACTTCTCCGGTGGAGTGATTTGATTTGAGGGGTGGATCTAACATTCTACCATCCCTCTCGGGAGCTACAACATTTACGGTGTATAAGAGTTTTAGAGGGAGAAAAAAAAGATTAATTGAGATAGAAAAATAAAAAGCAAAAATTTTGTTCGAAAGTTTTATAAAGAAAAGAAAAAAATAAAATTTATCAAAAATAAAAAATTTTATTTTTAATTTTTAAAAGGTAAATTTAGTATATATATAATATAAGATAATTTTTTTATTTCCTTTCTTTTTCTTTTCACTTTAAAAAAAAAATTTAATATTAAAAATTATTCTTCATTTTTTTTTTAATTTTTTTTTTCACATAAAAATTTCAAATAAAAAATAATAAATAATTTTCTCCTCTATCTTTTTTTTTTTTCCCGAATCTTCCCTTAAAGATTACTCGCTTGCTCACCATAACACGTGTCCATTTTATGCCTCCGGTCCGTCTCATCCCATCCCTCCGCAAGGGCCCTAGATTACCGGCATTTTCTATTCAGTTGGGTCAATATTGGTCATTGCATCTCTTCGTAAAAGGTTGAGCAGCTACCATCCTTGACCTTGACAACAGGGGGAGTGCTTCCATTCCAAGGGAAGAAAAGTGCCCTTCATGAGCTGCATATTTCAACACCAATGGTGTTGTCCACCGTATTAATAGGATCAACCCAATTGAAAAGCCATGACAACGACTCTTAGGATGTCACTAGGCTCACAACAAAACATTATACATATTTTCTAGAACAATAATTGTAAAGCAAGTCAAGTGCCTTCACCAAATGTTAAGGTTCTACATTGACCCATCACCAAAATTCCTAGAACAATAATTATAGACCTAAATTCTTTTAAATCATTTATTACCTTAACATTTCTTTCTTTAAACCTACGTGTTCTCTCTCTCTCTCATGTCAATGTCTGTCCTTTATCCCGATTACTTTTGGGTAATTTAGATTTTGCAGTAACTTCCGGTCTTAAAAGGGGTTGTGCAGTAAAAACATCAACAGCTCAAATGAATCAATCAAATGACGCTCTTCTATTTCATTTTTAATCTTTTTGAATCTAAATACAATTGGGTATTTTAAGTAGGTTTATATACTTTTTGTTTTGGGTAAAATGAGTTTCTACAATAGAAGATTAACATAATATTTAAATAATAAAGAATACATAAATACAATTAAGCGCCCTAGAAAAACAAAATAATATAAAAGAATAACAATTGGACATTACACACGTACGTGATTTCGAAAAACGATTCTAGTTGAGATTGAGCAACCAACAAATGAGTGTTCTAGGTATATTTGATTAATGGATATGGGTTTTGGTTTCACAGATTTTGATTTTTTCAATTCGAATGACTATTTTGAGGGATGATTTTAAATCTGTAAAATATCGTTGGAAAGTGTTCTAGCGGGGGAAACTCCGATATTTAAGTAAAAAAAAACAATTTTCGATAGGAATGAAACAAACTGAACACGAGAGAGAGAGAGAGAGTTGAAAGTCTTGTGATCTGTGTGTCAAGTGTTTGATCTCGAAGAGCGTATTTGGATTTCGATATCCTGAATGCTTTTTATATGTAGGTCTTTTAGGAGCAGTATGTACTAGGGGCGTTACAACCCTAGTTTATTGTGGGAAGATCCGAAAATCTTGGGATTCTATAGTCAAATATTATAGGAAGACGTGATTTTCATCATTTAGGAAGTTTAACAATGCGGGGAGATTTCTTGTCTTATAGATTAAATGTCAAAGGTCTCGTTCCTTATCTCGGGAGCGTATGTATCACCTTTGCTGATGGGGGTAACGATCGGCCCCTTGCTGATATGGCAAGGGTAGTGTTATTCGGTTGGTTTATTGCTAAAGGAAAACGTTTGGTGTGTTGGTTCGTATCCACCATTTGGGGAGATTAATCCTTAATCTTTGATACATCAGGGGTAGAATGTCTCTTTGGATCGTGGCTCACAAAATTGAATACCTTTTGTATCAGGTTTTTGGACCACGTCCCATCATTTTCTCCCAACTCGTGGTGTTGTTTCGTGAGAAAGGCACTATGAGTAATTATCATCGAAAATGCGTGAAACTTTTGGTGTGGCACGTGTTGCTTCGTATCTCGCAAATTGTCTTCCGTACTCTTTATAAGGTCAGACGTTTGAGTGTATTAGACACTTCTGTGTTTTCTTTCTCTTCCGTGAATCACTCTCTTCGTGCAAAAGCTTTCTTTAAGAAAATGCCAAAGGGTTCTTCTTCTTCGGCTTACCAGAGCATTGACGACATCAGGGGCACGATGACTAAGGAGGAACTCCAAGGAGTTCAGATTGATATGATGCTAGGAGATGATTACATCTTGGTATCGGCTACGGATGCGGACAGGGCAAATAAGGCCCTGGAGGGTTGCATTCCGATGTACGAACAGTCGGTGATATATGGTTTAAAAATCTCATACATGGGTCCGATTAGGGAAGTAATGTGTCAGTGGAACATTTTTCCCACATTGCTCCTTTCTAAAGCCTGGCGCCTTGTCATTGCAGTAAGTTATTTGTTGGACTTTTATTGTCTCCGCTTTGATTTTGAGATTTCGTTGGTCCTTCTTTCATTGAGGAGATGCGGGAGTAAGGGTTCCACTCGGGGTTGGTATAGATTGCAGACATATTCCGAGTCTAACTGAAAGTTTTACTCTAGCAAATCGATAGACAAGAAGTGGAAGTATAAGTATTTCTTTGTGGAATTTTTGAATAGGGATCTCATGCCGGTATTTCTTGATGTCGATCAGGGGCCATCTCTTGGGGTAAAATCTTTGACCCTTACCCGTCATTCCTGTTTCATTTAGAGGAACAAATGTTATCCATGGCGGGTTTATTAATCAGTGAGAGATGGAAGATTGACAGGCCCATTCTGTGGTCGATTATTTGCCTTCGGTAAAGGATGCCATCTTAAGCGAGGTCTCAATCATCAAACAAATGAGGCCGAATGCTAAGAGGCTATCAGAAGAAGTCGACAAGTCCTCTAGAGTTTGATTACCAAAAGTCGTATCCCCTTTATCGAAGAGGAGGATGATCTAATTACCTGAGCCTTCTTTAGAGAAGGAAGGGTATGAAGAGGCCAGAGAATTTACGTCTCTTGTGATGTCGAGATAGTCTGAGCCGACGATAGTAAGATTGGAGGTGGCTGAGAGCTCGTTGTTCGATGCGTCTTCCCTAGCTGGAGAGGCTAATAAAGGTGTCTCAATAAGAGAGACTCTTGAAATGGAAGAACTTAAAGACACTTCCACACCAATTATGTAGGAGCCACCGAAGGGACCGGGTGTTCCTGTTGTCCATGTGGATAAGTTGTCTTGTCTATCGCTCGCAGAGCCCCAGAGCCCTCCACGTAAGAGAGCAGACGGAACTGTTTTTCCTCTGTCTATTCCTATTCAGTTGTTTGACGGACAAAAGGATTCGCAAAGGAGGGAACGGCTGCTATTTGCACAGGGGACTATCGGTATAACTATGTTGATGCTGCTGAGGTATGTCGATTAGCCGAGCAGTCCAATTTTCATCGTTCAGACCTAGAGTTGAATAGGATGCCCCATGAGCAAGTCGACAAAACCCTTTAGTCCCTGGGCTTAATAGTATCGTTTCCTTCTAGGATTTATCTTGTTTTATTATTCATTTTTGCTTCAATCGACTTGATTCCTTTTTTGTAGACCATAGCCTTGATAGAGCTTTAGAGACAATGGAGGAAATAGTCAGAAAAATACCTTGAGGAGTTGGTCAACCAAGATTTGGCATTGTAGTGTGTTCTTGAGTAAAGTGAGAGAGACATTGAGGCTACGAGAACTTTAAGCGCTTTACTTATCGAGAAGGATGAAGAGGTAATGCGTTTACAACAAGAACTAGCTTCATTCTGGAAGCATTGTGAAGAATCAGAGACCAAGGCGAAAGTTCAGACCACTAGTTTGAACACTGTTGAAACATTAGTTCGATTGTGGGAGGAGTCTCTCTAGGCTGCAGAGTAGAAGATAGTCGAACTTGAAGGGTCTCTTATTAGGGATGTTGCGATCTTTAGGCATTCCTAATATAGGCTAATTGAGAGACTGAGGTGCACTGAGGAGATAGTTCGTCAGGTCAATTTGGACGAAACCCTACCTCTTATTGAAAAGACAGTGAAACAAGATATGATGGGCCAGGGATTGGTCCAAATTGATCCGGTTGGTAGTCCTGCTAGATCGGCTATGACTTAGACGATTGTAAGGTCTCCTCCTTGGGTGGTTTTGGCTCTTCCTCTTATTCCCCCTGTTTCTATATAACTTCTATATTACGGAGCTTTTACTCAATGATTTTTTCCTTTTTTCAAAGTTTTGTCTTATGAATATTCTTTGGGGGATGTTTCCCTACTTGTTTGAGTAATGAGGATAGGTTTTACCTATGTCCCTTTTATGGAGTTCGTCCATCGTAAGCTATGCTCAACAGTTCTTGGATCAC
Organism: Dillenia turbinata; assembly: GCA_037126225.1. Classification (NCBI taxonomy): domain Eukaryota; kingdom Viridiplantae; phylum Streptophyta; class Magnoliopsida; order Dilleniales; family Dilleniaceae; genus Dillenia; species Dillenia turbinata. Next base: position 1,624,291 of record JBAMMX010000013.1, read on the forward strand.
TTCCTGAGGGAGAGACATTCATTTACTCGAGGGTGTACTACCTTTATTAGAGGGGCCATCGATAGGACAAAACATGTTAGCCTTTCCTGGGGCCACACAACTTCTTTTCTTCCTTGTTAGTTCATCATCCGATCTTGCCCAGAGAGTTCTACGTGTCATATTGAATGTCGTTCACCCATCAAGGGACATATGTTCTGCAAATTTTTTAGCGGTAGTGCCCATTTGAGGGGGATTGATTCCAACAATAGATCAGAACGATATCGGCCTATTTAGAGAAATAGATCCTAATGATAGGTCAGGACGACATTGACATGTTCAAGAAGATAGATTCTAACGGTAGATCAGGGCGACATCGGTTCATTTAGGGAGATAGATCCCAAAGATGGGTCGAGACGTTCAGGGAGATAAATCCCAACGACAGGTCAGAGTGATATCGGCCCGTTTGGAGAGATAGATTCCAACGGTAGGCTAGGGCGATATTGGATCACTTGGGGAGATAGGTCCAAATGATAGGTCAGGGTGACATCAGCCTATTTAGGAAGATAGATTCCAATGGTAGGTCAGAGCGACATCAGCCTATTTGGGGAGATAGGTCTGAATGATAGGTCAGGGTGACATCAATCCGTTTGGAGAGATAGATTTCAATGGTAGGTCAGGGCGACATCGGCCCGTTTGGGGAGATAAATCCCAATGAGAGGTTAGGGCGACATTGGCTCGTTTAGAGAAATAGATCCCAATAATAGGTTAGGGCGATATTGGCCTGTTTGGGGAGATAGATTCCAACGGTAGGTCAGGGTGACATCGGTCTGTTTGGAAAGATAGATCACAATGATAGCTCAGAGCAACATCGGCCTATTCGGGGAGCACTTAATAGTTTGATTCAACTCAATTAGTTTATGGCAAAGAAAGCATACCATTATGGAAGGAAATCAATAACATGCCTAAGATACCGTAGAAATAATTATAAAAAGAGAAAAGTTTAGTGTTTACTTGGGAAGGGGTTCAGGAGACTCCAGATCACATGACAAGGTCCCATTTCTGAGAGGAGTTTGAAATTTAATTTTCATGTGCTTGGTGCTAGATAGAGCTTCCATGGCACTCAGGTTCAACCTGCCTAGAATGACATTGTACAGCGAAGTAAGTTTGGCCACATTAAACATAGTAGTAGCCGTTGTATGTTTCGGTGGTGAACCGAAAGTGATTGGGAGCGAAAAAACACCTTCAGGGTATCACCAAAGAGTCCTTTGACTGGACCTGCATGAGGTCGGAGGTGTGTTAGGCCAAATCCATTTATTGGAAAGCATCCCAATGGAGAAGGTTGTACCTTACCCCTTAGTTAACAAAAATCCTCCTGACTTTATACTAGCCGATTTTAGTGGCAATAATGAGGGGATCATGACGATTATGATCAACCCCTATCAAATCTTTATTGGTGAAGCCAATAATTGGTCTTTTGCCCTTAAGTTGTTTGTCAATTTGAGTTGTCAGTACCTCTTGAGGAGTGGGGAGGGATGCTTCGACTTTGTAGAAAATGGGTGCAATCATGCATTCAGTTTCGTACCTCTACGAGTAATCTTAAGGGTCTGAGTTGATGGTAGGAAAGATACTAGTTAGGACATAAGGCTCGTTCGTCATATATTTAGAGGATCACTTCATCTGGTCGATTGTGTGGTGGTCGTGCGATCTGTTGTTCGTTTGATTTATTTTCTCGTGGCAAATCATGCCGATCGGGGGAGGATGCATTCCTCCCTTCTATACGGATGAATCTTTGTAACTTCCCACTCCAAACCAAGAATTCCACCTCATCCATGAGCTTTCTTCATTAGTCTATCGTGTGGCCATAATCCCGTTGAAAGTGACAATATTTGGTCTTGTCTTTTTTAGAGTCGCCTTTTGTAGAACGGGGAGGCCATTTGATGTATGGTTTGTTTTTGATCTGGAGCAATACCTAATTGAGAATCTTATTCAGAGAAGTGTAGGTGTTGAACCTCCATTGAGGTGGGGTCCCTGTCAGTTTTTTTTTTTAGCAAAGGCTGCCGGGGTGACCGGCTGCATTCTCTTTGGGATGATAGATTCCTATGTCGATCAAAGGTTTCAATGTCTTCAGCGACAATATACTTTTTAGCGTGAGCATAGAACTCCTGGATGATGGAGGGATGGTTCTTCGTAATGGATGTTTTCATACCCGAGGGATGTAGTCTCGTAAACAGGGCGGCTAGCGCAATGGAATGATCTAAGGTTGGAACCTTCATCATCTCCACTTTGAATTTGTCCAAAAAGTCTCACAGGGATTCATCGTCTCTTTGTTGTAACGATAGTAGAGAAGTAGACTTCCTTTTGCCCCCTGACTCAAAAAATGGGTCTTGAACTACTGTCAAAGTTGAGAGAAACTTTTGATATTAAACGACGAGAGAGAGTTAAATCATATTAATGCATTACCCTTGGGAGTAGTAGGAAAGTGTTTGCATATAGTAGCATTTATTATATCTCTTAAAATCATTACTGTTATGAAGTGAGCCGCATGGTCACGGGGATCGGTTATATTGTCATATCTTTCCATGGGGGGTAGAAATATATCGTGAGGCACTAACTCTGAAGAGATCTAAGATCAAAGGGCGACATACCAGAAGAATAAAGGGCGATATCATTCCTTTGGGTATTGTTTCACTTGAGTTCATCGGTAATGAGTTGATTGACTTGTCTCCTCAAATCATCTGGATCATGACGAGAAGTCACCGAAGGTTCATAGTTTAGTCGGGGCGTAAATCATCGCGAACGTACATGTCCTAATCCTCCTAAAGAAGATTGTCCCTCTAGCCTAATAGCATGGTGATAATGTGTAAAATGTTAAATTTATTATTGATATTATGGTTTTATTTTAGATTGGTTAGTGTTCAAATGGATTTTTTTTTTGTGATTTGTTAATTTTAAGTGATTGAAATTGGAAGATTGGGTCAAAGTGGACTTATGAAGGCATTTTAGAGCTTAATGGTTCAAGATATTAATTTGGGCCTATGAAAAAAAGAAGAAGTTTGACAAATCAGGGGATATTTAGTTTAATTAATTTTAATATGATTTTATTTTAAGTGAAATTGTTTTTAAGGGTTTAATTTTAGTTTTCCTATTTTGGAGGAATCGATCCTTATCCTTTGTATAAGAGACTTTGTTTGGAACTTGAACACTTAAGAAAAGCATATTGTACGTCCTTTTGCCTTTTTTTTTTTTTTTAAACTAAGGAGGATGGCTACTGCATACTCTCTTAGGCCTTTGCATTTTTTCTTCTTCTTCAAGGAACACTTTTGTTTTAATTTGATATTGTTGAAGATTTAAGGGATGATGTTTATCACCATGAGTGACTAGTTTTTTTTTTTTTTTTTTTTTTTTTGATTTAAGAGAAATTTTCATTCAATTATCTTCACTATGACATTATATGTTTTATCTAATTTCTTGCCTTTTTAATTTAAGTATTTATTGATTCTTGATTTTATTTTATATAAAAGATTGATATTGGTTAATTTGATAATTTAATTCAATATTATTCTTTTTATTGCTATCCAGAATTTCAGTGTTTCGTAATTGTCATGAATGAATGGAATAAGTAGCAAATAAATTATTTATGTTTATGAATCTTTTACTGATATTCATGTTTAATATGTGGAATCAATGGAACAAAATTGAATAATTGCAAATATTCTAATTATTTAGATTTTGGTTTTACTGTTTTCACAAAATTTAATGTTATCATTATATTGATATAGAATATTATCGTGTTAGTCGATTAATGATAAGTTTTGATTGGATGCCGAATTTGACGAATTAATTTAAGAAAATACAAAATTTATTATAATTATTCTAATAAATTTAAGGTTAAATGTTTGAATTGTAAGAAAAATATTTTTAATTTGTGATCGATGAAACAATTGAATGTGGTGAACTTTTGGATCAGAGTTTTGATAGATTGATTTTCCTTCAATATTTATTATTTTTGTATTATTAATTTGTTTCTTTTTTTTGGTTTTTAATTTTAATTTAGGAATTTAATTGATAAATCGCTCATTTTTATTTTGTTATTAAACTAAGAAATTAAGTTAATTTAGCTTTCTTGGGATTCGATCTGGTACCACAATTACTACAAATTTGTTGTATTTGAGGAATCAGTATTAATTTTGAAGGTTTCGATAAACCCATCAAAATTTTGGCGTCTTTGTTGGAGAACTACATTAATTTCTTAGTTTGTGTTTTTCACTTATTATTCATTTTTGAAGAAGAAAAGATGGCAATTAGTGTATTTGAACCAACAACCCTTGTGCATTAAGTATCCAGCTATTAAGGTAGCATTCAAACTCAAAATTTGGTTTGATTTACTTACTTCCTATTTTTCGTGGTCTCTTAGGTGAGGATTCGCATAAGCATTTGAAGGAATTCCACGTTATCTACTCAAGTATGAAACCTTATGGTGTGACCGATAAACAAATAAAATTAAGGGTCTTTTCCGTTTTCTCTAAATGATAAGGCAAAAGATTAGTTATATTATGTACCCCCTGATTCGATAAACATATGGAATGGGATGCAAAAGCTATTTTTAGAGAATCTTTTTTTTTTTTAACATCTAGAGCTGCCAATATCAGAAAGGAAATATGTGAGATTAGACAAGTTAGTAGAGAGATACTGTATGAATATTGGGAGAGGTTTAAGTAGCTTTTTACTAACTGGCCACATTATCAAATACCGGATAAACTCTTAATTCAACATTTTTACGAAGGACTTCTACCTATGGATAGAAGGATAGTAGATGGGCCCAGTGGTGGAGTCTTGGTCAAAAAATACCTGAAGAAACTAGACAGCTAATTTCAAACATGACAGAAAATTCTCAACAATTTGGGATGAGAGTAGATGAAGCTACAAAACATGTCAATGAGGTAAGTCACTCAAATCCTGAAGATCAAATTTCTGAACTAACTACTTTGGTTTGTCAGTTAGCTGTAGGGCAATTGCAGGCAACCAAAGTTTGTGACATATGCTCAATTCCCTGACATCTTACGGTTATGTGCCCATCCTTATAAGAAGATCTTACTCATCGAGTAAATGTCATAGGAGGATTTTCTAGTCAACCTTAAAGGAAGTACGATTCCCACTTCACTAATTACAACCCTGGATGGAGAGATCATCCAAACCTGAGCAATGGAAACCAAGGAGGACAGATAATATCCACGCCAATAGTTTAATAGACCAGCACCTGCACCTGCACAACCATCGAATTTTGGTATGTCTTTAGAAGATATAGTGAAGGCTCTCACAACTAATACTCAACAATTTCAATAGGAAATGAGAGCAATTGTACATAATTTGGGGAATCAAATCACTCAACTAGTAACTTCAGTTAGTCACGTGGAGGCTTAAAACTCAGGAAAACTACCTTTACAAATGGTAGTAAACCCTAAGAAGAATGCTAGTGCAATGGTGTTGAGGAGTGGAAAAAAACTGCGATCAAGCCCACTATCACTCAAGAAGGTGGATGACAAAAAGGATGAAGAGGGAGAGGATGAAGCTGCCAATGAAAATCCAATTAGGGTAAAACCCGATTCCCCTTTACCTTTAAGTTCTAATCTAATTGTGTCACCTTTTCCCAGCAGGTTGGAGTGACCAAGTAGGAAGATTATGAGAGAGAAGTTTGGGAGACCTTCAAGAAGGTAGAAATAAACATACCATTGTTGGATGCTATTAAGTAAATTTTGAAATATATAAAATTTTTGAAAGCATTGTACACAAATAAGAGGAAGTTGAGTGGTGATGAGAAAATAAGGTGGGGGAGAATATGTTTGCTATCATCAAGAGAACTCTACCCGAGAAATGTGCAGTTCTAGATCTGTTTACTTTATTTTGTGTTATTGGTATAAAGAAATTTGAACGTACCATGCTAGATTTAAGAGAATCAATCTATGTCATGCCATATTCTATTTATATTGCTCTAAATGTAGACCCCTTGAAGGAAACTAGAGTGGTTATTCAACTAGCTGATCATTCTATTATGTATCAAGAAGGGATTGTTGAAAATGTTTGGGTACATGTTAATGAGTTAATTTTTCCAGCAAATTTTTACATTTTGAAAGTGGAGGAAGACACCATTACAAATTTATCTCCACTTCTATTAGGAAGACCATTCATTAAGATGGAAAAGACAAAAATAGATGTGGATGAGGGTACCCTTTCCATCAAGTTTGATAACGAGATTGTTAAATTTAATATTTTCGAAGCCAGGAGGTACCTGAGTGAATGTCATTTGATTTGTTCTGCTAACATTGTTGATTCAATTGTATAGGAATTTTTTAAGAAGAAAATGACATAAATCTTGGTTTGGATGCACAGTTGAATATTAAGGAGGAGTTATAGCCAATATTGGAACCACAATTAAGGTTAACAAATTCGAGTACACTATTGCCTATTTATCATAAGAAATTGTTATCCTCTATTTTGTAGGCTCCCAAGTTAGAATTGAAGACCTTGCCAGATCATCTTAAGTACGTGGATTTAGGTGATGAAGAAACCTAGCCTGTGATCATAGCAAGAGAGTTAATGGATGAACAAGAAACTCAGCTACTCCAAGTCCTAAGGGAGCATAAGACAACAATTGGTTGGACTTTGGTCGATATAAAGGGTATTAGTCCTTTAATTTGTATGCATCGAATTCTCTTAGAGGAGGACGCCAAACTGGTAAGGGAATCACAAAAAGAACTAAATCCAACCATAAAAGAAGCGGTAATGAAGGAAATTCTCAAACTTTTGGATAAAGGAATAATCTATCCAATTTCGGACAGCAAGTGAGTAAGCCCAATCCATGTGGTACCAAAGAAAATGAGGATCACGGTCGTAAGAAATCAAGACAATGAGTTGGTACCCATGCGAGTGCAAAATGGTTGACAAAAGATTATTGATTTTAGGAAACTCAATTTAAGCAACCAAAAAGGATCATTTCCCCTTACCCTTTATTGATCAAATGTTAGAAAAATTGGCTAGAAAATCATTCTTTTGTTTTCTTGATGGTTTTTTATGTTACTATCAAATTGTGATTGCACAAGAAGACCAAGAGAAGACTACATTCACTTGTCCATTTGGGATGTTTGCTTATAGATGGATACCTTTTGGTCTATGAAATGCTCCAGGAACATTTCAAAGGTGCATGTTGTTCATTTTTTCTGAATATATTGAGAAATGCATTAACGTGTTTATGGATGATTTCACTGTTTATGGTGATTTATTTGATAATTGCTTGGGTCATTTGATCAAAATCTTGAAAAGGTACATGGAAACGAATTTGATTTTGAACTATGAAAAATATCATTTTATGGAGAGATAAGGTATTATGTTAGGACATGTGATTTCCTCTAGGGGTATAGAAGTAGATAAGGCAAAGGATGATTTGATCAAGAGCTTACATTACCCTACAAACTTTAGGAAAATACGTGCTTTCCTTGGATATGTAGGTTTTTATCGCAAGTTTATTAAGGATTTTTTAAAAATTGTTTTGCCATTGTCTAAGTTGCTTCAAAAGGATATGCCTTTTGAATTTGGGGAAGAATGCAAAGAATCATTTGATAAGCTCAAAAACTTATTGACTATTGTACCAATCATTCAACCACCTGATTAGAATTTGCCTTTCGGAATCATGTGCGATGCAAGAATTTTGCTATAGGAACTGTTCTAGGCCAGCGGGTTGATAAGAAGAGCCATGTCATTTACTATACTTCAGGGACATTAAATGCTGCCCAATGTAACTACACCACCACTAAAAAAGGGTTCTTAGCAATTGTTTTTACTTTAGATAAATTCAGATCATATTTGTTTGGCTCTAAAGTAATTGTGTATTTTGACCATACAGCCTTGAAATATCTATCGATAAAAAAGGAGTCGAAACCAAGGTTGATAAGGTGGATACTCTTGCTGCAAGAGTTTGATTTGGAAATCAAGGATCAAAGAGGAGTTGAAAATTTGGTGGCTGATCACTTAAGCAAGCTAGTGAAGGAAGAAGAACCATTACTCATTTCTGAGATTTTTCTGATGAACAGTTGTTTCACTTGAAAGGTATAACCCCTTGGTATGCAGATATTGTGAATTATTTTGTCTCTTGTATTTTGCCTAATCACCTTAGTAAGTCAAGGAAAAAAAAAATTCGATGTGAGACAAAATATTATGTGTGGGATGAGCCATATTTATAGAAATTTTGTTTTGATCAAATAATTAGGAGGTGTGTCCAAGAAAATGAGTATAATTCAATTTTAGCATTTTGTCATAGTTATGCTTGTGGAGGGCATTTTGGGCCAAGAAGAATTGCTAGGAAGATTTTGGATAGTGGGTTATATTGGAAAACCTTGTTTGAGGATGCGTACTTGTTTTGTAAGAGTTGTGATAGATGTCAAAGAATAGGCATCTTGTCCTATAGAAATGAGATACCCCAAACTCCTATTCTTGTTTGTGAAATATTTGATATATGGGGAACTGATTTTATGAGGCCATTTCCTTCATCTTATGGATATGCTTACATACTCTTCGCAGTTAATTATGTGTCGAAATGGGTGGAAGCAAAAGCCATCAAGACTGACAATTTTAAATCTATTGTAGGTTTTATCAAGTTTAACATTTTCAGCAGGTTTGGAATTCCTAAAGCCATCATAAGTGATCAAGGAAACCAGTTTTGTAATTGCGCAGTCGAAACTTTGATGAAGAAGTATGGAATACATCACCGGGTTGTTACCGCATATCATCCACAAACAAATGGACAATCCGAAATTTCCACTGAAAGGTTAAATCCATCTTGGAGAAGATGGTCAACTTGGGGCGAAAGGATTGGAGTTTACGTCTAGATAATACGCTATGGGCTTATCGGACAGCATTCAAAATACCAATAGGGATGTCCCTTTATATGCTACTTTTTGGCAAATCTTATCACTTATCGGTGGAAATTGAGCATAAGGCATATTGGGCGATTAAATGTTGTAATATGAATATAGAGAAAGCCGGTGAATGAGTTGCAATTGCAAGAATTAGAAGAGTTGAGGTTGGAGGCGTATAAGAACTCAAGAATTTATAAGGAAAAAATCAAGTTGTTTCACGATGGCTTAATCTTAAAGAAACAATTTGAGATTGGGCAAAAGGTGCTTTTGTATAATTCTCGACTCAAACTCATGCCAGGTAAGTTACGTTCTCGTTGGGTTGGTCTATTTGTTGTAACTTATGTGTTTCCATATGGTACAGTAAAGATTAATAGTCTTGACACGAATAAGATCTAAAAGGTAAATGGACATAGGCTAAAGATATTTCACGATGATATGAAGGTTTCAACAACGTTGGACATTACATTAAAACCTTCAGATTATTCATCCAATTGAAGTCACAAATGGAGATTGTCGAGCATAACGACGTTAAACAATTACGCTTGTTAAGAGGTAACCTAAAATTTTCCTAAGAGTTTGATTTAGTTGATAGTAGATTTCTTAATTAATTAGATGTGTTTGATTAGTATCATTAGTTTCTTCTTTTTATTTTTACAGGTGCACAAGATGAGAATTCTAAGGGATGTATCTATTCAAGTTCAAGAGACAGAACAGAGGAGAATTAAGAAGTTGGGCAGAAACACTAGGTAGGTTAAGGTGTGATCACGTGGAGTTGAGAAATTAATTTCACAAATGGGCAGAAGCACTCATTTGCATAGGGCGTGATCATCGGAAGTCTGAGGTTAATTTCACAAATGGGCAGAAGCACTCATATTCATAGGGCGTGATCATGCGATTTTCTGATCAAAAAAGAAAAAACAGGAAGAAAGAGAGAAAGTCCACAAAACCTTGTTTTTTTCCCTTCTCATTTGCGAATTCTCCTTATCCTTCATGGCCTCTTCTATACAAATTCATCAATTGCCAGTTTGCTAACCCTCTGAATCCTTCATGACCTAGCTCTCGTTGTTAAAAACCTTCTAAATCCTTTGCAAATATTCATCATCATCATTTTTCCAATAACCCTCTGCACTCATTTCGCTGATAACCCAAGAAATTTCACCCCTTTCTCCTTTGCAAATCCCTTAATCGAAACCCTTGTTTCGCCATCACCATCATCAATCATCACCACAACTGCAGAACTTTCAAAATCCTTGGTTTCAAAACCCTTTCTCCTTCATGAATTCGAATACCGTTCAATCGCTAACCCTTTGAATCATTTTGATCACAACCTTAAATTTTCGATTAAAATTCTTGATTCTTGATAAGAAACTCTTGATTCTTAATCAAAGGACCAAAAATTTTCAAACCCTAGTCCTGCGTTCACAATCCTCTCCATGAAGAATCTTTGATCTGCTATTGGAATTTTGGTCACTGAAGCCTAATTTCATCACAATAGGGAAGAAAAGGGTTGCTGAAGGTATGGTCTTCGCTATTGTCAACTGGTTTCAACACAACCAGAAGTTCCAATTCATCAAACTAGAGAACCAATCTCCCTTTTATCTAAGGATCAACCTACTTCCTCTGCGACCTTGTCCATGCAATCATCTCCACCAGCCCCTGCGGCTCCTTCACAGTAATAAGAACCACGAATAGGGCCTTTGGTGTGAATACCTAAGCTGAAGGATCCTTAGAGACGGCCTCGCATATTACTCTCGTGGTCAACTGCAGCATCTTTGTAACACCGACTAGGGAGAGAAAAAAAAAAGAATAAGGAAAAGTCAAAAGTGGGCCCCACCACCACCACTTTCTCTATTCTTTTTATTTTCTCTCTTTTTCTTTCTTTTTCTTTCCTTTTCTTTTTTCTTCTTGTTTCCCTTGTCCTTGGCCAAAGACTGTCTCTGCCTCTTATCTCTCTCTCCCTTTTGGTTGTCTCACTCTCCCTCTCTTCTCTTTATAAAAATTTGATCAAATCTCTCCAAATACCGATAGATTTGAGCTACAAACTCTCCCACAAACCCCCTAGAATGTTGAATCTTAAGGGAGATTCAAATTTTCGTAAAGAGAGAAAAACCTAGGGTTTAGAGTAATTCAACTAGGGGTTGAAATTGGGGATCCCTATAAAGGTAAATTTTCTTTCTTAACTTTTATTTGTGTTACCTTTGTATGAATTTGTAATTTATTCTTGAAATTTGAGATTTTGTAGAGAGAAAAAATTTAGGGTTTTGGTGTAACCCAACTTGGGAACGAAATTGGTATCTCCATTTAAGACAATCTCCTTCTCTTAACTAGATTTAACTTATTTTATCATGTCTTTGAATTATTATGATGAGATTGAAGGATTAAGTTTAGGGATTTAAGCCTAGAGATTGTATAATGATGAAATTTAGGGAAATATTAAATGAAAAATTATTTCTCTAGGTTTGTGATATTTAATAAAAGAATTTGGATATAGATTTGATGATGTTGAGAATTTAGGGTTAGGAAAATTTAGGAGAAAATTAAATTAACCCCAATTTGGTTTATGATTGATGGTGAAATGGTGTTTATTGTCTTAGCTAGTGACAATTGAAAGTTAGGAGGAATTAACTTAGTTTTGGATTATGGATTGAGAGTGTTAACCCTCACAAAAGATAAGTGGATTATATGTTATGTCTTCAATGAGTAAAATATTTTACTTAATATTTTTAAAATAATTTTAAAATAAATTTTGAAATATTTTGTGTGTGTGAAATATCCACATATATGAATTTGATACAGTCATGCATCCAAATTGTTAGAAATGGATAATGTGCCATGTTTTATATGATATATTGAGTATGATTTGATTTGAGAAATAGTTAAATTAAATTTGGCACATTTGTTACATTGATTAAATGTGAAATGGTGTATTTATTTGGTTTGGGGTGTGAGGCTGAACCCCTATAAGTGACTATAGTCATTCCTTACCACGGTATGGCTCGACGAGGCAATGTGATTGGGGTTTTATTAGACACGGAAGTTAGTCGAGCCCGAGAGACGCCTCTTTTGTCCCGTCGGGCTAACTTGGTTGCACTGTCAGGGAGGTCCCGAAACAACATTAAGGTTAGTGGCATTTGGTAAATGTGAAACATATGAAAACTCTTTGGCGGATTCGCCCTTGGTCATGGTAGACCATTGTCGAACAAAGTGATTTTAGCATTTCCCTATATTTATTGAAAATATTGTTATAATTTGGATGCATAAAACTTGTTTTATTATGATATCTGGATTTAACTGGATAATCTTGATATTTATCAGAACATTTATGAATTTGAATATGTTGAAGATGAATTTCTTTGGAATATTATTTGATATATCCACACCCACCCCTTATTTATCATATAACATGTTATTTCACTCACCGAGTATTGTTTATACTTATTTCTTTCATTTCATTTTTATAGAGAACGTTTAGTTTGGAGGTTAGTTCTTGTCTTGAGTCGGGCTGGAGATATTTTGTATACCTCTTCAGGTATCAATTTCTTCAATTTTATTTTGAGGTATTAGCGGACCCTTGTGGAGGTATTGGTTGTAACTGTTTTTGAAATACTAATTTGAATTCAATCTTTGTTGATTTTGAAGTTTGAATTTTATTTGGTTTTGTGAACATATATTGAGGACTTATTTGATTTGTGAAACTATATTTGGAAAATTGTTTTTGATTGATTGGTTTGGATCCCTTTAATAGGGATTTGTGTTATATTGTGTGGATTTGATTGGAATGGTTGGGTTGGCCTTGTACTTGTATTTGGATTTGGATGGCCGGGATGGCCGAGATGGCCTCATGTATGCATGCTTGAACAAGGATGGACTGGGTTGATCCTTTGATTGTATGATAAATGCATATTGACTGAATTGGATTTATTGGATTATTTTGAAAAATAGATAGATATCATTGAATGTCTTGCGGTGTCTTGGTGTATGGGTTAGGTTTACTTGTATTCTTAGGTAAAACGGTGGTTGTTGCGTGCTCGATTTGAGGGTCGTGGTGTGACAATTTTATTTGTATCAGAGTTTAGGTTCTTGTTTTACAAAATTTTCAGAGGTTTGTAAATATTTCAAATATTTTTTAAAGGTCCTTAATTGTTTTCAAATTATTTTAAAATTTTGATGTTCAAAGTGTTTACAAAGGTTATTTATTTATTATTTTAAAACACCTCTTATAGGTCTTAGAAAGTTGAGTTTATTATTATTATTAATTTTAGGGGGTTGGTTATTTTGTTATTTACCTAATTTAACATGCTAAGTATAGTTTCTCTTTTGTAGAACTATGCCTCCACGAAGAAGAATGAGGAATCCAAATGAGATTTTTCACATTCCACCTCCACAACTTGAGGCCGTATCATCTTCGTACATCCCTTCTTTAGCTCCTACTCACCTGGCTCCACCAACCAAGACTTTGACCCCATTGCTTGTTGGACTCCAACAAGTGATGGATTGGTGGATGGCCTATGGGGCTCAAATGTAAGTTTCGCCTCAAGTACCAGTTCCATCTCCACCTACTCCGATCATCCCACCGAGTCCTCCGATGGCACCGGTGGTTCCTCCTACTTCCATTTCTACACTGGCCACCCGATCAACTGTTGAGTTATCTAAGCTGCTTAAGGAAGCTTGGCTACTAGAATGTGACACCTTCTTAGAAACTTCTGATGCCATGGTAGCCAAGAGTTGGGTCAACCATGTCCAAGAAGTGGTGGCTGATACAAGGCTTGATGATGAGAGGAAGCTCATGGTGATTGTGAAACTCTTAGATGAAGATGCTCGTGTATGGTGAGATAATTTGAGAGCGAGGTCTTCGACACTAATTATTTGGAATGAATTCTTTCAGGAATACGATAAGAAATATTTTACTCAGTTTCATCAGGACATGAAAAGGAAAGAGTTTCTCCATCTTCGCCAAGGCAATAAGACGGTGACGGAGTATGAGACTAAGTTGAGGAAACTGTCATCTTTTGTTCCAGATATGGCCTCCAAAGAGTATATAAGATTTAAGTTCGAGAATAACTTGAACTTGAATATTCTAGAGAAGATGTTAGTGACTAAGACTCATTCCTTCCAAGATGTATTGGAGTTGACTTTGAGGGCTGAACAAATTGCAGAAGAAAGGGGGAAGATGAGAGAAGGTTAATAGAAGAAGAAGAAGTCTGATTTTGTATCGGGACATAGCTCAAAGAGGAGTAGAAGCTCAGGCTCCTACGGTGGTATCTCCATTTCTGGATCTGTTGGCCATCCACAAGGCCAATAATCACCTCAGTTTAGAGCTCCCACAGCTAGTGCCACCTCCGAAAGTAAGTTGGTGGGGAGTAAGAAGGATCATTGTCCAAATTGTAAGAAAGTTTACTTCGGATTTTGTAGGGAGCCCCAGAGATGTTACCATTGTGGAAAGGAATGACACTTTTGGAATGCTTGTCTTGAGTTGGGCCTAGGTGGACAAGGGGTCCAAATAAGTCGAGGTCACCCGACTGGCTAGAGAGGCGATTAGTCGAAAGCTCTTATACCCTTAGCTAACACGACACCAAGGATAGGGACCGAGAGCAACACGTTGGTTGCTCCTTCCCAACGTTCTCAACTAAGAACTCAGACTTGGATTTATGTGATGACAAATGAAGAGGTTCAGACTAACCTAGATGTAGTCACAGGTATATCTTTAGACATAAACCTTGAGCATTTAGAATTATAATATGAAAGATGCATAGGTCATGACTTGAAGCATGGTGATAATGTATGTCATTAGGTAATGATTGAAGAATTTGAAATTGTATGATATGTATTAATATGATTGTTATTGAAAATTTGTGAAATTGAGTAGAAATGAACTATTATGTATTGACTTATAGAGTTTTCTTGAGTAATGTATCACTCAGTAACTAGTTACTCGATTGTGACAAAAAATCTCCTTTGATAATGGTTTGATTGGCCAAATGGTAGGGGACCTTAGTAGTAATTTTGTTCTCCGTGTCTATATCTTGATTTTAGGAGTTTGACAAGTATGTTTAATTAGCATAACCATGTGGATTTATTTATGATTGAGACATAGGATGAAATGCTGTTAGGTGTCATATTTGAGTGTATGTGTTATGGTTTAATAAATGTTTGTGGTTTATTTTATTAGGTATGATGAGTATTTTTGGAGTTGATACACGAGTGTTGTTAGACATGGGGTCCAATAACTCATTTGTGAGTTTGAGATTCATTAAGCACTCCAACCGACCCTTGACCCCTCTTGATGAAGAGTTACTGGTAGTCACTCCATCGGGAGAACAATTAATGAGAAATGAGGTGTACGGGGGTTGTGATGTGGTGATTGGGGAAACTACACTTGAGGCCGACTTGATACCATCGGAAATGGTGGATTTTGATGCCATATTGGGTGTGGACTGGTTACATCTCCACTGGGTTTCAATTGATTGTTTCACGAAAGAGGTGGAATTCCAAAAACCGGGATGTCCTATAGTAGTATTTATCGGTGAGCGACGGATTTTACTGAGTTGTGCGATCTCGGCCATAGAGGCAAGGAAGTTAGTGCATAAAGGATATGAAGTTTACCTTGCACACATCATTGACACTACAGTTCGGGGTCTCAACTTGAAGAATGTTCCGGTAGTAAATGAGTTCCTAGATGTCATTTTGGATGAGTTGCCTGATTTGCCTCCAATTCGAAAGTTTGAGTTTGCCATTGATTTGGCTTTTAGTACCGCCCCAATCTTGATCCCCCCGTATAAAATGGCACCCATAGAGTTGAAGGAATTAAAGGTACAACTCCAAGAGTTATTGGAGAAAGAGTTTATCCAGCCAAGTATTTCACCTTGGGGTGCTCCAGTCTTATTTGTGAAGAAGAAGGATGGCACTCTCTGATTATGCATAGACTACCTGCAACTCAATAAGGTGACCATCAAGAACAATTATCTATTGTCAAGAATTGACGATCTATTCGATCAGCTACAGGGGGATTTGGTATTCTCAAAGATAGACTTGAGGTCAGGGTATATCACCAGTTGAGAATAAAAGGGGATGACATTCATAATACCGCGTTTAAAATGCGATATGGCCACTATGAGTTCTTAGTGATTTTTTTTGGTTTAACCAATACTTCCATAGGTTTCATGGACTTGATGAATCAGATTTTTCACTCCTATTTTGACAAGTTCATTATAGTTTTCATTGATGACATATCGGTATATTTCAAGAATGATAAGGAGTATTCTGAACATCTCTGGATAGTGTTGCAAACTCTTTGGGAGCAGTTGTATGCCAAGTTCTCTAAGTGTGAGTTTTGGTTAAAGAAGATTGATTTTTTGAGACATGTGGTATCTAGAAATGGGACATTTGTTGATCCGAAAAAAGTAGAAGCCATATTGAAGTGGGAGCAACCAAAGAATATCATTGACGTGAGAAGTTTCCTTGGATTGGCGGGTTATTTTCAGAGATTTGTTGAGGGGCTCTCCAAAATTACGGCTCCATATCTAACTTGACCCCGAAGGGGGTTAAGTTTGAGTGGGATAAAAAGTGCAAAAAGAGTTTTTAGGAACTCAAGAAGAGGTTTATATCTGCTCTGATCGTTGCCCTTCCTACTAACGATGGTGATTATATGGTGTTTATTGATGCTAGTCGACAAGGGTTGGGTTGTGTGTTGATGTAAAATGAGCGGGTGATTATTTATGCCTCTTGGCAATTGAAGAAACATGAGTTGAATTATCTTATGCATGATTTGGAGCTAACTGTTATTGTTTTCGCCTTGAAGATATGGTGATGTTACTTGTATGGGGCTATGTGCAAGATCTACACCAATCGCAAAAGTCTCTAGTACTTACTCAAAAGGAGTTAAATTTGAGGCAACGAAGGTGGCTAGAATTGATCAAGGACTATCATTTAGTGATGAACTACCACCCTGACAAAACAAATGTGGTCGTAGATGCCTTGAGTCACAAGTCATCTTTTTCTTCTTCGGCATCTCATGGGGGTTCGTATCTCTCATGCTTGGTAGGATTTTGTGCACTTGGAGTCAGGTGGGCCAATGATGAGCACGGTGCACTTTTGGCCAAGTTTGAGGTAAGGCCTAATTTGGTAGATCACATTCGAGAGATTCAGGCAACCGATAATAAATTGAAGGGCATTGTTGAGAAAGTTCACAAGGAAGAAGGTGGCGGGTTTAAAATTAGGGAAGATGACATGGTAGTATACCAGAAGCGGATTTGTGTTCCCAATAATGATGATCTTCGGAGGGACTTACTTGAAGAGGTACACTCCTCAACTTATGCGATGCATCTCGAGAGTACCAAGATGTATCGAACCATCGAGGAAACTTATTGGTGGTCGAGGTTAAAACGGGAGATAGCCGAATTTGTGGCTAAGTGTCTTTTGTGCTAACAAGTCAAAACCGAGCATCAGAAACTAGCTGACATCCTCCAACCTTTACCGATTCCTGAGTGGAAGTGGGAACATATCACTATGGACTTTATGATTGGTTTGCCACGTACTCCAAGTCAGCATGATGCCATTTGGGTGATCATGGATTGGCTTACCAAGTCAACTAACTTTTTACTGATTCAAAATACCTACTCCTTGGAGAAATTGACCAAACTTTATATTGATGAGATTGTGAGACTCCACGGTGTTCCAATATCTATTGTGTCAGATCGTAATTCTAGATTCACTTCACGATTTTAGTTTAAATTGTAGGAGGCATTAGGGACTAAGTTGAAGTTTAGCACAACCTTCTATCCCCAAACTGATGGACAATCGAAGCACACAATTCAAACCTTGGAGGACATGCTTAAAGCGTGTGTGATGGACTTCCAAGGTAGTTGGGATAAGTACCTTCCATTGATTGAGTTAGCATATATCAATAGCTTTCAAACTAGCATTGGAATGCCGCCTTACGAGGCGTTATATGGAAGGAAGTGCAGGACTCCGATTTATTGGGATGAAATTAGAGAACAGAAGATTGAAAATGTGGAGTTGATTGAGGCTATCATGGAGAAAGTGAAGGTGATTCAAACAAAAATGAAAATGACTTAAGATAGACAAAAGAGTTACGCTGACAGAAGGAGAAAACCTTTGGAATTAGAGGTCGGAGATGTGGTTTTATTGAAAATATCACCTTGGAAGGGTGTGATCCGATTCTGAAAGCGGGAGAAATTAAATTCTCGATACATTGGTCCTTTTAAGATTCTTGAGAGTATTGGAAAGGTGGCCTACAGACTTGAGTTACCTTTGGATTTAGAGAAAATCCACAATATATTTCATGTATCTATGCTAAAAAAATATTTGTCAGATCCTTCGCAAGTTTTAAAGACCCACCGGTCAAATTAAAAGAAGACTTGAGTTTCAAAGTTCAACTCATAGCTATTATTTGTGTTATTTTTGTATGAATTTGTAATTTATTGTTGAAATTTGAGATTTTGTAGAGAAAAAATTTAGGGTTTTGGTGTAACTCAACTTGGGAATGAAATTGGTATCTCCGTTTAAGATAATCTCCTTCTCTTAACTAGATTCAACTTGTTTTATCATGTTTTTGAATTATTATGATGAGATTGAAAGATTAAGTTTAGGGATTTAAGCTTAAGGATTGTATAATGATGAAATTTAGGGAAATATTAAATGAAAAATTATTTCCCTAAGTATATGATGTTTAATATAAGGGTTTGAATATAATTTGATAATGTTGGGAATTTAGGATTAGGAAAATTTAGGAGAAAATTAAATCAACCCCAAATTTGGTTTATGATTGATGGTGAAATGGTGTTTATTGCCTTAAATTGTAAAAATTGAAAGTTAGAAGAAATTAACTTAGTTTTTAATTGTGGATTAATAGTGTTAACCCTCCCAAGAGGTGAGTGGATTATATGTTATACTTTAAGTGAGTAAAATATTTTACTTAATATTTTTAAAATGATTTTAAAATGAATGTTGAAATGTTTTGTGTGTGTGGAATGTACCTATACATGAATTTGATATAGTCACGTATTAAAATTGTTGGAAATGGATAATGTGCCATGTTTTATATGATGTATTGAGTATGATTTGATTTAAGAAATAGTTAAATTCAATTTCACACATTTGTAACATTAATTAAATGTGAAATGGTGTATTTATTTGGCTTGGAGTGTGAGGTTGAACCCCTATAAGTGGTTATAGTCATTCCCTACCATGGTGTGACTCGACGGGGTAACATGGTTAGGGTTTTATTAGACATGAAGGTTAGTCGAGCTCGGGAGATAGCTCTTTTGTTCTTTCGGGCTAACTTGGTTACACCATCAGGGAGTCCCAAGCCAACGCCAACGTTAAGGGCATTTGGTAAATGTGAAATGTATAAAAACCCCTTGGTAGATTCGCCCTTGGTCATGGTAGACCATTGTCGAATAAAGTGATTTTGGCATTTCCTTGTATTTATTGAAAATATTGTTATGAGTTGAATACATAAAACTTATTTTGTTGTGATATCTGGATTTGACTGGATAATCTTGATATTTATCAGAACATTTATGAATTTGAATACGATGAAAATGAATTTCTTTAGAATATTATTTCACATATCCACACCCACTCCTCATTTATCATATATCATGTTATTTCACTCACTGAGTATTATTTATACTCATTCCTTTCATTTCATTTTTACAGAGGATGTTTAGTTTAGAAGTTAGTTTTTGCCTTGAACCAGGCTGAAGATATTTTGTATACTTGTTTGGGTACAATTTCTTTGATTTTATTTTGAGGTATTAGTGGACCTTTATGAAGGTGTTGGTTGTAATTATTTTTAAAATATTAATTTGAATTTAATTTTTGTTGATTTTGAACTTCGAATTTGATTTGGTTTTGTGAACTTATATCGAGGACTTATTTGATTTCCGAAACTATATTTGGGAAATTGTTTTTGATTGATTGGTTTGGATCCTTTTAATAGAGACTTGTTTTATATTATGTGGATTTGATTGGAATGGTTGGGTTGGCCTTTTACTTGTATTTGGATTTGGATGGCCAAGATAGCCTCATGTATATATGTCTTGAACAGGGATGGACTGGGTTGGTCCTTTGATTATGTGATGAATGCATGTTAACTGAATTGGATTTGTTGGATTATTTTGAAAAATAGATAGATATCGTTGAATGCCTTGCGGTACCTTGGTGTATGGGTTAGGTTTACTAGTATCTTGAGATAACATGAAGGTTGTTGTGTATTTGATCCGAGAGTCGGGGCATGACAATCTTCTGTGTTAATACTCCAAGTGACCCTTCTTCCTTTCTGATAGAATCTGAAGAATCACCAATCTTGGACCTGCAACCACTATCCACTTTAAGAAAACATAGGTCGTGATCACAAGTTGCAAAGGGAAAAGCAATCCTTCCTCCAGCTTTATTGAAGTTAGGAGCCCATCTCAGGTTTAATTCTACAGAACACAAGCGCAATTACTCTGATATTTCCACCAGGTCTGTTATTTCTTGCAAATATTTTCATATTCTTATGTTAGAGTCACTTGGCATACTTGATAGAATCAATGGATTTTTATCTACAAGTGGCTGGCATAATTACATGAATTTGATATATACTGTATTTAGGGAACTCATATGTGAGTTCTATACGACCTTTCGATTTGAGACTATTTCACAGTGGACAATAGATACCCCAGGTGTCATTGATTTAGGCTTATGAACCGTGCATTTCATTTCTCTTTGACATAATTTAATGAGCCTTTAGGGTTTGTGGATGCAGCTATTTCTCGATCCTCTACTTGTTTATCATTTGTTTTTGATTACAAACCTCATTTTAATTCATATTGCTCAAGTATTTGGTTAGAAATGACAATTAACCCTTATCACTTTGATCTTAGTCATTCAAAAAGTCAGTATCTTAAAGATCATGCTTTGCAAATTATACATAGATTCTTGGCTTTTAGTTTTTCTGGAAGAAAGGCCAGCTTCGCCATTTGTACCAAACCAGAACTGTTTTTCTTATCGTCTATGACCCAAAATTAGAAGGTTAATTTTGGTTATTGGCTTGCTACACAATTCCGGAGCATTATGATGTCTTCTGCTAAACCATTGATTCTTGGATCATTAATCATACATTTGGCTGTTAAGTTAAGGGTATTAGACTTGGAACATCATAACATGAATATTGTTTGTTCAACTGAACCATTGGATCTTGAGTGCTTGTTGAGAATGCGTGTTGTTTGCAAATTGGATAGTGTTTATCATTTTACCTCACGGGGTGAAATCCGATCGAGAGTTCATTCTTGTTTTACAGGTCCTTTCGATGCTTCAAGGCCATCTCCTTCTATTTCTCTGGATCAAATTGTGCATGATATGCAACAACATATCTTGCGGCTGGAGAGAACATTCAAACTCTCGCTAACTTTGTGGGTTTTCAACTCCCTTTTTTGCCATCACCCTAATCCTCTCTCTTTTCCTATCTTTTTATTGCCCTATCTTTATATGTTGCATTGGGTGATTTTCTAAGACTGGTTTGTGAGTTTCTTTAGCATTGTGCCCAATTTCTTACGTTCTGCACACATTGAAGACAATGTAAGATCTAGGTGTGGGGGAGGATTTATATGCCAATTTTATTTTCTTCTATTTTATTTGGAACTTCGTACTTTTTTTATTTTTATTTTAGAATAGTTTTGAGTTAGTATGCATTGTTAGTTTGAGTTGAAATGCATGAAAGAAATAAGTGTGATTAGTTGTTTTTGGATAAAAAATGTTTTGAGTACCCTATTGATTTTGATGATTTAATTAAATGAAGATGTGCAAGATTTGATATAAATTAAAATATTTATATGAGTTTTTGAGCCTTAAGAACATACCATCATCTTTACTCTAAATTTTCTTTGATGAATGTTTATCAATCATAGTATGTTTATTCTAGAACTTATTTTGCCATGCATTTGGAGACCACATCTTTGAGTTTATGTATTACTATGATGGCGACGCTTAGGTTTACCCTTTTGGTTCTCAGAAAAAAAAGACCTTCCGGTACATATTATTTTTCCTAGTGAACCTATTTGAGTTTATACCCTTTTCCTTTTATAACCACATCATTTGACATATGACATTCTTTTTTATGCTTAACCTTCTTTTGGCTCTTATGTCAAGAAACATGTGATTAGAACATGAATTGAGTGATTATTTGTAAAAGAGAATTGAGTAAATTTTATTGTTGGATTGTTTTTAGGGATTTAATCATACGATTGGGGGGGTGTGTATGTGTACTATATCTTCATTTATCCTCAAGTTTATTATTGTCTTTGAAAAGAAAAAAAAAAGAAAAAAAAAGAAAAAAAAAGAAAAAAGAAAAAAAGAGAGAAAAAAGAAGATTCCCAGAAATTGAGATTGGGGAATTTGATTTCTTCTTCTTCTTTTTTTTTTTTTTTTTTTTTTTATACAAAAGTTTGTGATCGACGAATGAGATGGAATAAAATAAGAAAAAAGAGAGGGGTTATTTTTCTTTGGATTGATTGTATTTCATGATATAAGGTATGTTTGATGGTTGGAAATGAGTCTTGTGTTTCTTGACATGTTTCTTTTGATATATACATGACATATCACATTTACCCTCTTATTCTACATTTACTCAATCTACATTACAACCCTTATAAAGACTTTTGAATTTTTGTTTTGAATTCATATAATTAGTGGTGAAGATTTGATAAATAAGCAAATTTATGGTAATGACATGTTATACTTTTGGATAAAACCCATTTATTGAAAGACATCCTAGTAAAGGAGATTACAACCAAGCCCCTGATCCACGAAGATCTTTCTGACTTCATATTACCCAATCTTTGTGGTAATGATGAGAGAATCGTGACGATCTAGGTTGACCCCTACCAGGTCATTGTCATTGAATCGATCATAGACCTTTTCTTCTTAGGCTATTTCTCGGTACAAGTAACAAGGACTTCTTTGGATGCGAAGTCGGACAGCTTTGTCTTTTGGAAGATTGGGGCTACTAAGTGCCCCTTCTTGTTTGGTCATGTGTTGTCGTGCTGATGCAGTGCCCGCAAGATATGGGTCGGAAGGTAAGGCTCTAAAGGGTCATATTCACCCTGTACTAAGAGGATTACTTCGTTTGGTCGGTTGTGGGTGTTCTCTAGGATTGGTTGGTTGACTTGCTCGTTTTCTCGCTTTGCATTGTGAAAACTCCAAGGAGGGAGACCTTCCCTTTCTGGATTTATAATCCTTTGGAGTCAACCACTTTGGATAGGGAACTTGAGTTCGACTTTCAGTTTCTTACGTTTATTTGTTAGATGCTCATAATCTTGATGGAAGTGACAACATTGAGTCTTAACTTTTTTGGAATCCGTAGAATGAGGAGACCACCTGACATATGGTTTGTTCTGAATTTGGATCAATACTTGATTGGTCCCTCGTTTAGAGGCATATAGCTAGTAAACTTTCGTGGTTGTGGGGGTCATTGTCGGGCCCTCTTAGGTGAGGACCATTGGGTGATCGACTGCTCTCGTTTTGAGTTGGTTGGTTTCGCCTTTTGTCAAAGATCTCAGCATCTTCAGTGACAATATTCTTCTCCACTCGTGTGTAAAACTCTTGGATGGTAGATGAGAGATTCTTGGTGATGAACGTTTTCATCCTCAATGGTCGTAACCCCGTGAGTAGTGTTGACAACTTGATAGAGGGGTCCAAACTAGAGAGTTTCATCATATCGGCTTTGAACTTCTCGAGGAAGTTTCTTAATGTCTCATCATCCCTCTGTCGCAATTGTTGCTGGAGTTAGGAAAAACTGTTGATGCTAAATAGGGGGAGCGAATTGAACCATGTCATTGCGTTGCTTTTCAGGGTCGTTGGAAAATGCTTGCACATGGTGATGTCTGATATATCTCTTGAAATTATCACAGTAATAAAGTGGGCCATGTGATCTCTGGGATCGGTAGTGCCATCATACCTCTCAGAAGGGGGAGAAGCACATTGCGAGGCGTCAGCTCCGGGGATATCATGGCATCAAATGGTGAAAGACCAGTGTCAACCCCGATTCTTAGATCAAACACGCGACAACCGCCACGTTATCTCAACATACATGTAAACCCTACCCGTATATCAAGGCATCGCAAGACATTCATTGATATCTATTAATTTTTTTTTCAAAATAATTTATTTATAATCAAAAATAAATCAACATGCATTCATCACAAAATCAAGAATCAACCCGATCCGTCCTTGTTCAAGCGCGCATGCAATTGGGCCAACCTAGCCATTCAAATCTAAATAACTTCATAGATTTTAAACCAAGTCCCTGCTCAAGGGATCCATTTCCAAATTTCACCAAAATAATTCTCAGAGAAATCCAAGAAAATAAAAAGAGAGGTCCTCATTTTTAAGCGTACAAAATCGTACTTAAATCAAAAAGCAAATAACATGGTACAAAATGAGTTTACAATAATAAATACAAAATTTGTCTCCCATTTAGGTCTATTAAATATTTTATCCAAAAGATGACCATACCCAATAGATGCCCAACAAAACAAACTCCTTCCGATTGCTCTAAATGTCCATAAGTCTAAACTAGGTTTTCTCTGTAAAATGGAAGGGGAGGGGTGAGTATAAAATATATCCGGTGAGTGATATATAAGTTCTACAAAAATAGGAATTTATATGGTGGATATATCAAATGCATAGTTGTTTCAAACTATCAAAGCATTCTCAAATTTATTTAATGTAAATAAATTTCAAATCATTATTTCCATACCATCATAATTTATAATTATCATAATTCGATTTCAAATGCATGCACTATTTTGCATTTTCAAATACGAGGCAACCTAAAATCAATATTCCCAACAAAAGTTTACCACGATCTAGGGTGAAACCGCCAAGGGGTTCTAGAAATTTCCGTTTAAAACTATCCTCATCCTTGACGTTGGTTATAGAGTTCGTTGGTGATGCAACCAACTATCCCATACTCTTTAGGTGGTATGTTATTTGATCATGGATGTATTATTTCACTCGATTACATACCATGTCTATTAACTTGATCACGTCATTCTGTCGGGTCATACCGTGACAAGAAATGACTAGTCATTTTTCAAGGATCGGCTATTCCCTCACAAGCCTTTTGCACCATTTTACAAAATGATAAACCATTTCATGTGCCATCTATTTTAATAATTTCTCAATCATAATCAACACACCAAAGTGTTTATTACCAATAAATTCACACAACACATTTATCTACTCATGCATAAGAATTTTAAATTCAATTTTTGGAATATTCCACACATATTAAAATATATATAAACCTAAGATTCGAAAATTATTTAGAAAACTCAATAAAAATATTTTTCTTATTTAAGTATAAGCATGAAATCACTCACCTCTTGGGAGGGTGTTTACTCCCAATTTCAAAATCGAACCCAATGTAATCTCTCCTTGGACTCCAATTGATTATCCTAAATCAATAACCGCAATTTCAACATTAATTCACGCCTATTACTAGGGTTTATGAATTTTTCCTAATTTAGGACAACCCTAATTGCTCCATTCCATGAATGTATGTTATAATTCCACCATTTGCATGTAATTTATATCAATATAAAGTCTCATTTACCACCCCCCCAATTTTCATCAATTTCAAATTTAAGAATTTTGATCTCCAATAAAATTTCTCAAATTTCAACAATAAATTCTAAATCTAGTGATGAGGAAACTAAATTTAAGATTAGAGATGAGAAATTATCTTAATTTTGAGGTTGGATGAAGTTTTGGAGATTGGGTTTAACTTTTTTTTTTTCCTTCACGTAGAGCAACCCTAGGTTTTCTATGAAATCTACCTTCTCTTAAGTTGATTGAGAATTTTGGAGTTTGTTTGAGTGGGTTTAAATGGAAGGGAGACTGATTGTTAAAAGAGAAATAAACATAGGGATGAGGAAGGGAGAATGAATGCAGAGAGAGGAAGAGAGAGTTGGGCGTTGGATGAAATGAATGAGGGAGGAAGGAATTAAGGCTTTATTAAGCCTATTATTAATGACTTTGCCAATTGCCATCTAGTTCTTGGTGATTCAAGGGTTTGGGTTTGGGTTAGTTATTCAATTTGGTCATTTTGCATCTCAATTTATTGAATTTCAAATGGGCAGGGTGACTCACGCTTTGAACAAGGTGACATGGAGGCTAAATTTTTACATGGACGGGTCATCTTGCTTGTGAGCAAGGTGACCTATCCTTTGCTTTAGAGGGTATTGGGTCGACCCAAATTATAGGCTAGGGCGACCCATGTTTCAAAGTTTAAGCCTTGGATCTACCCAAGCTTAGGGGCAAGGCGACCTGATAATGCGAGTCCTTAGAATTTTTATCCATGCAACTAACCAAGTTGACCGAAACATTCATACAAGGCGTCCTATACTTACACTCCTAAGCCACCGGTCAACCCAATCGTTGATGCAAGGTGAGCCAAGACTTCTGTCCCTCAGAATTTATAGCTTACAGTCGCATTGAGTCGTTTCTCCAAAGGCACAAGGCTACCCAACACCAGTATGAGACGCCTTGCCTCTCCCGTTCTCAAGCATGGGGCAACCCAACCACGGCATGAGACATTCTATGCATGAGACATCCTATACACTCACAACTTATTCACAAGTCACTCATCCTCTCTACAAGGTGACTTAACCCTTTGTAATTCATTCGCAAGTCAACCCATCATGGAAATGAGGCATCTCATCCTTCCCAATTTGCACCACAAGCCAACCCAAACTTATGACAAGTCACTCTACTACTCATAATCTCCATATCCATGAGTCAACCTAATATCTTACGAGCCAACCCAATATTCTCATACCCCTCTCGTACAAGCCAACCCAAGTAAGGAGAAGGATAACCCAACACTCCATTTTTCTACAAAAATTCCAGTATTGCATCTCATGAACTTTGATCCTATGACCTTAATGTTCTCCAAAAAGACATTTACCACCAAGTTATTTAACACCTTATAAATTATATAGAAAAATCAAATTAAAAACTCCAACACTTGATAAATATATGAGGAAATAATTGAAAGAGTCAAACATCAAATTTTTCGGTATTACAGATGTTGAGCAGACTCGTCCATTCTCCTGTTAGCACATTTTAACTCATTTGTCACGAGTTTTTTGAGCTGTTTTCTTACGTCATTAGGGTCATGTCGGGAAGTCATCGAGGGCTCTCAGTGTTCTCTGGGTTTGAGCCTTCGTAGGCACAAGTGAACAGATCCGTGAGAAGACGATTGGGCTCCTAGTCTGAGA
The DNA here is from genome assembly GCA_037126225.1 of Dillenia turbinata. Taxonomy (NCBI): domain Eukaryota; kingdom Viridiplantae; phylum Streptophyta; class Magnoliopsida; order Dilleniales; family Dilleniaceae; genus Dillenia; species Dillenia turbinata. The sequence continues at coordinate 1,651,463 of JBAMMX010000013.1, forward strand.
ATATGGCTAAGTTTTTCCAACTGATTGCTTATGTTTTGTATCCTAGACTCCAACCTCTTTACTTGAGGTCGAGTAACCCTTTCTGGAGAGAGAGGAGCGACGGGTGGTGCCAGGTGACTTTGATGGTTGACCAGAGGTTGAATCTCGGGTGGATTAGTAATAGTCGGAACTCTTATAGGGTGGTTTGCTGCAAATTATGTAGTATTCGTAGGGGTGGCAGTGTGCCCTTCCATCAAAGATGTAACTTTGGAAGTGGCTCTGGTCATTTTCCGAAGAGACATGTTTTCTCGAATAAGCAAAGTGACACGGGAGAAGATTCACTACAAGAAAACAGTACTTCAGCGACGGAAATTACCAACGGAAAAAAATCCATCGTTATTAGTGACAAAAAATTTAGCGACGGAAAAACTCATCACTAATTGTTCCGTCGCTAAATCTCTCGTTAAAATTAGCGATGGAAATTTTCCGTCATTAAAATATTTTTGGACAGATTAGCGGTGAAAAAATCCGTCGCTAATTTTTCCATTGCTAAAACTTTTTTGAATAGATTAGCGACGGATTTAGCAACGGAAAAATCCGTCACTAATTTTTTCGTCTCTAATCCGTCACTAAAACTTGATCTTTTTTTGTTTTGGTTAAATAAAATTTTTTATTTTTATTAAATATAATTTTGTATTTTTATTAAATATAATTTTTTTTTATCAAATATAATTTTTTGCTTTTATTAAATATATTTTTTTTGTTTTTATTAAATATAATTTTTTGTTTTAATTAAATATTATTTTGTTTTTCATTAAATACAATTTTTTGTTTTTATTAAATATAATTTTGTATTTTTATTAAATATTATTTTTTGTTTATTAAATATAATTTTTTGTTTTGATTAAATATAATTTTTTGTTTTTATTAAATATTAGTTTGTGTTTTTATTAAATATAATTTTTTGTTTTTATTAAATATAATTTTATATTTGTGTTAAATATAATTTTGTATTTTAATTAAATATGATTTTGTGTTTTATTAAATATAATTTTTTGTTTTTTTTAAATATAATATTCGATTTTTATTAAATATAATTATGTGTTTTTATTAAATATAATTTTTTGTTTTTATTAAATATTATTTTGTGTTTTTATTAAATATATATTTTGTGTTTATATTAAATACAATTTTGTATTTTTATTAAATATAATTTTGTGTTTTTATTAAATATAATTTTGTATTTTTATTAAATATAATTTTGTGTTTTTATTAAATATATATATTTTTATTTTTATTAAATATAATTTTGTATTTTTAATAAATATAATTTTATGTTTTTATTAAATGTAATTTTGTGTTTTTATTAAATATAAATTTTTTTATTAAATATAGTTTTGTATTTTTATTAAATATAATTTTGTGTTTTTATTAAATATAATATTATATTTTTTAAATATAATTTAATATTTTTCTTAAATAAAATTTTATATTTTTTTAAATTAGGATATTGTATTTTTAATATTGAGAGTTAGAAAGAAAGTATAGATGATAGTTAAAATTCTCAATACCTCTTTCTCACACCCACGTTCGAACCTGGGTGTGTGCATTTATATAACAAATTAAAAGCGGGCGGACAGGTAGGCGGGCGGGTGGGCTGGGCCCGGGATAGGTGCGTGCGAGGGTCGGCAGGTCGGGTCGGGTAGTAGGGCAGGTCATCCAGGCTCATGTGCTTGGGTTTGCTTTTACTCATTTCAGTGACAGATTATTTCTGCCGCTAATAATCCGTCGCTAATCCGTCGATAATTAGGAATAATTAGAAAAAAATAAAAAATTAAATTATCGACAGATTAGCGATGGAAAATTTTCATCGTTAAATTAGCGAGGTGACTTTCAACGACGGAATTTTCCATCGCTAATATTCTTAACGATGAAAATTTGAATATCAGAAACGGATATTTTCGTCATTGATACCGATTTTTCTTACAGTGATTTTTTCTAGTTTGTTTTCATAGACGATACCAATCTATCGAAAGTTGATTTAACTCCACAGATAATGGCTTTACTAACTTGAATGGGAGAATTAACCGTCTGATGGTCTTGATCGATGAGATCTGCAAAGGATCGTCGGAGAGTGTTCCGATGAGAGAGATTTCAACGTTCAAATTAGAGAGTAGTTTTCAAAAGAGTGAAACAGACTGTAACAGAGTTTTGTATGCCTTGTGTGTGATGTGGAAGTCGAGAGAGTGTACTTGACGGATTAACTTAGTGATGTTTATATAGCCACAGCATGTGAGAGTCGTGTGCATGCGGAATATTGAAACCCTAATTTCCTTACGAGAGTATCCCGAGATTACGAGCATCTTAATGTAGGATTATCAAGAATTTCAAATTCTTACCAGTTTGGAAAGTTTAGATCGTCATAGATTTTTTTTTTTTTTTTTAATCGACGTCGATTGTAGGTCTTTCTTACGTTTATGCAAGATTATTCCTGTGATTTGGGGGCAGTGACTATTATCTTAGCGGATCGAGTGATGATCACCGAGCGTCAAGAGGGTGCCAAACAATTAACTACCGAATAGCTGACTAACGAGCCTGGTCGATTGAAATTGAAAAAGTGTGTATCGTGCCTACCCATCTGCGATAAATCCCTCATTGGCGACACACTTCGGTTGATTGTGTCCTTTGGGCTAGTGACTCATGCCTCGTGATAATGAGCTCTTGGATTGGTAGTCGGTTGACCAACCAGATGAATGCCGACTAGGTTGACTATAGGGCTACTGAAAACCGTTCAACCAGTTAAGGGTTAGTTTTCAGCCCCACATGATTTGAACCGTTTTTACCATATACCATAAAAAATGTTATATATTCATGTATGGTTTATCTTTGTAATAATGTTTTTGAGGCAAATAAAGTATAGCGGAAATGTTTTATAGGACCCTTCTTCGATTAATTTATATGTAACACATAATAGAAAGAAATTTTCCCTGAAGATACTAAATCTTAAAGGTTGTAGACTCCGACAAGTATATCCAATAAAAAAATTGACATTATTAGTAATTAATGCAACAAGTATCAACCATAAAAACAAGCATCACAATACTTTATATTGCAAAGGATACTCAAATTCCCAACCGATAGGAATGACACATGGATAATAGTTTAGGCCACTACCCTTGGGGTAAAGTTGAACCCTTTATTTATTTATTTTTTTCGTTTTCTTTTCTGCATCAATTGTCGATCTACCCTAATAATTCTACTTGAGCTTTCATCAACTCATGTGAATTATGGTGTAGGTTGGGCAATGTCCTTGTATTTCAAATATATTCATCATATAATTACCTCTTAGTTATAACAAAGAAGTGTGGGAACATCAACTTAAACATTCAGTTAAATAACTAGTTAGATCTTCTAATCTGGATCCAAGGTGCAATAACTCTAGCTTATAATTCTCTTGTTTTATTAAATTGTCTTAATCTCAGCTGTTGGTTTTATTAAAACTCGAGTGATCTTAACCACTCATTTTGAAGTAATACCACCATGATCTGAGCCACACTTAGTTGCTTACAACTTGCTTCTCGCTCCTGCAGCTGCTTACCATTTTACAAGGAATAAATGACACTAATAATTTGGTGACTACCTGTAGTAATACACTCATACTTTGATATAGTAAAAGGGGTCATGATACACAAACAAGAAATTTTTAGAACATGTATTAGGTCACGAGGAATTCAAAACAAGACGAACAACTACTTCCAGAGTGGCTAGTTTGCAGAGCAAGTAGCTGCATGAACACTGTGCAATACAAGGGTTTCTACAGTGATTCCAGGACCAAACCCAAGGAGGACTCCCCATTGGAGCCCTTCACCAGTGGTTGGCTTCCCTTCTTGCATAGACTTCTTCCTCATCTCATCTAGAATGAACAAAACGCAGGCGCTGGTCAGGTTACCGTACTCACTCAGCACGTGTCTAGAGGCCCTCAGTTTCTCCTTCTTAAGCCCCAACTTGGCCTCCAATTGGTCCAGAATTGCAGGGCCACCAGGATGCACTATCCAGAAGAGAGAATTCCAGTCGCTGATCCCAATTGAAGTGAATACCTCATCCAAAGTCTTTTCAATGTTGTCCGAGATTATTTTTGGAACATTCTTTGACAGGTGGAATGTCAGCCCTGCTTCCCGCAAGTGTAGGAGCATGGCGTCCTGTGAGTCTGGAAGGATAGTCTGTGCTGCACACACCAGCTGGAATAGTGGGCGCTCTATGGATATGTCTGGATCGGCACCAACTATGACCGCAGCCGCACCGTCACCGAAGAGGGCCTGCCCAATGAGGGAGTCAATGTGGGTCTCGGAGGGTCCCCGGAAAAAAATGGGCGTGATTTCCGAGCAGACAAGGAGGACGCGAGCGCAAGCATTGTTCTCAGCTAGGTCCTTGGACAGGCGAAGGACTGTGCCGCCTGCAAAGCAGCCCTGCTGGAACACCGTGTGCCGCTGGACCGATGGGTTGAGTCCGAGGAGCTTGGTGAGCTGATGGTCGGCACCAGGCATGTCGACACAACCCGTGGTGCAGAAGACCAGGTGGGTAATCTTTGATTTGGGCTGTCCCCATTCCTCGATTGCTTTCTCGGCTGCTTCTTTTCCTAGTTTCGGCGTCTCAACTACCGATATGTCTTGCCTTGCGTCAAGGGATGGTGCCATGAATGCGCATACGTTTGGATTCTTTTTCAGCATCTCCTCGGTTAGGTGCATGTATCTCTTCTTGATCATGGTCTTTTCGCCTGTTCTTTTGACACATTTTTGAAGAGATTTTAGAATTGTTTAGTCTCATTCCTAAATGCAAAATTTGATATTTTATAAAACGAATTTACATTTTGTCGCGTGTCAGTTATGGTCAACTTGTGCTTTGGACGAGATAAATATATAATATGGTCGACAAATCTTCTCAGTACAATTTATTATTTGATCTCACGACAACCATAATAAAAAAAATTATCATAAGATATAATATTTTTTATGAAATTAATAAAATTGAGCGGCATCAGATCATAAATGAAAACTCTCACAATCAATTTCCCTATATTTAATGAAAAATTAAACGTTTAAATTTTTTCCAAAGTTTATATCAAATAAATACTCAATATTTATGTCATATTTTTTAAGAGAGAGAATGAAACAAATAAAATACCAACACTTGCTTGGTTCAATAACCGGATATCAGTACCCCTAAAGTTTGGATAAAATAGCGAAAGAGTTTTACCCTTCAAAAATTCAATCAATTTAAATAAAATTTAATCAGATATAATATAATTATAGGGTATCAAGGATTAAAAAAAAAAAGAAGAAAACATATAAAATAGTAATATACTTCATTAATCAACAGAAAATGAGAGACATTACATATGCGCTTGAATTTCTGCTTCAGTTCGGTCTTGTGCTCGCTGTTGGTGACGCGAAAGTAATAGTCTGGGTAGTCGGCCTGGTGGACGCAGTTGGAAGGAGTGGCGGTGCCAATGGCGAGAATAGTGGCCGGACCATTTGCCCTCTGCAAATTTCTGATTTTTTGCACTGACGTTGATGCGGCCATTTTCCAATTTCTCTCTCTTCTAGTTTGCTAACCTTGCCTTTATCATTTTTTTGGGGGAGGGGGGTGGGGGATGGGGGATGAGCCTCTCTCTTGTAATGATTTGATCTGATGTGAGTGATGGGTGACTGTTTGGGAGGGTGTTGATGTTTAATTTATGGAAACTAGCATCGGGGCAACTTCCCAAGATAACGGGGCTATATATTGTTTTAAAATTAAGTGATTGGAGCTGTGAGTAATACGTTTCGGCCCCGGACGTGGCATGCCTAGGAGGTATGTACAGATGAGGACGTGAAGGGGTGAGAAAATAGGATGAGTGCATATAAAAAATAATGAGATGTTTCACGTGTAGAAGTTTAAAATAGAAAGGGCAATAAAATAAGAAAAATAGGAAAAAATCCAAAACATATCTCTTGCATAAAATTATACCTTTGGCTTACACAAAGTTGTTCATCTATCTATCCCTAGACTCTCTCTCTCTTATCTCTTGCCTGTTCTCGATCAAGATCAAACCACGTGTCTCTTGCTTTCATGATTATATTACTCTTTCTCTTGTCTCTTCTTTTAACTTTTTTTTTTTTTGACATTATCTTTTTTGTAGTATTTTAAATTTTTGCTTATAAAATCTATCATTATTACAAAATAAAATACTCAATTTTTTAGATGGCTGCGGACTTATCCTGTTGCATTGTTTCATTTGTCTTATATTATATGCCAAATACTTACATGGTCCTCACCAAGAAAAAAAATTACTTAAAATAGGTCCACAAATTTTCAGGGCCTTCTAAAATTTAATTAAAAATTTTACTTGTTGTTTCGACTTATGTTTTTGAAATATTTTAATATATTAAATTAATTAATATTTGTACAGAAATTCTTATATTTTTTATATTTATATTTTTTTATATTAAATAAATTATTTATTTATTTAATTATAATTTTATTTTTTATATTATTTGTATTATAATTAATAATTACATTTGATCATTTTAGATTTTTATTATAAAATATGACTATTTTATTTCTTTTATAAAATAATTAATATTTATATAAAAATTCTTATACTTTTAATATTTATAAATTTACCCACGTTTTCATTTTCTATATTCTTATAAAGTGTCGTTTTTTCGTATTGTTTTGTATTCGCTTCCATTTCTCAATTTCTATTTTCATGCAACATGACTATTGGAGGTAGGTCTTGACTCTACAGATCTGGCCCCTTGTGACTCGAACAAATACTTGATGAAAAAGTTTGAATCTACAAAAGACCGTCGGAAAGTGCTCTGGTGGGGGAGGCTCCGACGTTCAAATCAGAAAGAGCGGTTTTCGAAAAAAATAAAAAAAAAACTAAGAGAGGAAGGAATGATGGATCTTCTTGTGATTTTGTATGGCCTGTGTAAAGTCAAGAGAATTTATCCGGTGGCGATGTACCGAAAGCTTTTATAAAGAGTTTCAAAAGGGCCATGTGTATTCGAGACGTTGCAACCCTAATTTCCTTCCGAGGAGATCTGAAAATTTTGGAATTCAATTATCAAAGATTTGAGATCGTTATAATTTAGAAAATTTGATTATATGAGGTAATTCCTTCCCTGATTGATTAGATTATCAAGAGTTTCATTTCTTATCCAAGAGATACGTTTCGTACTAAAGTAGGAAGCATAATCAAGGTGGGATTTGGTTGAGTATCACTATTCAGAGTCGAAGTGCTCGATTCCTCAAGTATTTAGTAGTCATCGGTCGAATGAAAGAAACAACCGTTTGGTCTTACCGAATGTGCCTGTGGATCGAATTGTATGGATCTCATTAAGAGCTAAATGAATAACGAATAGGATACCATGAAGGGAGATAGACTCCTTTGGTAGGTTGGGTCGACGGAGACCCATTTGAGAAGATAGATCCATTTATTAGAGCGGGGCGACATAGACCCATTTGTGTTTAGACGTATTGAACATATTGAATCACAGACCTTATATTGACCAATGGATGCCTTTCATATTGAGCCTTTTGAATAGCGTCTCATCATTTGCTCCCGACCCAGAGTGTCGTTTCGTGAGAAAGGCGCCTCGAGTAGCAGCCATTGGGAAATAGCGAGCCTTTTACAACACACGTCGTTTTGTGTTTCATGAAACGTCTATAGTGTCATTTATAAGTTTTTTCTTGGGAGAGGATCTGGTATTCTTTTATTCTCACGCTTGTTTTCTCTTTCCTTTGAACTGTCTCAGTATATGGGAGCTCTTTTGTAAGAGAAATAGCAAGAGGCTCTACTCTTCAAAGTATTAACGACATTATGAGTGTTATGTCAATGGTGGAGCTCTAAGAAGTTCAGACCGCCATGTTGGTAGGTGATGATTACACTCTGGTATCAGTCATAGATGGTGACAAAGCGAATAGAGTATCAGAGGGCTGTGTTCCGATATATAAGCAAATGGTGAAATTTGGTTTGAGGGTACCATATACTAGCCTGTTCATGGAGGTTTTGCAGTATTGGAACATATTTTCAATTTTGGTGACCTCCGGCGCTTGGCGCCTTATTGTTGTTGTAATTTCCCTATTAGGGTTCTGTCAATTTTGCTTTGATTTTGATATTCTGGCGGCCCTCTTTTCTCAGGTAAGATGCATGAAGAAGGGTTTTGTTCGAGATTGGTATGAACTACAAATCTGTCCTAACTCTGATTGGGAATTTTGTTACAAGGAATCCACTAGTAGTAACTAGATACAAAAGTATTTCTTTGTGAAATTCAAGGACAAGAACCTTATGCCAGTGCTTCCCAGTGCTAATGAGAGGCTTGCACTCGGATTGTAACCTTTAAACCCTTCACGTCACTGTCATTTCGTGCGTTCGATCGGCAGTTACTGTAGTTTTTCCCTAAGGGCCATCCTAATTGATTCCTTGATGGATGACCAGATGTTATCTCTAGCGGGTCTGTTGATAGGAGAGAAAAGGAAGATCAACAGACCTATCTTGGTCGATAGGAAAAAGATGAGATTAACCAATACTTCGGGTTTTGTGGACGATGCCCTACTAAAGGAGATTATGATTGACCGGGATTCGTCTGTAAGGGATCCTTCTAAGAGGACCGACAGGGTGTCTGAGGTCCAAACTTCGTTAGCACTTCCCTTAGCAAAAAGGAGAAAAATGGTATAGTTTGAATCTTCATCAGGAAGTAGGCATGAGGCGGGCAAGAAAACCAAGGGGCGCATGTCCTTGGTCACATTGAGGCCGTCCAAGGTTGAGTCAGAGGAGCTTGATTCCACCGAAGACAAGGGAGTTTCACTACCAGGTGTGCTCATTGTGGAGAGGCTCAAAGGGACTCCATCGTCCGTTGCGGAAGTGAGGGCACCGAGAGGGATAGAGACTCAAGTTGCACTGATCAAAAAACTGTCTGGTCCATTGTGTGCTGTCCCACTATGACATTCTCACAAGAAAAAATGTAAAGTACTTGATGAGACTGTCATCCCTCATTCTATCCCTATTTGATCCTTTCATGGTGATAAGGGGTCGAAGGAGTGAGGGACAATAGCCATTAGCATGGGAGATAAACAGTACAGCTATGTGGACTTGGCTAAAGTATAAAAAATTGCTGATCGACTCAACTTTTATCGTTACGACTTAGAGTTGTACGGGATGTCTATGAAGCAGGCTGGCGGGGCTCTTAAGTCCTTTGGTCTAATGGTATTATCTTTTGAATTTGTCTTGTTTTTTCTGTATCGTTGGCTGATTCAGTTCCTCCCTTTTGCAAACAAGGGTCTTGGCAAAGTTCCAGGAGTGACAGTAGAAATAGACGATGGGACATCTAGAGGAACATGTCAATCAGCTAAACGCTCAGGTCACGACATTGCGAGATGCTTCTGATCAAAGGAAAAAGGATGCAGGAGTGGAGGAGGCACTCAAGGCCACGTTGGTTGAGAAGGAAGAGGAAGTAAAGAATATTCAGAGTAGTTGTGAGAAGCTAGAGATCCAGAAGAAGGCCTTTGAGGTGCAATTACATACCGCTGAGGTGTTAGCTCAATTGTGAGAGGAGTTTCTCTGGGTGGCGGAGCTGAAAGCAGCTGGATCAAAAGAATCTTTGCTTAAAAGTGCCGCTACCTTTAGAGATTCTCAGTGCGAGTTGATAGAGAAACTATGATATGCTGAAAAGATAATCCGTCAGTTTGGATTGGATAGAACTTTGCCTCCGATCAAGGGGGCTACTAGTCAAGATGCGATGGGCTGAAATATATTTCCTACTAGGTCGATTGGTATTCCAGTTTTATTGAATGCAGTTGCTGCAAAGACTTTTTCTTAGGAGGTTTTGGCACTTCCCCCCTGTTCCCCCAAAATCTGTGTAACTCTTGCACCATTGTATTACAACAATTCTTATTGAAGGATTCTTTCGTGTTCTTTTGTTTAGCATGTGTTGGTAATAGGGGATAAACTCATCGGCTGTACTTGGTTATTTCAGACTTTCCTGGAGAGCGTCGGCCCATCTAGGGGCGTTTTCTAGGTATTCTTTTGGACAAGTGCCTCTGACTTTCTGTCAGATAATACCTATTGAGATTTGTCTAAAAATGAGGAATAGGGATGCTCTTCGGTCGATTAGGGCAGTAAAGGCCCATCCGGAAAGGTAGATCTCTTCACTGAATCAGGGCGATGGAGGCCCGTTTGGGGAGATTGATCTCTTCGGTGAGTCAGGATGACAGAGACTCGTTTGGGGAGATAAATTCCTTTGTTAGGTCGAGATGACAGAGATTCATTCGAGGAGATAGATCCCTTCATTAGGTCAGAGCGATAGTGGCCCATTCGGGGAGATAGATCTCTTTATTGAATCAGGGCGATGAAGGCCTGTTCAGGGAGATTGATCCTTTTGGTGAGTCATGGCAATAGAGACCCATTCGGCAAGATAGATCCAATCGTTAAGTCAGGGCGATAGAGACCCATTTGGAGAGATATATTCCTTGGATTGACATATTTCTTTTCTATATAAAGCAGAAGTTCGATAGAATGTAAACGATAAGGTAGTCACATGTGTTCACTGCTGAACGAAAGAATGCTATGGCAATAATATAAGGACTATGTAAGACAATCGAAACATACCATATGACTACTTCGAGGTGGATACCGAAGGCTCTTGATTACAAGATAGTGTCCCAATCCCAAGTGGAGTTATGAATTTAACTTTCATGTGTTTCATGTTAGGTAGGATCTCCAGGGCGTTCAAGCTCGACCTTCCCAAGATAGAATTATAAGGCGAGGGGTGGTTGGCTACATTAAATATCGTTGTGGCTATCGCATGGTTAGGTGGTGCGCCAAGTGTGATCGAAAGGTAAATGAACCCTTTAGGTTATATCCATTTACCCAAACGTTCTTTGACTGGACCCGTGCAGGGTTGGAGATGTGTGGAGTCGAAGCCAATTTATTTGAAAACTCTCCAACATAGGAGATCACACCCCGCTCCTTGATTGACAAAGACCCTTCGAACTTCATATGGGCGGATTTTGGTAGTGATAACGAAAAGATCGTGACGATTTAGATCTACCCTGACTAAGTCTTCATCAGTGAAATCGATGATCGGTTGTTTGCTTTTAGCTTCTTCACCAACGTGAATCATTAGCACCTCTGGTAGAGTGGGGAGAGCGATGTTAGGCAAATAGAAGATTGGTGTGACCAGGCATTTATCTTTACTTTCTTGTAAACTGTCTGGAAGGTTTGAAATGTCCAGTAGAGGATGAGACGCTCAAGAGGTTTGCTCCTCATGAATTTGGAGGATCGCTCCATCCTGATGATTAGCTGGTGGTGGGACGATCGGTTGACCATTTGGTCCATTTCATCTTGGTGGAGCCTATTGGTCGAGGTTTGGCATATCTCTCCCCTCTCTACTGATGAACTTTTGTAACCTTCAACTTCGGATCAGGAATTCAAGCTCCTTTTTGAGCTTTTTGCAGTTATCAGTCGTGTGGCCATAATCGTGATGGAAGTGATAGTACTTGGTTATGTCCCTTTTGGGATCATCGTCCGCGGGTTGAGGAGGCCATCAGATATAAGTTTTGCCCCTAATCTAGAGTAGAACTTGACTAAAGGTTTCATTCAAAGGGGTGTAAGGGTTGAACCTTCGAGGAGGTGGAGGACCTGATCGGTTTCTCTTTAGTGAGAACTGTCGGGGCAATCGACTACGTTCTCTCCTGGATTATTGGTTTCTCCTTCGGTCGAAAATTTCGACATCTTCGGCTGTGATGTACTTCTCAACACGAGAGTAGAACTCTTGGATTGTGGAGGGAGAATTTTTCGTGATCGAAGTTTTTATGCTTGATGGGCGCAATCTAGTGAGTAGCGTTGCTAGCGTGATAAAGTGGTCTAAGGCTGGAACTTTCACCATCTCTATTTTGAACTTCTTTAAGAAATCTCTCAAGGGTTCATTCTCCCTTTGATGTAACGACAGTAGAGAGGTGGATTTTCTCTTTGCTTCCCAACTTATCACAAAGTGGGTCTTAAATTACTACCGAAGTTGAGACAAAGATTTTACACTCAACAGCAGGAGTGAGTTGAATCATGTTAATGCATTCCCCTTGAGAGTGGTGGGGGAAGCATTTGTACATGGTGGCATCTGTCATGTCTCTTGAGATCATCACCATTACGATGTGTGTCGTGTGGTCACGAGGTTCAATCATTCCTCATATCTTTCTATGGAAAGCAAAAGTATATCACTGAGTATTGATTCAGAAGAGACCTTCGGGTCGAAAGGTGAAACGTTAGTAGGGTAGAGGGGGGCTTGGTTTTCTTGAGCATTGGCTTGTTTGAGTTCATTGGCTACGAGTTGCTCAACTTGTCTTCTTAGCTCTTCAGGGTTATGGTGGGAAGTCATCGAGGGCTCGTAGTTTAGCGGTTGCATTTGTCGTCGGGGGCATACATGCCCAAATCCTCCTAAAGAAAACTGGCTCTCGGGCCTTACGGCGCAACTAAAACTTTCTGACTACTTGTTCATGTCCTGGATCTTGGACTCTAGTCTGTCTATTTGGGGTTGACTGGCTTGTTCTTGGGATACCAGCATTGGAGCCATGGTTGGGCATTCCTGAGGTGTAGGTTGCGGGATTTGCTTCGAGTGAGGAGGTTGAACATGAGTGGGAGGATTGTCCACAGAGCGAGCGGGCGCCACACGAAGGGTTACGTCAGTGGGGGTGGCAGTATGGCTGTCCATGGCAGAGGCGGCCTTCGACGCGGTTCTCGTTCTCCTTTTCGGAGGCATATTGGTCTGGTGGTCTAGAGAACTCAACTAATTTTCTATAGTTTGTTTCCCACAGACGATGCCAATCTGTTGGAGGTGGATCTTAACTCCAAAGATCTGGCTCCTTGTGACTTGAACGAGTACTTGATAAAAAGACTTGAAACTTACAAAAGACTGTTAGAGGGTGCTCCGGTGGGGGAGGCTCCGACGCTCAAGTCAGAAAGAGCAGTTTTCGAAAGGAATGAAAACAGACTAAGAGAGGAAGGGAGGACGGATCTCCCTATGATTTTGTGTGGTCTGTGTAAAGTCAAGGGAACTTACTCGGTGGTGATGTACCGAAAACTTGTATAGGAAGCTTCATAAGGGCCATGTGTATTCGAGATGTTATAACCTTAGTTTTCTTACGAGAAGATCTAAAAATTTCAGAATTCAATCGTTAAAGATTTGAGATAATTATCATTTAGGAAGTTTGATTATACGAAGCAATTCATTCCCTGATCGATTAGATTCTCAAGAGTTTTCTTCATTATCTAAGAGATATGTTCCGTGTTAAAGTAGAAAGTCTAATCAAGGTGGGATTCGGTTGAATACCACCATTCAGGAGTCGAAGTGCTCGATTCCTCAAGTATTCGGTAGTCATCGATCAAATGAAAGAGACAGTCATTCGGCTTTACCGAATGCGCTTGTGAATCGAATTGTATGGACTTCATCGAGAGTTAATTGAACAGCGAATATGATACCATGAAGGGAAATAGACTCCTTTGGGAGATCGGGACGACGGAAATTTGTTTGGGGAGATAGATCTTTTCGTTAGAGTGGGACAACATAGGCCTATTTATGTTTAAACGTATTGAATATATTGAATTACAGGCCTTATGCTGACCATTGGACGTCTTTCGTATTGAGTTTTTTGAATAGAGTCCCATCAATGGCAAATAAGAGGCTGTTTAAATTGTATGTGTATAAAATATAAATGAAAAAATATAGAATTATATAAAAAGATGTATAAAAATAGATAATTTTAAAAGACACAAACCCGGTTAAATAAAAACGATGTAAAATAAAAAATGAAGTTTAATAAAATATAATTTTATTTTATATATATATATATATATATATATATATATATATATATATATATATATATATATATATATATATATTGCAAGGAATGACGATGCAGTCGGCTGCGAGGTGTTTGCATTAAGGATGATGCAATGCGGTGATTATTGGCGTTAATGAAAAAGCTATGCGCGAAAATTCAACAAAAAATCATTATAGATATGTTATTTTATGATGTGAGTCTACAAGTTGAAATGGCATACCCCACTCCATTTGAATCCAATTTCCCTTAATGAAGAAGAGTAAATTTTAAATTATAGAACGAGGGGTACGTGGGATAGTTCACACAGTCCACCTTTGTAGCTGCAGATGATAATTTTTTTTTTCAGGATATGTTATTTTTTGTATAATAATAAAAAATTCAAAACATAATAAAAGATTATTATGGATACGTTATTTTATCCGCTCCATTTGAATCCTATTTCCCTTAATGTAGAAGAGTAAATTTTAAATTATAGAACGAGGAGTACGGGGGATATTTGATGCAGTCCACGTTAATGGCAGCAGACTATAATTTTTTTTGGGGTGGGGGAGGGGGGGGGGGGCGGCGTTTTCATGAGAATTGACAATTGGTAAGAGTCTGCGGAATTAAAGTGTAATCCGATGTGCCATTGATGTGATAAACTATCTAATTCATTGAACTTCCATTTCAATTAGTTGTGTATAGTCATGCACCTCAAGAGTTTGTAATTCGCACTATAAAAAAAAAATTATCGAATTAACCATAAATTTAATCATAAAAATATCAAAAAAAATTTATCATTAAATTATTTAACGACGGATTTTATCACGAACTCAAATCCGTAACTAATAGCATATCATAAAAATTTAATCACGAATTTTTAAATTCGTGATTAAATTTAACCACGGATTGAAAAATTCGTGACTAAATTTAATCACGAATTGTTGAATTCGTGACTAAATTTTTTATTTTTTATTTTAATGGCCGTTGGCCACCGGCCCCCGCCCGGTCCCGCTCGTGTATGAACTAACTTTTTGCTGTTTTATATTTTTGTAAAAAATGTACATTTATTTAGATTTGAACCTGAGACTAAGAGGACATCTGGAGTGTTCTCAACCACTATACCATATTAACTTATCTGATATACTTTCTTTTTTTTACTTCATTATTTTCTTTCTAACTTTTAATATTAAAAATACAATTTATTAATTTAACAAAAATACAAAAATATAAAATTATATTTAATAAAAACACAAAATTATATTTAATAAAATTACAAAATTATCTTTAACAAAAATACAAAATTATATTATAAAAAATACAAAAATATATTTAATAAAAATCAATGTCCTAATTTAATAAACATATAAAATATAAATTTATATTTAATAAAAATATAAAATTATATTTAACAGAATTTCAAATTAGCAACGAACTTAACCACGAACAGATTCGTGACTAAATTTAGTCACGAATTTCGGATCCGTGGCTAATTAGTCACGAATTTCAGATCCGTGGCTAATTAGCCACAAATTTAGTCACGAATTCGTAATCTATGGTTATTTAGCCATGAATTTCAAATTCGTGGCTAAATTTTGTTACGAATGGGAAATTCATGGCTATTTAGCGATACATTATGAATTTCGTCGTTAAATTAGCGACGAAAATGGATTCATTGCAAATTAGCCACGAACAAAAGTTCATGGCTAATTTGTGGCTAATTTGCAACGAAATCGATTTTTGTCGTTAAATTCGTGAGTAAATAACGACGAATTTTGTTTGTTGCTAACGTTCGTGGCTAAAATTATGTTTTTTTGTAGTGTCAGATGCCTAGTGTATTTGATTTATCCATCCTAAATACTAATAATAGTGATAATAATAAACTGAAACGCAAGTGATTTGATCTTTGTTCACTAATACAGTTGTTGAATATGAGTTTTGCCTTCACAGATTTCAGTTCCTTGAATCGAACGATTGCTTTGAAAGAAGGATGAAAAGTCTGCAAAAGACTATCGGAGAGTATTCCGACGAGAGATTTCAACCCTTAAATCAGAAAGAGAAGTTTTCGATTAGAATGAAATAGACTGAACAAGATAGAGGGTTGAGTATGAGAGTTCTGTGATTTATATGTCGGGTATACTGTATCAAGAGAGCGTACATATAATTATAATGTTGAACGCTTTTATATGTTCCCTATCTATGAGTTGTGTGTACCCTGGGCATCATATCTCTAGTTTTCTTGCGAGAAATCCCGAAAATCTCAAAACTCCTTAGTTAAATATTTTCAAAAGATATAAAGTCCTCGTTGTTTGGAAAGTTTATCGTACTGGGGAGATTCGTTTTTTATCGATTAAATTTCAAAATTTTCATTCCTTATCTAGAAGATACATTTGCTACTGATTAGGAAACGAATGCTGACATGTGTTTAAGTTAAATATTTCCTTTAGTCGATGAGGATCAACAATCAGCTCTTTAGCAAGGTTGTCGGTCATCAAACAAGAAAAGAGGGGCATTGGCTTGAGGTCACCGAATGCCTATATGAACTAATTAGATTTCCATCATTAGGAATCAGTTAAGAGATTAGTCAATGTTTGTCCGTTGGGGAGATAAACCCCTTATTGTTGTTATGCCAAAACGTTCGCTGGGTTATGGGCCGCTAACCTCTGGGCACTGCCCTGACGGGCTGCGGAGTCATGCCACATCATTTGCCCCTGACTCGTGGTTTCGTTTTGTGAGAAAGGCGCCATGAGTAATGTCACTTGCTGGAAATTGGGAAGGTGTAAATCCTTTAATGCGGCATGCGTCGCATTGAGTCCTATGAATCATCTCTAATATATCTCATAATGTCCAAAGTTGAAATGGACCGGGGTTGAATGCATCTTCCTCTCAACCATTTCGTCTTTTGAGAGTGTTAATATATTCAACCTTTGAACAAGTGTTTCCGAAATAAATGTTTCGTGGGAAGTTGGAGGGATTCAAACCCTTTATTCATTGCACACAATCCTCATTGAGTTGTTTCGTCTACTCAAGATTTGTGAAGATCTTTTCCCTTGCAGCTATAAATAGAGGCCGTATGACTCTGTGTTGCCTCAGAGAAAACTTGTGTTTTCACTTCTGCAAGTCCTTTTTTGATGAGGTTAGCTTCTTTAAGAGATTCTCTGATGGTACGCCTTAGGTTACAAGATCTTATAGTGTAGAATGTTTCTATAGATGCGAGGCCTTGTCAAGAAGGGGACCGTTGATACGAGGTCTCGCCATGCCATTTGGTATTCGGACATTATGATGGGCTCTGTCACGATTCTCATTAGGGTTCTCAATTTCAAAGGACAGTTTTAGATACACTCTTGCTCTGGGTTGAGTTGTTCATCCAATTCATGTTTTCTCGGGTCAGACGACTAAAAGGGTCGGTAGGTGGTGAGGAGCTATACACGGTAGAGGGTTTGAATCCTAATACATTCTCACAGTTTCCTCAGAGCCATCTTATACCCTCCTCAACCCATTTTCTGTAGTTTTCTTGTCCAAATTTGGCTGTAGACATTTTTTAAATTCTTTCTTCCGTCTTCTCTTTTTACTATTTTTGTACTCTCCAATGTTGTCAATTGCCCGCAATTTGGCAGTTTTTTGTCCAGGGACAATTCTGTAGATATTCTAGGTATCTCTTTTCGATATAATTCTGTCCTACTTAGGGACTTGTAAATCATGTCAATTCGTGTAACCTGATATGTATTTGTTAAATGGAAATAAAAGAAGTGTTTGGTTTTATTTACTTATTTGTTGATTTTTATCTTTTGCCAAATTTCTATCGATAGAAACCGTGTATTTGAGTGAATAAGGTGATCGATGAAACGATTGCATGATAGGTCTGTCGAATAGTGTGAGAGTTAATCACGAACCTAGGTGCCTTAGTAAAGATAACCACCACTTGAATCGTTAAACATTTATCATACTTGGCCAGGGAGATATCCCCTCCTTCATTCATTTAGCCGACGAGACAGTGTACTTAATCGGGGGATACATCCCTTATTGCTAGTGTGTTTCGACCAATATGAGACATATATCTCGTTTTGGGTGTTAGAAGCAAATCGATGGAATGGGCCGCGCCTACTTGCCTGAAAGTTACATTCTTTATTGATGACACGTTACGTTCGATATGAATCAACCAATAGAATGGGCCGTGCCGCCTACCCATCTGGGAGTTATATTCCTTATTGACGACATGCTACGTTCGATAGGAATCAATCGATAAAATGGGTCATGCCTACCCATCTAGAAGTTATATCCCTTCTTGGCAACACGCTGCGTTCAATAGGAATCAACCAATAGGATGGACCATGCCTACCTGTCTGGGAGTTACATCCCTTATTGGCGACATGCTATGTTTGATAGGAATCAATCGATAGGATATAACCGATAGGATAAACGGAAGGAAAGAGCACAGAAGCCTTACTCGATAGGAGACCCTTCTGTCCAAGGAAGAGAATAAGATTCACTAGTAATAGATGTATAAATTTTATGAGTTCCATGTTCTGGGCATAGCTGATCCGTCTAAATTGTTGAGACGATAAGTCCCCAGGTGAATTATGGAGCATATCTGATATGGGTCTTCTCAATTGGGGGCAAGTTTGCCCCCGGATTAGGGTTGACCGGTAGCCTTCACTTTCCTTGAGACTAGTTCACCTAGTTTGAATGTTCTGTTTTTGACTTTTCGATTGTAATACTTAGCCATTTGTTATTGGTATGTAGTCATCCGAGCAGATGCAGATTTTTACAACTTTGGGAGCAGATCTAGTCATTCTCGTAAGACAGACTTATTTCTTTTCACATTATATTGATCCAACCGAAGCGAGTGAATTCTTACCTCCACAGGTATGACAACTTCACATCCATATGTCAGACTGAATGATGTTTCCCCGGTTGCCCTTTGAGGTGTAATGCGATACGACCAAAGGATACTGTAGAGTTCTTCTGCCTATCACCCCTTAGCTTCATCCGATGTTGTCTTTAATCCTTGTAAAATCGTTCTATTCGTTATCTCAGCCAGTCTATTGGTTTACAGATGGGTGACTAAAGAGAATGTGGTATTCCAAACCTGGTGATGATTTGAGTCCATACGAATGATTGGGTTTTGGCTGCCATTATCTGGGCCAGTGGTTTGGCCTCCACCCATTTAGTTAAATAGTTGATAGCCACTATGAGAAACTTTCACTGTCCAGCAGCTAGTTGGAATGGTCCAAAAATATCCATTCCCCACTGAGCGAACGGTCAGGGACTTGCTATGGGACTTAGCTCAGTGGAAGGTAATCAAGATACCGAAGAGAAACGTTAGCACTTATCACACCTCTTAACGTAGTTGTCAGAGTCGGTCTTCATAGTTGGCCAGTAGTACCCTTGGCATAGGGTTTTGTGAATTAGATTCTGAACCCTCGAGTGATTATTGCATATTTCTTCGTGGATCTCTTGGAAGACATAGTCTCCTTCTTTGGCAGTTGGGCACTTCAAGTATGGGTGAGTGAAAGATTTTTGGTATAAACTTTCGCTGATGATTCGTAATGAGAGGCTTTTGGTTTCAGCTTCTTGCCTCTAATGGGGAGTCCGATAGACGATCATACTTTAGATAGGTTTTTATGGGATCTTTCCAGCTAGGGGCCTGGTCCCCCATAAGAATTCTTTCGGATTCATCGATGCTAGGGCATGGTAGGTTTTCCATATAGACTGTTCAGCTAGATTCAACTGAATCTGAATTGTCCAGCTTAGAGAGTGTGTTAGCTTGCCTATTCTTTGATCGAGGAATTTGTTGAATGTCGACTTTGTCTAGCTTGCTCATCATTTCGTGTAGTTTGCTCAAGTACTTGGCCATGATCGAGTCCTTAGTGTCGTAGATCCCTTCGATCTGCTTGATAACTAGCTAGCTATCGATGAACACTCGAACGCTTCGAGCCCTCATGGTCATTGTGATTCGAAGTCCTATCAGCAAAGGTTCATACTTCGCCTAATTATTCGTGGCCTTAAAGTCGAAATGAATGGTATACTCTGCCTTAAAATCATTGGGACCCATCAATATGAGTTTGGCACCACTCCCTGAGGAGTTTAATGACCCATCGACATGCAACATCCTGTCTGGTAGTGACTATTTGTCACGCCCCGAATCGGGAATCGTGAACAGCCGCCCGTTACCCTGGATGCCGGCTGTAATTCTACAGAAAATCGGGCAGAACCTCCCCATAAATTGGAGGTCTCCCATGTACAATTAAACATGTTTAAACATGTATAATTCAAAATCATCCTGAAAATAAAACAAATGGCCATCCCGGCCTCTCCAAAACCAACAACTCCCATAGCCGACATCCAGAACAACGCAAGACTATAAAAATCTATCAGCAATCCTAACCACAGACCTCTACTGTCATGCCCAACTAGAGCATGAGCAGTCGCCACACTAAGTGGGCCTAAGTTTATACAAATGTACAACAAATTTCCCAAGTAACAATCAAATACGTACAATCGCCTCAATGCAAATGAAATACGAGAGTTTTGCAAATAAACATACATAAATTATACAGTCATCCCAAAATAAGTACACGGACAACTACGGATCTCAACAAGACCTCGCAGGGTCGAAATAAAATACAAAATTCATCTTTTAAATTAAACTATTATCTCACCGTCGTGAATCACCCAAATCCACCAAAATCTCCAAAATCTGAAGCGTCGCTCTGGTGCAACAATAATCCTGTCTGGGGAGGGAAAGAGGAGGGGTGAGTACTCGGGGAAGAATACTCAGTGAGTGAGGGGATTAATCTCAAGTACTAATAGTGTAGGTGAATATTGGAATGTCAAATAATATCATTTGTAATCAATATTTCAAATTTTGCAGTAAATCATGATATGTTCGATAAAATGAACTCTTTTAATCATCCACACGATATCACACATATATGCATCCTTTTAAAAATCAAGTATAATATAGAGTTAGCCGAAAGAATCCTGGCAAGGGTCAACCATGACCAAGGATAGGAGCATAAGGGGTTTTATTATGCAAAGTGTTTCAAAAGTAGCTCTCTACCTCGACGTTGGCACGTACAAGCAACTCCCAGTGCTAGACCGCCTATTCTGACGGACCTCCCCTTTCGGTTCAACTGGGCCCATACGGAACATCACAATCATGTACAAGCAACTCCCGGTGCTAGACCGCCTATTCTGACGGACCTCCCCAATACATGGTTCAATCGGGCTCATACGAAACATCACAATCATGTACAAGCAACTCCCGGTGCTAGACCGCCTATTCTGACAGACCTCCCCAATACATGGTTTAACCGGGCCCATACGAAACATCACAATCATGTACACACAACTCCCGGTGCTAGACCGTCTATTCTGACGGACCTCCCCTTTCGGTTCAACCGGGCCCATACATATCGCAATCACGACGTTTGCGGATACCTCTGGTAGCGTATCCGGGCAACCCGTGCCTCTACAAACGCCCGTCGTAGCTACAGAATCAATCAAGAACATCATCATAGTATCGCATCACAAGTGGGCATCCCGGTGCCCTCACAGTTCATCAAAACATTTCAAATCCGTGTGCCAATTACATTTCATCAAAATCATTTCAAATCAACAACCGATGCAATGGTCGATTAGCAAACATTCCGTTTCTCAAATCGTGGCACAATTTCATTTCTTTTCAAACATGGATGCATAATCGTAGAAAACATAAGTACGACACTCCAATAATCACAAAACAGATTTGAATTTCAATTCCATACGTCGAGATAATACATATCAAAAGCATGTTTTATCAAAAACACGATAAAATCAGGTTTCACTATTTCATGCAAGAGATTAGGGTCCCACTCACATGCCAGGGAGGGTAATCACTCCCTATTCCACAATCAAACCAATTCGACTCCTCGAGTCTCCAACAAGATCAACCTAATCAAAGTATCATATAAATCATCAAATTTCCAATTATTCTTAGGGTTTATCATTTTCCCTAAGTTTGTACAAACCTTAATTCTCTAATTTATGAATCAACTCCAATGTCATTAATTTTCATTCCACTTATAAGTAATTAACCAAATTAAAATCAAGTTAAATTCAAACCTAAAATCGTTCAAAATCGAAAACACGTCTAAATACATAAATTCTCTATAATTTAGAAAAATCTTTAAAAATTCATACACTTTTCAATTCTCATCTGATTTTTTCAAACCATATCTCATTTTAAAGGTATTGAAACCTATTTTCATAATATAGAGATTGTATTTGACTTACCTATATGCAACACCAACTATAATATAAAACAACGCACCAATCCTTAGGCTAAAATCCCAAATTTTGACTGTTTTCATACATATGTCAAATTAAACTCTAAAAAAAACCATTTAAATCAATTCGATTCGATTCTATCATTCCTTTAACATACTCCTTTCATATCAGACACTAGACTTGGCCTTATTGTTCAAGCATAGGATTTCAAAAATGTATTTTATTCCAATCAAACATACATTCTAAACCTATACAACACTTACTTATGCTAATTTCGTCCTAAATGCATTCTAATTTCATTCAATTAATGAAAAGACCAAAAATCTCTTTACCTAGGGTTTCCGCAGTCCACAACCCTAACGTCCGTGCGCCTACAACTCAGTACGGACCTGCAAGAGTTCAAATTGAAGCAAATTTCAGTAATTAAGCTTAATTAATATAAGAATCAAAACCCTAAATCTATAGGTCAGAACTTTCATCCTTACCTTCGCAAGAAATGAGTGCAGGCAGTCTAGGGTTTGGGCGACTGTAGTTTGGGGCTCTGCAAGAGTGGCAGAAAGTGCGCAAGCAGTGAAGGAGCTGCAGCAGTGCGCGCAGGAAGAGGCTATCGCGCGCTGGAGCGCGCAGGAGGGCTGTCAGCGCGCGAGCAGTCGCCGCAGGGCAGCGCGCCAGCAGTCGCGCGCGCGTAAGGAACTGTCACGCGATGCGCGTGTAGGGAGAGACAGAGCGAGAGAGACTGAGGGAGACTGAGGGACAGTGAGGGAGGTAGAGGGTGGAAGATGGGTGGTCGACGGGTTGGCGGTGGAGGACCGCGGTGGCGGAGAATCCGCGAGAGGGAGAGAAAGAGACTCGCGGGTAAGAGATCGCAGAGAGTGAGAGAGACGAAAGAGAGGGGAGGAAGAAGGAGAGGGAAAACTGAGAGAGAGAAGAAGGCGTGTGGTTGTTCACGGTGGAGGGAGGTGGCGGTGCGGTGGAGATCCACGGAAGAGGAGGCGGAGAAGATAAGAGATCAACCGAGAGAGAGGGAACCGAGAGAGAGTGAGAGAGCAGTGAGGTAGAGAGAGAAAGTGGTGGTCATGCGGCGGCTGTGGGTGGTGCGATGGTGGTTGCGGTGCGGCGGAGGGTAGCGGCGAGAGAGAGGGAGCGGCGGTGGGAGAAAGAGAGAGAGGGAGAGAGAATGGGAAAAGGATTAGGGTTTTCTATCCCTAACCCGTTTTTTTTTATTTACTATTATTATTATTATTATTATTATTATTATTATTATATATTTATATGGATAGATTTGGAAATAAATAAATGAGGATATAAATAATTTAATAAATGAAAAGAATAATATATTTATATATATACTTTATTATTCTATTTTTTAAAAAATTTAATATACCAAAAGTTTGAATTAAAACTCCAAAAATCGAAAATAAATGTAATTTAATTTTAAAAAAATTATATATATATAAACGAAGGAATATTTTTTTATATATTCCATAAACAGTATACTTGTACGAACACTGCAGCGTCGGTGTTACACTATTCTTCATGGCTATATGATTAGGCTCATGCTTGGCTGGAGCCGAAAGGGTGCACTCGAGGATGAAATCTGCTAAGACTTGGCCCTTAATTGTAGGTCATGGCTGGTACTGAATGTCAAACTTGCCCAACTCTATGATCCATTTGATGAAGCAACCAGAGGTATTTGCTTTCTTAAGGATTATTTCAGTGGCTGATCGGTGAGCATCACGATAGTATGAGCTTGAAAGTATGGCCGAAGATGACTAGTTTCTATACGGTTGACTCCTATCTCGCAAGGAAAAAACAAAATGCCCGATTGGAGATAGAGAGGTATAGGTAGAGTTTCTCATCAAGAATAGGATGAGAGAGCAATAGGGGCAACATAAGGTATTCTTTAAGTTACTCGAAGGCTGTTTGACACTCGGGTATCCATGCGAACTTCTGGGATCTCTTCAGGGCGTAAAAGATGGGTTTGTACTCTTCCCCCACCTTCGACATAATCGGCTTAAGGCCCATTTTCTACCGGTGAGGTGTTGTACCTCTTTCAGTATCTGTGGTGGCTATATATCCAGTATGGCTTGTATCTTTTCAAGATTCGCCTCAATTTCTCGGTTAGTGATCATAAAACCCAAGAATTTGTCGGATGCGATTTCAAAGGTGCACTTTACTGGGTTCAGCCGTATGCTGTAGCGCTCCATTATCTAAAACTTTTCTTTGAGATTCGTAATATGGGCCTTTGAATTGGTGCTCTTGATGAGCATGTTGTCAACATATGCTTCCATATTCCTGTCGAGTTAGTCCTTGAAGACCTTATTGATCAATCGTTGACAAGTTGCTCCAGCACTCTTCAAGTCGAATGACATGACTCGATAGTAGTACGTGCCAAACTCTGTGATGGAACTCGTCTTTACCTCATCTTCTGTTGCCATTCGTATTTGATTATAGTCAGACTAGACATCTATGAAACTCAGAAATTGGTGGCCCAAGAAGTTGTCCATCAGCTTGTCGATATTGGGAAGTAGGTAGCTATCTTTTGGGTATATTTTATTGAGATTGGTAAAGTCTACATATATTCTCTATTTACAATTAACCTTTTTTACCAGGACCAATTTGGTTAGCTATTCGAGGTACTTGACTTCATGAATGAATCTGACCGTCAATAGTTTCTGGAATTCTTCTTGCATGGCACGTTAGCGCTCTAGGACGAATACACTTTTCTTCTGTTTGACTCGCTTGTATCCGAGGTTGATGGTTAGCTTGTGGACTATAATTGAAGGATGAATACTTGGCATGTCTTTAGGAGACCAAGCGAAGACTTTCGAATGTCATTGTTAGCAGATTTGCCTTGACTTGCACGGTCTGGTTAGGGTTGTTGGTTAAGAAAATCTTGATTATTTCTTCCACTGGTTCGGGCTTGGTCATTGATTCGGCGTTATCCCTGAACTCTAGGATATCGAATGGAAAGTTTTCTTGTCCGCCTTTGACTACAAGAAGGGCGTGAGGATCAGGGTTACTATGAAGGGTAGCGATTCCTTCTGACGTTCTAAACTTGATCTTCATGCGTTTCGTATTGGGTAGTGCCTCCAGTTCATCCAAGTTAGGGCGACCAAGGATAGTATTGTGAGGTGAAAATATCTTCACCACATGGAAGACGACTTTTATGCCCGCATGATTAGGGGGAGTTCTCATGGTTATAGTGATAGGAATGACACATTCAGGATAGATGCAGTCATCAAAAAATCCCTTGAGAGACTCAGTGGAAGGTTGAAGATGAGATGAATTAAACCCCATTTGTTGGAAAGCATCCCAGGTTAAGAGATCATAATCTGCCCCTTGATCGATGAGGACTCTCTTAACAATATAAGATCCCAGTTTGATGGTGATGACCAAAGGGTCGTTGCGATCAGGATTGATTCCGATTAGATTATCATTATCGAAACCAATGATTGACCTTTTTTCTATTGACGGTTGTTATATTTAGAGTAGCAACAAAAAGCGAATGATATGCTTGTCTAGAGAATCAGTCTATTCCTATGGATGGTGTCAATCTATTGGAGGTAGATTTTGACTCTACAAATTTTAACTCCTTGACTCGAACGATTGCTTCGAAGGAAGGATGAGAAACCTACAAAAGAGTGTAGGAGGGTGTTATGGCATGGGAGACTCCAACATTCAAATAAGAAAGAGTAGTTTTCGATTGGAATGAAACACTAAATATGATAGAGGGCTGAGGATGAAAACCATGTGATTTGTGTGTTGGGTGTATTGAATCAAGAGAGCGGACCTGAAATTGTAATGCTGAACGCTTTTATATGTTCTTTGTCTATGAGTTGTGTGTACCCTGGGCGTTATATCCCTAATTCCCTTGTGAGAAGTTCTGGGAATCTCAGGACTCAATAATCAAATATTCTCAAAAATTTTAGAGTTCTCATCGTTTGGAAAGTTTATCGTATCGGAGAGATTCGTTTCTTATCGATTAGATTTTAAAAATTTCTTTCCTTATTTAGGAGATATATTTAGTGACTGAATAGAAAATGAATGCTGATACGTATCTAAGTTAAATATTACCTTTACCCAACGAGAATCAGCAATCAGCTCCTTAGCAACGCTATCAGTCGTCAACTAAGAAAAGAGGGGCGGCGGCTTGAGGTCACTGATTGCCTATATGAGCTGATTGGATTTCCATCATTAGGAATCAGCCAAGAGATCAATCCATAATTTGGTGACTAGCTGTAGTAATACCCTCATACTTTGATAAAGTAAGAAGAGGTCATGATACACAAACAAGAAACTTTTGGAACATGGAATAGGTCACGAGGAATTCAAAACAAGACGAACAGCTACTTCCAGAGTAGCTAGTTTACTGAGCAAGTAGCTGCATGAACACTGTGTAATACAAGTGTTTCGACTGTGATTCCAGGACCAAACCCAAGGAGGACTCCCCATTGGAGCCCTTCACCAGTGGTTGGCTTCCCTTCTTGCATAGACTTCTTCCTCATCTCATCTAGAATGAACAAAACGCAGGCACTGGTCACGTTACCGTACTCACTCAGCACGTGTCTGGAGGCCCTCAGTTTCTCCTCCTCAAGCCCCAACTTGGCCTCCACCTGGTCCAGAATTGCAGGGCCACCAGGATGCACTATCCAGAAGAGAGAATTCCAGTCGCTGATCCCAATTGGAGTGAATACCTCATCCAAAGTCTTTTCAATGTTGTCCGAGATTATTCTTGGAACATTCTTTGACAGGTGGAATGTCAGCCCTACTTCCCGCAAGTGTAGGAGCATGGCGTCCTGTGAGTCTGGGAGGATAGTCTGTGCTGCGCACACCAGCTGGAATAGTGGGCGCTCTATGGATATGTTTGGATCGGCACCGACTATGACCGCAGCTGCACCATCACCGAAGAGGGCCTGCCCGATGAGGGAGTCAAGGTGGGTCTCGGAGGGTCCCCGGAAAAAAATGGGCGTGATTTCTGAGCATACAAGGAGGATGCGAGAGCAAGCATTGTTCTCAGCTAGGTCCTTGGACAGGCGAAGGACCGTGCCGCCTGCAAAGCAGCCCTGCTGGAACACCGTGTGCCGCTGGACGGATGGGTTGAGTCCGAGGAGCTTGATAAGCTGATAGTCGGCACCAGGCATGTCGACACAACCTGTGGTGCAGAAGACCAGGTGGGTAATCTTTGATTTGGGCTGTCCCCATTCCTTGATTGCTTTCTCGGCTGCTTCTTTTCCAAGCTTCGGTGTCTCAACTACCGATATGTCTTGCCTTGCGTCAAGGGATTCTTTTTCGGTGCCATGAATGCGCACATGTTTGGATTCTTTTTCAGCATCTCCTCGGTTAGGTGCATGTATCTCTTCTTGATCATGGTCTTTTCGCCTGTTCTTTTGACACATTTTCGAAGAGATCTAGGGGAAAATCAAAAGATGATATTTGGATTAAGATTATGGGAATAAATATTTTGAAATCATATCAAAAAATTTAAGAATTCACAAATTCTAAATAAAATGATGAATTTTGTTAGAAACTCACATTTAATTTTCAAATAATTATTTACTCTCACATTTATCTAAACTTACCCGTTATTTTTCACTCTCATATTTTTTTTTATTTTCTTTTTTGATAAAATTATCAATTATTCATATATATATATATATATATATATATATATATATATATATATATATATAAAACTAAATAAGCAAAAAATATGTATAATATTTTCATTATTAAGTTAATTATTTTTTAATTTTTGAAAAGAATATAAATTTTACATGATAAATTCATATAATATTTATTTTTTCATTATAAAATTTACCATTATCCATTATTCACATAATATTTTTATAAAATTATCCATTACTCATCTATATATATAATTAAACAAATAAAAATATTTAAAATTTTCATTATTAAGTTGCTTTCTTTTTTTCTTTTGATTTTGAAAAAATATAAAATTTATTTGATAAACTCATATAATATTTATTTTTTTTTATTATAAAATTACCCATTACATATATATATATATATATATATATAATTAACAAGTGAAAAAATAAAATTTTTATTATTAAGTTACTTTATTTTATTTTTGAAAAAAATATAAAATTTACTTGATAAACTCATATAATATTTATTTTTTTATTATAAAATTATCCATTACTCATATATATAAAAAAATAAACAAGCAAAAAAAATATAAAATTTTCATTAACAAGTTACTTCCTTTTTTTATTTTTAAAAATGATAAAAATTTTACTTGATAAATTCATATAATATTTATTTTTTCTAGTGAAATTAATTTCATATAATATTTTAAAATAATTTTTTTAAATTATTTATAATTTTTATTATATATTGGAGTAAGAGTAAAATTAAAAAATTATTAACTCCTATTCTAAAAAAAAAAACCAACAAAATACCAGATATGGTGATGATACTCATTCTAGTATATTGAATCAAACAGATGAATTGGAATGATTTCGTCTATTCCGATTTCAGAGGATTTGATTCCGATTCTAATTCTGATTCCGATTCCCAAAACTGATTCAAATGTCCTCTAAAATTATTATTATTTAGTCTCATTCCTAAATGCAAAATTTGATATTTTATGAAACAAATTTAGATTTTGTCGCGTGTCAGTTATGGTCAACTTGTGTTTTGGACGAGATAAATATACAATATGGTCAACAAATCTTCTCAGTACAATTTATTATTTGATCTCACGACAAACATAATAAAAAGAATTATCATGTGAAATAATATTTTTATGAAATTAATAAAATTGAGCGGTATCAGATCATAAATGAAAACTCTCACAATCAATTTCCCTATATTTAATGAAAATTTAAACATTTAAATTTTTTCCTCGGTTTTGATCAAATAAATACTCAGTATTTATGTCATATTTTCTAAGAGAGAGAATGAAACAAATAAAATACCAAAATCTAATTGGTTCAATAACCAAATACTGGTGTCCCTCAAGTAAAATATTATGTTCGAGTTTTATATACAGATAAAATGGTATCGAAAAAGTTGAGTCCAATCAATTCAAATAAAATTTAATTAGATACAATATATTGAATATTGATATTTATATAAAAAAGAAAAGATATAAAATAGTAATATAGTTCATTAATCAACAGAAAATGAGAGACATTACATATGCGCTTGAATTTCTGTTTCAATTCTGTCTCGTGGTCGCTGTTGGTGACGCGAAAATAATAGTCCGGGTAGTCGGCCTGGTAGATGCAGTTGGAAGGAGTGGCGGTGCCAATGGCAAGAATAGTGGCCGGACCATTTGTTCTCTGCAAATTTCTGATTTTTTGCACTGACGTTGATTCGGCCATATCTCTTCTGGTTTGCTAACCAAACCTTGCCTTTAGCCTTTTTTTTTTGTTTTGGGGGGGGGGGGGGGGGTTTGGGAATGAGACTCTTTTTTGTAATGATTTGATCTGATGTTGGTGATGGGTGACCGCTTGGGAGGGTGTCGATCGTTAATTTATAGAAACTAGCATCAGGGCAACCATGATTGCCCCAATTGACAGGGGCTGTTTTTTTTTTTAATCCATACATAATAGCCTGTTTAAATTGTATGTGTATAAAATATGAATGAAAAAATATAGAATAATATAAAATGATGTATAAAAATAGATAATTTTAAAAGACACAAACCCAGTTAAATAAAAAAGATGTAAAATAAAAAATGAAGTTTATTAAAATATAATTTTATTTTATATATATATATATAAAGTTGCAAGGGATGACGGTGCAGTCGGCTGCGAGGTGTTTGCATTAAGGATGATGCAATGAGGTGATTATTGGCGTATAAGTTGAGATGGCATACCCACTCCATTTGAATCCAATTTCCCTTAATGAAGAAGAGTAAATTTTAAATTATAGAACGAGGGGTACGTGGGATATTTCATAAGGTCCACCTTTATAGCTGCAGATGATTTTTTTTTTTTTTTTTTTTTTTGGATATGTTATCTTTTGCATAATAATAAAAAATTCAAAACATAATAAAAGATTATTATGGATATGTTATTTTACCCACTCCATTTGAATCCCATTTCCCTTAATGTAGACGAGTAAATATTAAATTATAGGAGGGGTACGCGGGATATTTGATGCAGTCCACCTTTATAGCTGCAGACAATAATTTTTTTTTCGCCGCCGGGGGGGGGGGGCGCCGGCGTTTTCATGAGGATTGACAATTGGTACTAGTCTGCGGAATTAAAGTGTTATCAGATGTGCTATTGATGATGTGATAAACTATCTAATTTTATTTAACTTTCATTTCAATTACTTGCATATAGTGGAAGCAATTTCGCATTCATGCTCAAGCACTTCAAGAGTTTGCAATTCGGGTGTTTAGGAAGAAGTTTGAAATTTATAAAAGATCATTGGGGGTATTTTATTAAGAGAGATTTTGACGTTCAAATCAGAAAAAATGATTTTTGAAAGAGAATAAAATAGATTGAGAGAAAAAGGAGGGACAGGTTCCCTTGTGATTTGTATGTCGAGTGTCTAGTCCTGAAGATCTAGCTAGTGGCGATGTACCAAAAGCTTTTATAGGGAGCAATGTAAGGGCTGTGTGCATTCGGCGCGTTACAATCCTAATTTGTTTATGAGAAAATCCGAAAATTTCAAAATTTAAATATCAGATATTTGAAATCATTATCATTTAGGAAGTTTGATTTCACCGGATGATTCTTTCCTTGATCGATTAGATTCTCCAGAGTGGAATTCGGTTGAGTATTACCATTCGGGAGTCGAAGTGGCCAGCTTCTTGGATGTCCGATAGTCATCAGCCGGATGGAAGGGGACTACTATTCGGTTTTACCGAATGTGCTTATGGATCGATTGCGTAGACCTCGTTGAGGGTTAGCCAAACAATGAATAGGGTATCACGAATAACAGATCCTCTTAATAGCTCGCGATGACATGACTTATTCAGGGAGATAGATCTCATCGGTAGTGCGGGATGACATATACCCATTGGTGCTTAAGTGTATTGAACATATTGAATCACTGGCCATATGCTGACTATTCTACACCTTTTGTACTATGTATTGAGCCTTTTGAATAAGGTCTTATCATTTGCCCCCGACTCGGGTCGCAATTTCGTGAGAAAGGCGCCATGAGTAATAGCTATTCGGAAATGGAGAGCTTTTTACAACACACGTCGTTTTGTATTTCACAAACCGTCTCTAGTGTTTTTTATAAGTTTTTTCTTGGGAGAGGATCTGGTGTTCCTTTATTCTCACACTTGTTATTTCCTTCATTTGAACTATCTCAGTACACAGGAGATGTTCTGCAAAAGAAATGGCAAGAGGCTTAACTTTTCAAAACAATAACGACATTAGAAGTGTTATGTCAATGGTGGAGGTCCAAGATGTTCAGACCACCATATTGGTAGGTGATGATTACACTCTGTTATCAATTACAGATGATGACAGAGCGAATAAAGCGCCAGGGGTTATGTTCCGATATACAAACAAATAGTGAAATTTGGCTTGAAGGTACTATACTGTCACGCCCCGATCCTCGGATCGACCACGCGACAGCCGCCGCGAAATCTCGGTATACGGGCAGAACCTCCCCATATACCGGAACTCCGCAAGGCTACAAAGACAGCAACACAGTTCTTTCCATACATCAATCATCAAAAATAGAAAACATCACATAACAAAACACATGCAAGGACACATCCGGTCCATCCCTGTACACACGAGCACACATCAGGGAGAGGGAACCTGTACATGCGCATTTACACATCAACACACAATCGGGGAGAGGGAACCTGTGCATGCACGGCACACAATATGGCCATCCAAGTCATTTCAAAGTTTATAGTATAAGGAAAACACTTAACAAACAAGAAGTCCCAAAACATAGTCGTAGGATTTTTCTAACACTTGCCTGAAGCAATCAAGCTAATGTCAGTAAGATCCAAACGATATGAGTTGTCCAAGATTTCGTGAAATCGAAAGAAAGTAACCATTCTCAATATTACAAACGAAATGTACCACTCAAAAACGAGTTTTTACCAAACTAGGAGAGAAAGAAAGTAAACAACAACCACGTAGGGATTCCATCAATACTTGTTCCTATACAGGAAACAAGTATCGATTAAATCCGTACAAAAAAGAATTGTACAAGTCTTCCTTTCCATGGAATTCAGTTCAGATCCAAAAGTGACTATACATCATGATGTATACCTACAAAAGTCAGCTGGTAGGCCCTCCCCAAGCTCCAATCTCTGTCACAAATCTAATCTTCCTCTGAAAAATGTTAAAGAGTGGGGTGAGTATTATAAATACTCAGTGAGTGGAGTGCAATGGCATGATTGTGTAATAAATAAGGGGTGAAAGTGGGGAATGTCAAAGCATACTTCAAACATCATTTTCCATGTCCAAATATTTCAGTAATTCAACATCATTTATAAAATATGCATCCATATCAAATATTTTCTCAGAAAATCACAAGGGTCCCATCGAAAACACTTCCGTCTTGGGTTTGGCCGAACCAAGACGAAAGTCCGCCAAGGGGTTTTCCATTTCAGTTTTTCAAAACTACCCCCTTCCTTGGCGTTGGCTCGAACCTCACCGGGGTGCAACCGGATAGTCCGACGTGGCAGAGCAGAGGCCGCATACCTCTCTCGCATATAACCCAAACCCACGTCACCCCGTCGGGTCGCTCCGTGGGGGGTATGACTATAGTCATCTGCGGCACCTTTCATTTCACAATCATCAATTCACAATACCATAATTTCACAATCATTCAAATTTCCATCCATGTGCCACATTTTATCAATTCAATCTGAAATTCATGCTACAAGCATTTACCATTCAAGAAGTCAAAACAGACGGCACAAGTTCATGTAAAATCACATAGGATGCATTCATACTTCAAATTTTCATTTTAGACATCCCACAATCACAAATAATTTCATAAAATCATATGAAAATCATTTCAAATCATTTATCAAAGAATTTAAAGATATTTTGCTTATTTACTACACAACGATCCGTCCACTCACCTCTAGAGAGGGTATTCACTCTCTATTTCCGAAATCAACTCATAACGACTCTTCTCGAGTCTCCAAAGGTCAACCTAGACCAATCAAGACGAATAAAGATCAATTAAAGCTCTAATAAAGGGTTTTCAAATTCTCCTTTTATGTACAATAGCCTTAACTTGCATAATTACATTCCAAAACTTTCGTTTCCTCAAGCTAGTATCATTTCAAATCACCAATGACTTTAAATTTACAATATTCCTCAATTTTACCCATTTTCTCCCGAATTCCTTAATATTAATTTAATTCACACCGATTTCCATTCAAATCCCAAGGAAAACTATGTAATTCAATCAAATATAACTCTAATACTATCTACGACCTTCTCACATGCTTCACAGTCCAATTTACATCAAATTCTAGACCTAACCTCAATAATTTCATACAAACACTTAGGGAAATACATTTCTTTCAAGTCTAACACATTTCAGAATATATATAGATGTAATTTCTACCTTAATTCAATAAAAATAATTTAAATTACTGAAGGGATTGAAAATCCCTCACCTAGGGTTTTTCGATTTACAGTCCTAGCTTCCAATCGCCAGTGTATCAATCCTGTAACAATTTCAATTTGCAGTAATCGTTAGAATTAAACCTAACAACTAAGAATATTCAAACCCTAAAATCAAAATTGGAAAACCTAGGCTTACCTCTGCAGAGCTGTGACCTAGGGTTTTTGCTATCCTGCGGCTAGGGTTTTGATAGGATTAAATGGCCGCTGGTTTGGGAGGCAACAGAGGGAAGTGCTCACAGTGAGCACTGCGAGCGAGCAAAAGAGGAAGGCAGTGAAAATTCTGCCATCGCGCGCACGGGAGAGAGGTTGAGGACTCTGTTCGCGAGCGGAAAGAGAGGGAACAGAGGGAAAATCGCCCGCTCGTGCGTGGAAGAGAGCAACTGAGAGCTGGTGTGAGAGAGCGAGAGATGGTGAGATCGTGAAAGACAGAGAGACCGAGAGCGACTGTGAGTGACAGAGAGTGAGAGAGATTTCGTGAGACCGAGAGATGGTGACCCGCGGTGGTTCGCGGTGGTCATGGTGGTGGTTGCAGCGGCGGAGATGGTAGAGTGAAGGCGGTGATGGAGAAATCGCGAAGGAGAGAGGGAGGAGATTCGAAGAGAGAGACGGGAGAGTAGGGAGAGGCGAAGAAGAGAGAGATTAACCCTAATATCTCTTAATTGGGGGAGATGCTGCGTTTCACTCCGAAACGCAGCACCTTCTCCTCTCTCTCTCTTCTAGTTTTATATATATATATATATATATATATATATATATATAATTGAATACCTATATAATATATTATATATATATATATATATATTTTTCATCACATTCGAAGTTCCCCAATTTATCAAAAATAAAATATACTACGCATTTGGAACACGACATTTCCATTATACCAAAAATTTAAAATTAAAACCCCAAAATCAAAAATCGATAAAATTCGAAATTTTCTACTTTATGATAGACATATTTACAAAATACTCAACGTTGAGTTTCCGATATTACATATACACTGGCCCATTCACTATGATGTTATAGCATTGGAACATATTTTTAACTTTGTTGACCCCCGATGCTTGGCACCTTATTGTTGCTGTGATCTCTTTGTTAGGGTTCTATCGCTTTTGTTTTAATTTTGATATCTTGGCGGCCCTCATTTCTGTGGTAAGGTGCATAAAGAAGGGTTTACTCTGAGATTGATATAAGTTACAAACTCATCATAAATCCGATTGGAGATTTCGTTACAAGGAACCCACTAGTAATAACTAGATGCACAAGTATTTTTTTCGAGGAATTCAAAGATAAGAACCTTATACCGACTCTTTCCAGCGTTGATGGGAGGCCTGCGCTTGGGTTGCAACCTTTAAACCCTTCACGTTACTTTTGTTTCATGCGTTCGGTCCATCTTCATTGATTCCTTGACAGATGACCAGATACTATCTCTAGCGGGTTTATAGATAGGAGAAAAAAGGAAGATTGACAAGCCTCTCTTGATCGACAGGAAAAAGATTGAATTAGCCGATGTTTCGAAGAGGATCAACGGGCCGTAAGGGATCCTTCAGAGAGGATCGACGGGGCGTCTGAGACCCAAACTTTGCTAGTGCTTCCCTCAGTAAAAAGGAGAAAAATGGTACAACCTGAATCTCCAATAGGAAGTGGGCATAAGGTGGGCTAGGAAACCGAGGGGCTCATACCCTTAGTCTAGTTGAGGCGTCCAAGGTTTAGCTAGAGGAACTTGATCGGGTTGGTTATTCGCTATCCACCGATAACAAGGGAGTTTCACTTTACTGTGGAGAGGCTTAAAGGGCTCTATCGTTCACTGTGGAAGTGAGGGCGCCGATGGGGATAGAGACTCAAGTTGCACCGATTGAAAAACTATTTGGTCTGTCATGTACTGTCCTACTATGGCCTTCTCGTAAGGGGAAATACAAAGTGCCCAATGGGACTGCCATCCCTAATTCTATCCCTATTTGATCAATTCACGGTAACAAGAGTCAAAGGAGAGAGAGACAGTAGCCATTAGTACAAGAGATAAATAGTATAGCTACGTGGATTTGGCTGAAGCAGAAAGAATAGTCGATCAGCTCAACTTTTATTGTTGCAACTTAGAGTTGCATAGGATGTCCATGGAATTGACTGGCGGGGCTCTTAAATCGCTTGGTCTAATGGTATCATCTTTTGAATTCATCCTATTTTGTTTTTTCTTCATTTTCGGCTGATCCAGTTCTTTATTTTTGTAGACAATGACCTTGGTAGAGTTCTAGGAACAACGGGGGAAACAAACGGTGGGATATCTGGAGAAGCATGTCAATCGGTTAAACGCTCATGTTGTGATACTGCAAGATGCTTTTGATCAAAGGAAGAATGATGCAGGAGCAGAGGATGTGCTCAAGCCTCACTGGCTGAGAAGGAGGAGGAAGTAAATAATATTTGGCAAACTTGGGTTTATGTCAGAGTCGTTATGAGAAGCTGGAGACCAAGAAGGCAACCCTTAAGGCACGATTGCATACCGCTGAGGTGTTAGCTCAATTGCACAAGGAGTATTTCCAAGTGGTAGAGCAAAGAGCAGCTGGATCAAAAGAATCTTTACTTAAAAGTGCCACTACCTTTAGGGATTCTCAGCGCGAGTTGATAGAGAGACTACAATGTACCGAAGAGATAATCCGTCAGTTTGGATTGGATGGAGCTCTGCCTCCGATCAGGGGGCTACTAGTCAAGATGTGATGGGCCGAAGTATGATTCCTGCCAGGTCGATTGGTATTCTAGCAGAATTAAGTGCAGTTGCTGCAAGTACTTCTTCCTTAGAGGTCTTAGCACTTCCCCCTATACCCTCGAAGTCTGTATAACTTTTGTGCCATTGTATCACAATAATTCTTAATAAAAGATTATTTCATGTTCTTTTGTTCAGCTTGTGTTGATAGCGGGATATTCCCTTTGTCATTTAGATAGTTTGAATAAACTTGTCAACCGAATTTAGTTGTTTTGAACTTTCCTTGAGAACATTGACTTGACTAGGGTCATTCCTTAGATGTGCGTTTCAACAAGCGCCTCTGGCTTTTCGACAGGCAATACCTACTGAGATTTGTCTAAAAGAGAGGAATGAGGATATCCTTCGGTGGGTTAGGGTAACAGAGGCCTGTTCAGGAAGATAAATATCTTCATTAAATTAGGGCGACAAAGCCTCGTTTGGGTAGATAAATCTCTTTAGTAGGTCGGGGAGACAGAGATCTGTTTGGGGAGATAGATCCCTTCGGTAGGTTAGAACGACAAAAGCCCATTTGGATAGATAAATCTCTTCAGTAGGTCAGGATGACAAAGGCTCGTTTGGGGAGATAGATCCCTTCGGTAGGTCAGGGTGACAGAAATCCGTTCGGAGAGATAGATCCCTTTGGTAGATCAGGACGACAGAGACCCGTTCAGGGAGATAGATCCATTCAATAGGTCGAGACGACAGAGACCCGTTCAGGGAGATAGATCTCTTCGGTGGATCAAGGCGATAAAGATCCATTCAGAAAGATAGACCCCTTCCATAAGTAGGGGCAATAGAGGCCCGTTCGGGGAGATAGATCCCTTCGGTAGGTTAGAGCGACTGAAGCCCATTTGGGATGATAGATCCTTTCGGTAGGTTAGGGCAACAATGACCTGTTCGGGGAGATAGATCCCTTCGGTAGGTTGGGGCAACAGAGATCCGTTTGGGAAGATAGATTCCTGCTAATGGCATGTTTCTCTTTTATATATGATAGTCGTTTAATAGAATACAAACGATAAGGTAGTCACATGTGTTCACTACCGAATGGAAGAATACTATTGCAATAACATAAGGACTACGTAAGACAATCGAAACGTACTATGTGACTACTTCAAGGCGGATACCAAAGGCTCTTGATCACAAAATAGTGTTCCAATCCCAAGTAGGGCTTTGAATTTAACTTTTATATGTTTCGTGCTAGGTAGGGCCTCCAGGGTATACAATCGAGGGAAGGTTCACCACATTGAACATTGTTATGGTTGTCATATAGTTGGGTGGCATGCCAAGTGTGATCGGGAGTGAAATGGTCCCTTCAGAATATATTCATTTACCGGAGAGTCCTTTGACTAATCTTGTGTGGGGTTAGAGATGTATGGGGCCAAGTCACATCTGTTTGAAAGCATCCCAATATAAGAGATCGCATTTTCGTTCCTTGATCGATGAAGACCCTTTGGACTTTGTACTGGTAGATTTTGGTAGTGATAACGAGAGGATCGTGGCGATTTGGATCTATCCTGACTAAGTCTTCATCGATAAAACCGATGATCGGTCGTTTATCTTTTACTTCTTCATCAACGTGAGTTGTTAGCACCTCTAGTGGAGTAGGGAGAGAGACGTTAGGTGAATAGAAGATTGGTGCGACCAGGCATTTAGTCACGTTTCCTTGTGAACGGTCTAGGGGGCCTAAAATGTCAAGTGGAAGATGAGGCGTTCGAGAGGTTCGCTCCTTATGGATTTGGAGGATCACTCCATCCTGATGATTAGATGGTAGTGGGGCGGCCGGTCGATCATCCGATCTGTTCCGACTTGGCAATGTCTGTCGGTCAGGGTTCGGCATGTCTCTCCCCTCTTTACTGATAAACCTTTATAACCTCCCACTTCGGACCAAGAATTCAAGCTTGTCTTTGAGCTTTCTGCAGTTGTTTGTGTCACGCCCCAATTTCGCCCCCTCGCCAGGGCTTCAACAGCAACGAACTGCCTGCCTCGCGTCCGGACTCACTCACTAACTTGCTTAATAGAAATCATGCTAAAATAATAGATGTTCTTTATTTCATTTACTATAAATATTACAAAGATCTTCAATACATGATAAAGAAGCAAAACTTCTATACTAGAGAGGCTATCTACGACAAAATTATCTCTGTTGGCTCATCTAATACTCCTTGACTTCCATTCCTGTAAGATCTAAAATAATTTTTTGTGTGAGTTTGACAGTCCAGAGAGATCCATGTGTGCATGTGTGAAAAACTTTTCATTATAAAAATATACGATAATAGTTTCATTGTAAAATCTTTTGAAATGTTTTCAATGCAGTAACAACATGCACAAATAATAATAATAACAGTAACACGTAACAATACAGTATAGGTGACAGTTCACTGGCATCTTATCTCTCTATTACAAGAATAGTTTACTTATCCCTCCTAGGAGGTCCATTTCCAAAAAGACCTATCAACCTTCCCCGCATTAAGTGAACAAACCTCCTATCCATATTAATGAGGTGCTACCGGTATATATTTTGATGTTCAACAAAGCCCTTGATTACTCACACATACCGGCTTATATAACAATCACAAACACATATATTTATGTAACAGTAGTAAATCATGGTAACAATAGTAATTCAAGATAGCAGTAGAAAATTATGGAAGTTATGTATAAAAATATATGAATACAAAGGACACTTACCTTAAAGAATTGTTTTATGTGGTCAGAGTTAACCTTTTTCCTCCCCATAGGAATTTACTATCCTTTCCGTAGAAACTTTATATCTTTTCCTTCTCTTCCTTTCTTTTCCTTTCTGTTTCTTTCTTTCTCTCTCTATTCCTTTCTTTATTTCTCTATTTCTATTCTTTGGTGGATTTGGTTTGGGATGGAAAAGGGGATGAGATATTTATAGGTGTTAGAAAGTGATGGATTGTTGACATATGTTAGCACATTTGTTCCTTATCTAGGTTGCTTGTTCTTGATATAAGACATGTGTAAGGACACTTGTTCCTTACCTAGGTTGCTTGTTCTTGATGTAAGACAAGTATAAGGACACTTGTTCCTTACCTAGGTTGCTTGTTCTTGATGTAAGATAAGTGTAAGGACACTTGTTAATTATAGAGGTCACTTATCCTTGATGCTAGACATGTGTCCTTCTATGTGTCTTAATTTGTGAAAAACAAATGTCTTGGACAGTGTTGTCTTATGTGGATGGATGATGTTGTCTTTATTTGCAGAATTCATATATTTTTTAGTTTTCTTATTTATGTGTAATATCATTTAAGTAAATGATGTAAATAAGAAAATATCCCTCATTTGAATTCAATGAAATAGTTTCAGGATCTAATTTTTTACCCATGGGGATGGGGTTTCCCTGACTTCCATATGTCCTTGGTTCGACCTCCTTGGCTTTCTCTCATTGTCTATCTCGTAATCATTCGGTTCCGCTCCTAAAAGCTAGCTCCTACTCCTACTCCTACTCCTTCGACTCCTGAACAAGGTGCAATCATTAAGAATAAGAATCGCCATTCTAGAACAACAAGCAGAATGAGAGGTAAAAAGCAAATGATAATGATATGGGCAAAGGTTGAGGTTGCCTTACGCTCGGAAGAAGCTTCCTTCTCCTCTCCCTTGGGACCCTTCCCCTCTTGGGAACCATCACAAGTACGGCCGGCTTATATTTGAACGAGAATGCCCTATCGTCCAGCGGAGCCTAGAATCTAATTTTTTAAGGATAGAAAGTTAACTCTCCATTCCAAGAAAAAAAAAAATCGAAACGGTTAATTTTATTGGATTTTATTTGGAGGGCTAATGACTTAGAAAAATTCTAAAATAATAGGTTTTCACCTATTTGATATATAAGGAACAATTACCGAAACTTTTCCTCCTTGTTTTTTAGACATTTTGGATGTCTCATTTATGCGTACTTAGTCTCCAATAAGTTAGTCAAACCTATATTTTTAATATTTCAAATATCCAATTTTATACCCAATTCATTTATTTGGGTTACCTTACTATTCTTCAATTATTAATAGGTTATTTCTTTGAAATTAAATTGGGGTATGTGACATTCTTCCCCCTTAAAAAAAAATTTGTTCTCGAAATTTATACCTGACTAATTGAATAGAGCTAGATACTTTTATTCGATCTCATCCTTAAGTTTCCAGGTGGCATTTTCTATTCCATGGTTACCCCAGAGTACTTTTACCAGATGCACTTCCCATAATCTTAGCTTCTTTATCTCAATTCTAAAATCTTGACCGGTTCCTCATAAGTTAGATCTTGACGAAGTTGGAGTGGCTGATAATCTAGTACATGATCCGGATCAATTTGGGTAAATATGGGGCAATGACATTTGGAATATATCATGGATCCTAGATTTCATAATCAC
This sequence comes from Dillenia turbinata, assembly GCA_037126225.1. NCBI lineage: Eukaryota > Viridiplantae > Streptophyta > Magnoliopsida > Dilleniales > Dilleniaceae > Dillenia > Dillenia turbinata. The sequence continues at coordinate 1,692,288 of JBAMMX010000013.1, forward strand.
TCATTTTACATCATATCCTTCTTTGTCTCAAGTTAAGTTCTTTTTGAAAGAATAGATATTTTAAACTCTTATGATATAAAAATCCCTCAAAATTATCCCATATAGATAATGTCTCCATTTTTTAGAATTTAGGTTTCAACTCCAAATCATGAGTGAGATAATTTCGTTGGTGAAGCTTTAATTGCTTTGATGTATATGCTATAATCTTTGCATTTGCATTAGTACACAACCTAACCCTTTCTTTTGATGTAATCAGTATAAACCACAAAATTATCTTCCATTGGCAAAGTAAGTATTAGGACTGTAATTAATCTCTAAGAAAACTTTTCTTCATATTTGCTATCCTAAAACTTAGTATTCTTTCAAATTAGCTTTGTTTAGTTAATTTCGAAAAAATCTTGTATAAATCTCCTATAATAACATGCTAATTTGAAAAGATTTCATTCTTCAGTTACTGTCATTGGGGTTTTCCATGAAAGATGTATTCTTTCCCAAAAGATTAATGAAAATTCCATTTATAGAAATTTCATAACCAATATTCATATTTGCTAAATTTAGCATACAATCTAATTTCTAAGAGTTTACAATACAAATACTACTTATGCTTTCTTTCTAATTACCAATAAATCATTTATAAAAATTACTATAAAGTGATCAATATATTGATAGAATACTATGCTCCATAACTGCATGACCATAAATTCATAATTTCCATATCAAATTCTAAATGCTGTCTTGGAAATATTCTCTTTCAAGTAAATCTTACAATTATATCTTAAATTCTTTTAATTATAGAAAGGTCATTCTATATGAGGTCTTTGATATTGGTTCCATTCCTAGAACAAGATCTAGACAGAATTCTATTTCCTTTTCAGGAAGTAAAGAGGTTAAGTTTTAAAGAAATACATCTAGGTATTCTCTCGCTATAGGAATATTCTCAATTTTTTTTTTCAATGGGTTGATTCATAAGATAAGTCAAATATCCTATACATCCTTTATAAATGAGTTTCCTAGAATGTTCTCCAAGTCCAGATATAATGACGTCAGATAAGAGTTCTCTATTTCCTATGAATTCAACCTTATCTTGTCCCGAAGCATAAAGTTTTTCTTTACATGATACTAGGATAACTAGTCCATTTCTAATATAATATCATAGTTTTGAATAGATAAACTATCAAATCTGCTAGAAAATGTTTTTCAACAATCTCAACTTTATATGACCTTACTACAAATTCAGTAATCATACTACTTCCTATTGGAGTACTTACCCTCAATATGTATGGTAACTTTTCAACCTTAACATCTAAGATCTTTATCTAAATAAGAGTAATAAATAAATGTGTGGAATCATGATCAAATAATACCTTAACCCTATTATTATTGAATAGTAGCTTACCTTCCATGACATTAAATGCTTTAAGAATTTCTTCTCCTTTCATGACAAATACTTTACCTTGCATCTTGGCTTTATCATTCTGATTGCTCCATCTTTGACCTTGAGGTAGGTTTCCCTTTCCAACTGTCTTGGGACAATCTTTAATGTGGCACTCATCATTTTCACATCTTGTACATTTTCCAGCTTTTAGTTAGCACCTATTTTCATTTTCAACAATAATCACAAAAGTCTCTCTGTCCTACTTGCTTACTAGAATTTGTCATACATTTTTCTTGGATTTGGGTTGCTAAGTAATTGGAACCCCTTCTTGGTACCTTTGTATTTTCTTCAATTCTTTCTTGCTGCCAATTTGATGGAGTCATTCTCTTATTGAGTCTCACCTGCCACTTGTTTTTGCGATCTTCCACTCAACATGCCAATTTTATTACCTTAGAATAAGTATCTATAATGATAAGAGATAAAACATCTTGAATTTTCCAACGTAATCCCCTAACGAAATGTTTAATTCTATCGTCTTCAATTGCTACCAATGAAGGAGCAAATTTAGAGAGTTTTGTAAATCTGGTCTCATATTGAGCCACTGTCAAATGATCTTGTTTAAGAACAAGAAATTCTTCTTGTCGTTTCTCTCGTATGTGGCATGGGTAATACCTTTCATTGAATTCTTTCAATAAATTTTCTCAGGTATGTGGTGAATTATTTTGTTCCCACTTATATGAGATGGTCCGCCACCATTCTCTAGCTATCCCGAAAAGATGATATACTCTCAATCTAACTTTTCGTTCATCTAAATAGTTCAATGGTTGGGTATGGTAGGCTTTCTATATAGGCTGTTTTACTAGTCGCTACCGAATTAGAGTCGAATAATTTTGAGAGTGTGCGGCTCATATGTTGTCTGATCGTGAGATTTGTTATATGTCTACTCTATCGAATTTGTTCATTACTTCGTGTGTCTTAGATAGATATTTTGTCATTGTTGGCTCTTTAGTTTCGTATACCCTTTGACCAGCTGGCTATCAGTGAAAACCTATATATTTTTAGCCCCTTGTGATACTGCGATCCATAATCTGGTTAGAAAGTTTCCGTATTCGACATGATTGTTTGTTGCTCAAAAGTTAAAACGGAAGGTGTATTTGGTTTTGAAATTGTCTGGTCCCATTAGAATGAGTTTGGCTCTGCTTCTTGAAGAGTTAGATGACCCATCCATATGAAGGCTCTATTTGGGCTGCGAGTATTATTTTTGCTCATCGGTGGGGGCTTGTTTGATGGGTATTTGGAATGCACACTTGAGAATAAAATCTGTGAGGGCTTGGCCTTTGATAGCTAGCCTCGATTGGTATTTGATGTCGATTTCACCCAATTTGATACTCCACTTAATGAATCGACCCAAGGTTTCTTTCTTTTGTAGAATCTGCTTTAGAGGTCAGTTGGTCAACACCATGATGGTGTGAGCTTGGAATTATGGCCGGAGACGTTTGGCGGTGATGAACAGGACAAAAGCTATCTTCTCGATAGGTAGGTAGTTAATCTTAGATTCGTGAAATATTCAATTGACATAGTATACCGGCCTCTTTATTCCTATCTCATGAGGATAGAGCAGAGTGTTTGGTCAGAAATAGAGAGGTAAAGGTAGAGCTTCTCACCAGGGATCGGCCGAAAAAGGAGTGGGGGTGACATGAGATATTTTTTGAGTCATTCGAATGTGTCCTAGCACTCAGGCATCCATATGAATTTTCAAGACTTCTTCAGAGTATTGTAGAAGGACTTATACTTCTCCCCCACTTTAGACATAAATTGATTCAAAGTTGCGATTCTATCGATGAGGCATTACATGTCTTTTACCATCCTCAGTGGTGCCATGTCGAGTATGTTTTGAATCTTCTCTGGATTCGTCTCAATTCCGCGATTGATAATCAAGAAACCGAGAAATTTCCCATATACGATTCCAAAAGTGCACTTCGTTGGATTCAATCTCATGTTATAACGCTCTAACACTTGGAATGTCTCTTTTAGGTCTGTGATGTGGTCTTTGACATCAATACTTTTGACAAGTATGTCATCAACATAAACCTCCATGTTTTTGTCGAGTTGTTCACTAAAAACTTTGTTGACCAAGCGTTGGAAGGTTGCCCCGATATTCTTGAGACCAAACATCATGACCTTATAACAATAGATACTGAACTTTGTGATAAAACTTGTTTTCTCCTCGTCTTTTGGAGTCATACATATCTAACTGTAATCGGAGTAGACATCCATAAAACTCAGGATTTGGTGACCTAATGAATTGTCTACTAACTTGTCGATGTTAGGGAGCAGAAACGGTCCTTTGGACATGTCTTGTTAAGGTCAATGAAGTCCACACACATTCTCCGGTTGCCGTTTGCCTTTTTTACCATGACTACATTGACCAACCACTTAGGGTATTCTACTTCTCGAATGAACCTTGGTGTTCGAGCTTCTGGACTTTTTCTTGTATCACATGTTGGATTTCTAACACGAATACCCTTTTCCTCTACTTGACAAGTTTACGTCTATCATTTACATTTATTTTGTGAACTATAACCGATGAGTAAATACCTGGTATGTTTTCGGAGGACCATGCAAAAACTTTGGAATGACGCCGTATGCAATCTACAATTACTTTCTAAAGAGGCATCGGTATATAGGCACCAACTTGGACTGTTTGACTAGGTATGTCCATGATATGGACTTCAATTACTTCCTCTCCAGGTTGAGGCTTACACTACTGTTCGATATCGTCTTTAATTTCCATAGTGTCTACTGTTAGGATTTCTCCATCTTCTCTCACTACAGGGACAGTCAATGGATCAGGGTCACCATGGAGTGTTGTGACCCCTGAAGGTGTCTTGAATTTGACTTTTATGTATCTAACGCTTGGTGATACCTTAAGACTGTTCAAATTAGGACGACCCAAGATGGCATTGTAAAAGGACGGAAGCTTCACCACAGCATGACGAGTAGGCATTTCTAAAGTCATAGCAAGTGAGATAGTGCCTTCTGGATATATGCTTTCGTTAGTGAATCCCTTTATAGATCAGTTAGACGGTTAAAGATGAGACGGGACGAAACTCATTCTCCGAAAGGCATCCTAGAAAAGAATGTCGTGATTCGCTCCTTGATCTACGAAAGTCCTTTTTATGATATAAGATCCGATTCTTGCTATGATGACTAACGGATCGTTTCGGTTGATGTCGAGTCATGTCAAGTCATCATCATCGAAATCGATGATTGGTCTTTCTCTTAACTGAGGCCTTGATGGAGAAAGGAAGAAGATGGTGATGAGAGTTAGTTTGGTTGGGAAATCAGTTTGTTCCCACGAATGGTACCAACCCGTTGGAGGTGGTTTTGACTCCACAGATAATAGTTTTGCTAACTCAAGCTAGATGACTTGACCGTCTGATGGTCTTGATCGATGAGACTTGCAAAAGACTGCCAGAGGATACTCCGGTGAGGGAGGATCCGATACTCAAATTAGAGAATGGCTTTCAAAAAGGGAGAACAAAATGAAAGAAAGTTCTATATGCCTTCGTGTGTTATGTGCTGGTATTGAGAGCATCCTGATTGATTGACTTAGTGGTATATATATCACCTCAGTATATGAGGGACATGTACATATGGGGTATTAAAACTTTAGTTTCCTTACGAGAATACCTCGAGATTATAGAAATCATAGTTTAAGATCCTTAAAGATTTCAAATTCTTATCTGTTACGAAAATCCAGACCGTTATAGAGATTTTTTCCTTATCGCCTACGATTGTAAGTCTCCCTCTTATTTATGCAAAATTGTCTCCGTGATTTAGGGAGAGTAAATATTATCTTAACAGATTAGGTGTCGATCATCGAGTACCGAGAAGGTCTAGATACCGATTCGTCTCATGCCGAGCAACTGGCTACCGAGAAGAATCTGGTTGGTTGATGAACACTGAGAGAGAGAGTTGTTTAATGGGACGCGGGTCTAGTTAACCTTGAGTTCAACATGATTGGGTCGCGTACCATCAGTATCCATTTGTCATGTTTTTGGGAGTTTCTTCGTTTAAGTGGCTTTTTGATTGCCAAGGAGGGAACTTTGTTCGATTCTGCTATTAGGCTTATTGCTAACCAAGTGCTGCTTGACCATCGGGTCAAGTCCGAGGAGCATGGTGACCTATTGGCAGTGGTGGATGTATATGTGCAGGATGGTAAGTAATTGTCCATATTAGATCAAAATAATTCTATTAATTTTTACATACTAAATAAATATTATCCTTATTCAGTTCAAAATATTGTTCCTACTAAAATTATCAATCAATCCATTAAAATCGTCATTTTATTCTATAAAAATATTTTATCCCACTACTTTTGAGTTTTGAATCAGTCACTGCATATCGTTACCACGTAAAATCAAAATCAAGTTCGAAACTTCAATTTAAGAACACATTACAACTTCAAATACTCTTTTAACTTCAAAAGAATAAAACTTTTAACCATCAAACTTCTTATTGTGTAAATAATCTTTAAATAACCATTGATTAGAAGAATCAGCGAAGGATCAAGCAATTGCATTGCAGTATCAGAAGATTACAATGTCGTGGACGCATGAATCGGCTAAAATATGTATAATATACTTAATCATTGTAGTTGTGATAAGTGTCCGACAACAAGGGTTCGGCAGGGAGATTTGATGAACCCATAAAATTATGAGGAAGTTCCCATTAATTAGAAAAATGTTGTTCCCTCATGTTTCACCAAAACCTAGAAATATTGGAAGAAAAAGACAAGAGACTTTCTGACCCAGAAAAAATTTGTAGCCATATTATGTAAAATCATATTTAGGAAAAAGATGGCATATTAAGTCATATTGACTACTCCCCAAGGTTTTTGCGCAGAATTAAATAAATAATTATAATTTATTATCACCTAATGGCCTTTTCTCTCCCCTAATTAATAATTTCTTCCCCTATAAATTCCATGTACATATCTAAACTCTCTCTTAATTCATCGATCAATAGATAACTAAGGGCTCTTAGATGTAAAAATACCACAAACTTGTCTTTTCACCTAAATTCTCGAGCCTCCATTTTTGTAACTTCTTTATAATTAAAAAAGATTATTATCTTTTTGCAACTCTACCGTTAAAATATAAAAAACAAAACAAAAAACAAAAAACAAAGAGCGACCAGAATAGATGACAAAAATTAAATTTATAGTTATATTTATTTACCAACAAAAATATGACAAAAATGGTGAAGTTGGAAGAAACTAATTATTGTTTCCTTAATCTTCTTAGATAAATTGTAACAAAATAATTTTTAGAAAACGATGGATAATAAGGAATAAAGTATTCGGATTTATAATTGTTGAAGATGAGTTTCGATTTCATAGATTTCAGTTCTTTCAACTTTAATGACTGTTTTGGGAAACAATTCGAAAATTACAAAAAATCGTCGAAAAATGCTCCGTCGGAGGAGATTTCGATACTCAAATAAAAAAAAAATAGTTTTCGATAAAAATGAAAAATACTTAGCACCAAAGAGAGAGAGAGAGAAAGAAAGAGCCAAGAGCCCTATAGTTTATGTGCCAAGTGTTTGGTCTCAGAGAGCATACTTGAGTTTCGGTGTGTCGAATGCTTTATATGTAGATCTCTTAGGAGCCATGTATGACCAGGGCGTTGTAACTCTAGTTTTCTTATGAGGAAATTCGAAAATCTTGGGATTCCATAGTCAAATTTTTTCAAGAGACTTACGATCTTTATCACTTAGGAAATTTTATAACACGGAGAGATTTTTTCGCTTATCAATTAGATTTCAGAGATCTCATTCCTTATCTAGAGGACACGTTTTGTGACTGGATATGAAATAAATACTAGTACAAATCTTAGTTAAATATTACCCTTGACCGATGAGAATCAAATGATCAGTTCTTTGATAGCTCATCAGTCATCGGTTAAGAAATGTGGGATATAAACTTGAGGCTATCGAATGCCTTTATGAACCGATTGGGTTGCTTTCGTTAGGAACTAACCAAGAGATCGGTCTACATTCGTTCTTCGGGGAGATAAATCCCTTGTCGCAGTCAGGCCAAAATGCTAGCTCGGTTAGGGGCATGTTGGTCATTGGATACTGGCCCGATGGGTTTTAGGATCATGTCTCATCATTTGCCCCCAACTTATGGCGTCATTTCGTGAGAGAGGTGCCATGAGTGATGATTGTTTGTCTGAAATTGGAAAGGCACAAAGTCTTCAATGCAGTATATGTCGCTTTGGGTTATGCCAATTGTCTTTAATGCACTTCATAAGATACAAAGTTAAAACGAACTATAGGTGAATGTCTTTTTCTCTCAACCGTTCCACGTTCCCAAGAGTTTTATCACATTCAGCCCTTTAAATAAGTAATCCCAAAATAAATACATTATGGGAAGTTGAAAGGATTTAAACCCTTTATTCATTATACACGATTTTTATTGAACTATTCCGTCTATTTAGTGATTTGCGAAGATCTTCTTACTTTGCAGCTATAAATAGAGGTCGCGGGACCCTGTATTGCCTCAAAGGAAACTTGCATGCTTTCGTATCTGCAAGTCTTTTCTACTGAGAGTTAGTTTCTTTAAGAGATCTTTTGATGGTGTGCCTTAGGTTGCAAGGTTTAGTAGTATAAGTTGTTTCTACCAATGCGAGACCTCGTTAAGGATGGGATCGCTGGCACGAGGTCTCATCACACCATTCAATATTCAGACGTCATGATGGACTCTATCAAGATTCCTATTAGGGTTCTCAACTTTGGAGGGGCGTTTCAGATATGCTTCTACTTTGGGTTGAGTTCCTTGTCTAGCTCGTATTCTCTCGGGTCCAGGAACAAGGAGTCGGTAGGCTGTGAGGAGCTGTGTATGGCAGAAGAATTGAATTCTGCTATATTCTCATAGTTTCTTTGCGACCGTCTCATGCCCTCCTCAACCCAATTTTCGGTAGTTTTCTTGTTTGGCTGTGGACATTTTTTAATTTCTTTTTTCTATCTTCTCTTTTTACTATTTTTGTACTCTCTAGTTTTGTCGAATGTCAATGGCTATCATAGCCTCTTTACCCAGAAACAATGCTATAAACTTTCTTATGCATTTCTCTCGATATAATCGATACGGCTTGGGGACTTGTAAACTACGTTTGTTCATGTAATATGATATGTATTCGTTATATGAAAAATAAAAGAATAGTTTTATTAACTTATTTATCGGTTTCTACTTTTGATCAAATTTCCACCGATAGTATTTATATGCATGGCTGAGTGTTGTAATCGTCAGAACAATTGTATAATAGACTCGTCAAACAATATGAGAGTTAATCACGAACATAAATGCCTTAATAGATCCATCTAAACTCCGCCAAATAGATCCTAAAGAAAGGATAAGATGAACCAATACCACACTAATTTAAGTTGGTGAAAACTATCCTAAAGAAAGGATAACATGCTGCCAAATAGGAAACATTCTAGACAAATCAATTAATTAGCTAATTTAAGTTGGTGAAAACTATTTTAGACAACAAGATCATTTAAATATTTGAGCAGGTGATGTTTTCTGAAATGATCAAATTAGGTTGGTGCTGAAATTTTCTAGAGAAAGAGAGGCGGTGCTTTCTCAACTTCCAAAGTTGCTAGTTTACGCATGAACACTGTGCAATACAAGGGTTTCGACTGTGATACCAGGACCAAACCCGAGGAGGACTCCCCATTCGAGTCCTTCCCCGGTGGTTGGCTTCCCTTCTCGCATAGACTTCTTCCTCATCTCGTCTAGAATGAACATAACACAGGCGCTGGTCATGTTACCGTACTCACTCAGCACGTGTCTCGAGGCCCTCAGTTTCTCCTCCTTAAGTCCCAACTTGACCTCCACCTGGTCCAGAATTGCAGGGCCACCGGGATGCACTATCCAGAAGAGAGAATTCCAGTCGCAGATCCCAATTGGAGTGAATACCTCATCCAAACACTTTTCAATGCAGTCCGAGATTATTTTTGAGACATTCTTTGACAGGTGGAATGTCAACCCTGCTTCCCGCAAGTGTAGGTGTATGGCGTCCTGTGAATCTGGGAGGATAGTCTGTGCTGCGCACACCAGCTGGAATAGTGGGCGCTCTATGGATATGTCTGGATCGGCACCGACAATGACCGCAGCTGCACCATCACTGAAGAGGGCCTGCGCAATGAGGGTGTCAATGTGGGTCTCGGAGGGTCCCCGGAAAATAATGGGCGTGATTTCCGAGCATACAACGAGGACGCGAGCGCAGGCATTGTTCTCAGCTAGGTCCTTGGACAGACGAAGGACCGTGCCGCCTGCAAAGCAGCCCTGCTGGAACACCGTGTGCCGCTGGACCGATGGGTTGAGTTCTAGGAGCTTGGCTAGCCGATAGTCGGCACCAGGCATGTCGACACAACTTGTAGTGCAGAAGACCAGGTGGGTGATCTTTGATTTGGGCTGTCCCCATTCCATGATTGCTTTCTCGGCTGCTTCTTTTCCTAGCTTTGGCGTCTCAACTACCGCTATGTCTTGCCTTGCATCAAGGGATGGTGCCATGAATGCGCACAGGTTTGGATTCATTTTCAGCATCTCCTCGGTGAGGTGCAAGTATCTCTTCTTGATCCTGGTATTTTCGCCTGTTCATTTGACATATTTTTGAAGAGATTTCAGATTTATTTAGTCTCAATCCTAAATGCAAATTTTGATATTTTATAAAACAAATTTAAATTTTGTCACGTGTCAATTGACGTCAACTTTTGTTTTGGAAGCCATAAATATACAATAAGGTCAATAAATGTTCTCACTACAATTTATTATTTAATCTCACGACAACTATAATAAAGAAAATTATCCTAACAAATAATGTTTTTATAAAATTAGTAAAATGTAGTGGCATCAGGATTAAAACACTTAAATTCTTTTTCCAAAGTTTTGATTAAATAAATACTCTGCAGTATTTATGTCATATTTTCTGAGAGAGAGAGAGAGAGAGAGAATGAAACACAAATAGTAATATACTTCATTAGTCAACAGAAAAATAAGAGGCATTACATATGCGCTCGAATTTCTGCTTCAATTCAGACTTGTGCTCGCTGTTGGTGACGCGAAAATAAAAGTCTGGGTAGTCGGCCTGGTAGACGCAGTTGGAAGGAGTGGCAGTGCCAATGGCAAGAATAGTGGCCGGACCATTTGCTCTCTGCAAATTTCTGATTTTTTGCACAGATGTTGATGCGGCCATTTTCTAATTTCTCTCTTTGCTGGTTTGCTGACCTTGCCTTTATGCTTTTTTTTTTTTTTTGGGGGGGGGGGGGGAATGAGATTCTCTCTAGTAATGAGTTGGTCTGATGTGGGTGATGGGTGACTGTTTGGGAGGGTGTTGATGGTTAATTTATAGAAACAAGCATGCCCCAGTTAACGGGGCTATATATATATAAATATATTTTATTTTAAAATTAAATGTTTAGAGTTGTGAGTAAGACGTTTCGGCCCCAGACATGGCATGCCTTGGAGGTATGTACAAATGAGGACGTGAAGGGTGAGAAAATAGGATGAGGGCCTACAATTTTTTTCTTTTAATACTATATTTGGAAACTTTATTTAAAAATTTTACTAATTCAATTTAAGTAATTATGAAATTTAATTTAAAGTCTGTTTCTTTTTAGATTTATTTTTTTATTCTCAAAATTTGAATTCAAACTTTTAATTACACGAATTTAGTGTTTTATTATTAAACTCATACGATAGTGGTAAGCATTTATAATTCTTATTTTGGTTTGATGTCGATATCCAATCATCATATTATATTTAATTAAATTCAATTCGAGTCAAATTAATTTTTTAAGAAACAAAACTTTTGATTCGAATTTAAAATTTTGTTTATAGGTTTCTTTTACATTTATAGTGTGAGTCTACAGGTTGAGTTGGCATATCCTAATTCCGTTAGTTCTATCACCGGGAATTAACCCTTAGTTCTCCAAAATCGTTTTTTTTTTTAAAAAAAAAAAAAAATCTTTTCCTAACTTATTTAAAATTTCTCAATTCAAGGAATTGAATTTATATCTTGTTTCCTTCCCAAAGACAAAACATAAATCAAAATTAAAATTAAATAGTTAGTAGAAAGATTAAGATTCCATCCCCAACTCCCCTCCCCCAAAAAAGACCAACGAAAGTAAGGACAAAGCCAGTGGCACAAGGAACCGCCTCATAATTAATAAAAATAATTTAATAAGTAAAAATTTAAAGATCTCTTAATAGCATTTTAACAAATAATATCATAGTTTTAAAAATATTGTTAGAATTTTAAAATATTATTTACTTCAAAAAAAAAATTATAACTTTAGTTTGCTTTACAGCCAGAGTAATGGAGAGAGAGACAAGTGGCGATCACATGATACGATGAACTGATTCCAAAACCCTTCCCATGCGCATGCCTTTGCCTGCCCACCCTACACATGCTTTTTGTCTCCCTCCCTCCCTCTCCCTCACAAATTTATCACTCCGCACCGCACCCACATTGACACTCACAAACATTGATTTATGCCGTGGCCAATCCGATTCTTGGGGTATTTTTATAATAATAATAAAAAAAAAGATGTTTTTATTTTTTTTTTTTATAGTTGCAATTGCATGGGCAATTGAATAATTTTTTTGTAATTAAATTATCGCAAACTTTTGAATTCAATAGTTTGCAACCGGGGGTGTTCAAATATTTTTTGATTTATCCATTCTTAAAAAATAATAATAGTAAGCTGAAACGCAAGAGTGGTCTTGGTTCACTAATGTCTTGATATTTAGTTTGAAACATATTTGGCTTAACAGGGATGATACCCATAGGACGAAGAAGAGATGAATTGTAATACCAGACAAATTCAAATTGTAATTGATGAGACATAGCCCAATACCTGTTTCGAATGACCAACACTTGAAGGGCCCACACATGAACCCCACAACTCAGAAGGGATCGTTTTAACCGATGGAATAGTTATCAACCGATGGGCAAGCACAGTCTAGTATTATAAAACGACTACCCTCTATGGCTAGTCAATTGATCTACCGAAATGTCTTAGTCGTCTCGTCTCCCGAACGATAGGATCTTAGTCACCCCATCTACCGAACGACATTTGTTGATTGGCATTTATCTCTCCGAACGAGCACTTAGCCCCTGGTCTACCTAACGAGCAAGCCCTGAAGGTTCTGCATTGGCTAAACGACCGACTGAAAGCCAACGGTCTCATTGATTCTAAGGAAGGGTAAAGCACCCCAACAACTCTGGTTCCCTACTTAAGAGTGGTATATCCAAAATGCTATTTGATGGGACGTAGTCTAAGATCCAAATCAAAAGAGCCAATCCCAAAAGGCCTATGAAAAAGGGGTCTGTCGATCAATGTCTAACGACTGTAAAAACAATTTATCAAAGGGTCATAGTAGCCACGATCGATCTACTGAAAGGTCTTAGTCGCTCGGATCTACCGAATGGTAAAATCTCAGTTGCCTCGATTAACCGATCAGAGACAATCTTCTTTTCTAACAAAGCAAATGTTTGTCCTCTAATCGGACGAATCTCAAAAGACCCTTTATCGGTCGAACAACCGAAAGAGTGGCAGCACCCCTATCGATTAAAAAAGGAAGATCATAACTCCCTTGATTTCAGTTTCTTATTTCGTAACAGCAATTCCGAAATCTTTCAGATAAGGAAAGCATCCCTCCCGAAGAAGAAGACTTCCCGATATAAAAGGATCATGATCAATTCGTAATATTGACTTCCGAGATTCCCGAATCAGTTCGATAAGAAAAGTATGGTTAAAATCCCTCAGCGGCGCACAACTCTCACAGGTATAAGAGGACTCTAAACTCTCGACATCAGGTACGCTCTCTAAACCTAACACAGGGGGCACATTAATCACAAAGAACCACTCTCCCTCTACTCTCAGTCTGTTTCTTTCAAACGAAAATCACTCTTTACTGACTTGAGCGTCGGAGCCTCCCCGCCGGAATACCCTCCGATGGTTTTGCAGGTGTATCCATCACTGACGGCAACGTTCGAGTCAACAAGGAGTTGGTATCTGAAGAGTCAAAACTCACCTCCATCAGATTGGTGCCGTCTGTGGAAAACAGACTGATTCTCTAAAATCTTATGACGATTATCTCCGACACAGCAAATGCCAAAAGAGGAAGGCCAGTCATAGGTTTTGACGATGACGACCTTCCAGTCGGGCTAGATCCTCTCTGGGATGACCTCATAGTCATCGCCCTCAAAATAGACTACTACACTATGAAAAAGGATTCTTGTCGATCAAGGGGCTGACTGCGACCTCCTAACCTAGGACGCCTTCTGTAGAATGGGTTTCAACTCATCTCGGCTGTTGCCACCCACCGGATCCCTCCAAGAACTTTCGGACGAGCCCACTTATCCTGAAGGAATCATTTATCTTCCTGTAACCTTAAGGAGACCCCCTAATCACGCAACCGTTCTCGTCATCTTCCATGTAGTAAAACTCCACTCCCCCTACAACGCCATACTCAGCAGACCCAGTCTAGACGATCTAGAAACGCTACCGAGTACGAGGCACATGAAAGTAAAGTTTAGAACACCTCTGGGGGTAGCAATCATCAGAAGCGACTCTGATCCCTATACTCTCTTCACGACACAAGGTGTTCATGAAGTTTTCCCAATCGACGTCCTGGAACCCAGAGAAAACATTGAGTCGAGAGCCAAGCCTAAACCAAGCGAAGAAACGACCAAAATCCCTCTAACAAACGACCCCAGTCAAACGGTCAAGATAGGGGCCGACTTATCACCTCCCTTACGAGAGGCCTTAGTCGCCTGTCTACAACGACACTCCAAAGTCTTCGCATGGTCTCTAGAAGACATGTTTGGTATAGACTCGTCGGTCATATACCATAAACTGACCGTTAATCCCGATTTCAAACCAATTAAGCAGAAAAATAGGGTATTCGCTTTTGAATGCCAACGCACCATCTAGGAAGAGATCTAGAGGTTGTTGACAGCAAGATTTATCCGCGAGGTCAAGTATCCCGAATGGCTGGCTAACGTAGTCCTAGTGAAAAAGGCTAACTGCAAGTAGAGGATGTGTGTGGACTTCACCGACCTCAACAAAGCATGCCCGAAAGATAGTTATCCGCTCCCCAATATTAACAAGTTTGTGGACAATTTCTCGGGACACCAACTTTTAAGTTTCATGGACGCCTACTCCGGCTATAACCAGATCAGGATGGCATTAGAAGACGAAGAGGAAACTAGCTTCATCACCGAGTTTGGTACATATTGTTATCGGGTTATGCCTTTTGGCCGGAAGAACGCCGGTGTAACTTTCCAACAGCTGGTCGATGCGGTCTTCAAAGACAAATTAGGCAAGAACGTTGAAACTTATATCGATGACATGCTCGTAAAGAGTATTACAGCAGAAACCCACATTACAGATCTTGAAGAGACCTTCCAGACTTTAGAACGGTACAATATGCGGCTAAACCCAGAAAAATGCACGTTCGGGATTGCTTCCGGGAAGTTCTTGGGCTTCATGATTACCGAACGAGGGATAGAGACCAACCCTGAAAAATACAAGCAATATTAGACATGACTCCCCCCCAGACGCTCAAGGAAGTACAACGCTTGATTGGTCGAATAACATCTTTAAGCCGATTTATGTCCAAAGTTGGCGAAAAGTATAAGCCCACATTTGACGCATTTAAGAGGTCCCGGCAGTTCAAATGGACGCTCGATTGTCAAGCAGCCTTTGAACAACTGAAAGAATATTTGATGTAACCCCCGTTGCTCTCACGGCCCGTTCTCAGAGAAGAACTTTACTTGTATTTGGCTGTTTCCGAACGAGCACTCTGTTCCATAATGGTGAGACCGAAGTTCCCGCCTAGAAGCCAGTTTACTACATCAGTAGGTTACTGAAAGATTCTGAAATTAATTACCGACCGATCGAGAAGATAATTTATGCTTTGGTTATCTCAGTAAGGCATCTTCGACCATATTTTCAGGCCCATACCATTGTGGTACTCACCGATCAGCCGCTGAAACAAATCCTCCAGAAGAGGGAAACGTAAGGACAACTCATCAAGTGGAGTGTGGAGTTAGGCGAATTTGATATCAAATACTGACCACGACCCGCTATAAAGGGCCAAGTACTGACAGATTTTATCCTGGAATGCACTCTCCCCGTAATGTCTGAAGGGCAACTTCATAGCTATCAAGAAGAATGGACAGATCCTGAATGGACTATCCACGTGGATGGATCGTCAAACTCTTCAGAAAGCGGCGCTGGACTCATATTGGTAGGACCAGACGATTTTAAGATAGAGTACGCCCTCCGTTTTGATTTTCAAGGCATAAATAACCAAGAAACATCGCACACTACGACATCCCAAAAACCGACCCTCAGGAAGAATCATTCTCCACCAAGCAACTAAGAAGGAAGAACGTTGGTTTTCTATGAGAGGAAGTGAATGCGCGTCATGGCTATTTATAGTCGTAATAAGCAGAAGCCCCAATTAATTCGAAGAATATGAAACGGATCAGCATGAACACAAGTCATAAATGCCGAGAGTAAATTACCTTCAGTTCCCCATGAAGAAAATCGCATATGAAGAGACAAGCTCACGTTCTTAACGTATGAGGCGGACGAATCAGAATGGACCAAGTGTCCCTATATATTCATGACATATGAAACACGCTTCACTTATGACTTTTCTTTTCCAAGAAAGTCATAAGTCGGGAGCAAATGATAGGATGTAGTCTAAGACCCAAATCAAAAGAGTCAATTCCAAAAGGCCCACGAAAAAGGAGCCTGTCGATCATATCTAACGACCGCAACAACAATCTACTAAAAGACCATAGTCGTCTCAATCGGTCTACTGAAGGGTCTTAGTCGCCCTGATCTACCGAATAATAAACCTCAGTTGCCTCGATTAACCGATCAGAGACAGTCTCCTCTTCTAATAAAGCAAATGTCTGTCCACTAATCGGACGGGTTTCAAAAAACCCTTTATCGGTCAAACAACTGAACGAGGGGCAGCACCCCTATCGATTAAAAAATGAATGTTAGAACTCTCTTGATTTCAGTTTCTTATTTCATAACAGCAATTCTGAAATTTTTAAAATAGGGAAAGTATCCCTCCTGAAAAAGAAAGCTTTCTGATATAAAAGGATCGTGATCAATTCGTAATATTGACTTCCGAGATTTCTGAATAAATTCGATAAGGAAAGTAGGGTTAAAATCTCTCAGCGGCGCACAACTCTCATAGGTATAAGAGGACTCTAAACTCTCGATATCAGGTACGCTCTCTAAGCCTAACACAGGGGGCATATTAATCACAGGGAACCACTCTCCCTCTACTCTCAGTCTATTTCTTTCAAACGAAAACTGCTTTTTACTAAATTGAGCGTCAGAACCTCCCCGCCGAAACACTCTCCAGCGGTTTTTGCAGGTGTATCCATCACTGACGGCAACCGTTCGAGTCAACAAGGATTTGGTATCTGAGAAGTCAAAACCCACCTCCATCACTATTGATAAGGAAAAGATCTTCCTGAATAACGAAACTTCTCATATGATAAAGATCACGAACGTTTCGGAATATTTAACTCCCGAAATTTTCAAATCATCTCCATAAGGAAAATAGGGTTATAATGTCCCGAAAGTACACAACTCTATCAGGTATAAGACACCTTCAAACCTTCTAAATCAAGTACACTTTCTTGACCTTACACACTAGGCACACTAGTCACAGGGAATCTCTCCCTCTCTAAACCTTTCAATATATTTCATTACATTTGAAAACCGTTTTTTCTGACTTGAGCGTCAAAACCTCCCCCGCGGGAGCACTTTTCGACGGTTTTTGCAGGTCTTATATTCTATCGACTGTAACCGTTCGGGTCATCAAGAAGTTGGTATCTATGAAGTCATAATTCAACTCCAACAATAATGTGAACACTAAATGGCCTATTTTAAAATTTTTATATTCTATGGAAGTGTGGAAAAAATAATTAATTTAAAATAAATGTGAAATTCTACTCTTAGATTTGTTCAGAAATCTCTTAGACATTTGACCGATAGATATTTTAATTTTAAATGATCGATTAGTAGAGTATTGATATCTGGTAAAGTTTAAATTGTGTTCAGTGTTCAATAGGAAGTGAGGTTCTGGTGTGAGAATTTGATAGATTATCTCTTCCAAATTTAACTTTCGTGATCGATAATTGCTGCTCATCAGTAATCGTCGGTTATTTTACAAATTAGGAACTTTCTCGGTACTTTATTCCATTTCTCTTGTCAGTATATTTATTTGGCTCATGATATCTATTTTGTCAATTTTCCAAATTATCGGTACTTATCTAGTGGGGAATATTATATATTTCTTGGTCTTTTGGGTGTCGGAGAATTTCCATAAACCCATTTGTCACTTTCATATATATATATATATACACACATGCACGAGAATTTCCATAAACCCATTTATCACTTATATATATATATATATATATTATATATATATATATATATATATATATATATATACACACACACACTTCTTATCGTTAAACCATTTTCTCTACAGTTAATTGATGATCATTGTTTCTTAGCGATTGCCTCTACACATTGACCGAACACAAAATGTCTCTTCGGCACTTTCCTTCATTGGCCGAACAGCATCTCGATTTATTGACCGAACATTACATTATTTCTGTTCGGCACTTGCACCTTTGGTGTGGCAATTGTGATGAACTATGGTGACCAAACAGTACATCAATGGCTAAACAGCTTACTTGCTCCTCCTCATTTTCTTCCAAGAAGTCCTTCGGTCATGTGGAAGTCAAGAAGTCCTTTGGTCATGTTGAAGTCAAGAAGTCCATCGATCCTGTTGTGGCAACAAGTTGAAATTTTGCTTTTCCATCATCACTTGTACACATTGTGAATTATTTATCCACCAAGCCATCTAAGCATTTCAATTGTTTTATACATAATTTATATTATATTTCCCTAGTTATTAATTCTAATGTGTTCCATGGAATTGAATCCAAAACCTTGAGCTTCCAAAAAGAACTTGCACCACCATGCCACTTAATCTTTATAATTATATGTTACACAATTTATAATATAACATTTATTTTTGGATATTTCATATTTTAAGTATTTCTAATTTGTTTTCCATACACTACAAAAAAATATGATTTTAGCCACGGACGTTAGTCACGAATAAAATTCGTTGCTATTTACCCACGAATTTAACGACAAAAATCGGATTCGTTGCAAATTAGTCACGAATTTAGCCACGAACAAAAATTCGTGATTAATTTACAACGAATCTATTTTCGTCGCTAATTTAGCGAGGAAAATAATTATGCATCGCTAATTTAGTGACGAAATTCATAATCCGTCGCTAAATAGCCATGAATTTTCTATTTGTGACAAAATCTAGCCACGAATTCGAAATTCGTGGTTAAATTTAGTCACAGATCAAAAATTCATGACTAAATAGTCACGGATTACAAATTCGTGACAAAATTTGACCATGAAATTTGAAATTCGTGGCTAATTAGCCACGGATCCGAAATTCGTGGCTAATTAGCCACGGATCCGAAATTCGTGACTAAATTTAGCCACGAATCTGTTCATGGTTAAATTCATCGCTAATTTAAAATTCTGTTAAATATAATTTTATATTTTTATTAAATATAAATTTATATTTTATATGTTTATTAAATTAGGGTATTAATTTTTATTAAATATATTTTTGTAATTTTTAAAAAATAATTTTGTATTTTTGTTAAAGATAATTTTGTAATTTTATTAAATATATTTTTGTATTTTTGTTAAATTAGTAAATTATATTTTTAATGTTAAAAATTAGAAAGAAAGTAATGAAGTAAAAAAAAAAAAAGAGTATATCAGATAAGTTAATATGGTATAATGGTTGAGAACACTCCAGATGTTCTCTTAGTCCCAGGTTCGAATCTGAATAAATATACATTTTCTACAAAAATATAAAACAGCAGGAAGTTGGTTCATACACGAGCAGGGACCGGGGCGAAGGCCGGCGAGTGGGCCGACGGCCATTAAAATTAAAAATATAAAATGAAAAATTTAGTCACTAATTTTTGTATCCGTGGCTAAATTTAGTCACGAATTAGAATCCGTAACTAAATTTTGAATTCATTGCTAAATTTAGCCACAAATTCGAATCCGTGGCTAAATTTAGCCACGAATTTCTGTATCAGTAGTTAAATTTAGTCACGAATTTTTGAATCCGTAGCTAAATTTAGTTACGAATTCAAAAATTCATGGCTAAATTTTTGTGATGCGCTATTAGTCACGGATTTGAATTCGTGGCAAAATCCGTTGCTAAACAATTTAACTAAGAATTTTTCTGACATTTTCATGGCTAAATCCATCGTTAATTCGGTATTTTTTTTTGTAATGATAGTTTTCGATTTTCATTTCTGCTTTCCCTGCTCATCATCGATCATACCTCTCTTAACAAATAAAACTTCAAGTATCTAACTTCGTTAAGTTGAGTTCCAAATTATCAAAAAGAACATATTGGGTACTTGTGTAAGTTGAAAGAAAAAGAGGACACTTAAGTAATTAAGGAGAAATGAGATGTAAATAAAAAGTATTGGTGGGAATCTAAAACCTACGAATTCTAAATTGCGCATCTTCTTTCACTCTTTTTCCTCTCTGCACACATTATCTGTCTCTCTCCATCTGATGAGACATGATCCAAACACTAACCAATAACTCGATTAATTCGAATTGAATAACTGTAGAATCCAACTTAGGAGCTGTCTCTCTCGAGATCTATTTTTTCATTGTCAAAACTCGTATTCGAGATTTTGATCATAAGAGTTTAGTACTCTATACTAAATTTACATGATGTTGATAGGAGGATACCATTCTTATTCACAAAGACTAAAGGGATAATGAGATGTTTCACCGAGTATATGTTTAAAATAAAAAAGGTAATAAGATTAAAAAAAAATAGAAAAAAATTCATGTTCATTTGAATAAATTTAATTTGAGACGTGATGATTCTTCGAGAGATAAAACTCTCCCACTTTTATTTAAATCGAAATTAAAATTTTATTTAAAAAGTATCGGTGTTTAAATACTAAATCAATTAGACATGGATATATGTTTCACATTAAGGATAATGCTATGCGGTAATGATTGGCATTAATGTCGAAGCAATGCGGCAAAATTCACCAAAAAATCATTATGGTTATGTTATTTTATATTCATAGTGCGACTCTACAGGTGGAGATGATATATCCCACACAATTTCAATCCTATTTCTCTTAATTCTACCACTCGAATGAACCCTTCGTTCTCCAAAATCGTTTAAAAAAAATTATTTTCCTAACTTGTTTAAAATTTCTTAATTCAAGCAATTGAATTTCTCTTTTATCTTTTTCCCGAAGACAAAACCCAAATCCAAAATAAAATGTTTACATTGAAAAAAAAATCTATAAATCAGTTCTGTGAAAACTCAAATTAAATAGTTAGTATAAAGATTAAGATCCCTCCTCCCACCCCCCACCCCCCAAAGAAAAGGTGGCAGAAGTAAGGACAAAGCCAATGGCGCAGAGGAACCGCCTCACAATTAATAGAAAACAAAGCCAGAATTATGGAGAGAGACAAGTGGTGGTCACATGATACGATGAAACAATTCCAAAACTCTTTCCGATGCACATGCCTTTGCCTGCCCACCCTGCACATGCTTCTTGTCTCCCTCCCCCCCTCCCTCCCTCTCACACGCATATTGACACTCATAACAACTCTAAATTCACAATATAGAGTCACATTGATTTTTAAAAGAGAGAGAGAGAGAGATCTTATTTATTAATTTGATTTGATTCGATTCACTCCAATAAAATCATATCTCCATTCCTTGGGATGGTAGGAGGGTTTGTCATGATTCACTTTGGCATTTTATGTATGCCATTCACACTGGCATTTATTTTTATAATAAAATTATACCCGATCCGATTGTTATAAAATGATTTATCCATTCTAAATAATAATAATAATAATAATAATAATAATAATAATAATAATAATAATAAGCTGAAACACAAGAGGTTAAGTGATTTGGTGTTTGTTCACTAATTCAATGATATTAGTTTGAAACATATTTGGCCTAAGAGGGAAGCGAGGGGTGAACCCCACCGGAGGAAGAAGAGACAAATTCAAAAGTCCTTAGATAGAGGCTCCCTAATCTATTTTTTTTTATTCTATTTAATTATATTTTTTTGTATATATATAATAAAAAAAGAAGAAGAAGAAGAAGAAGAAGAAGAAGAAGAAGAGCGAGAGAGAGAGAGATGAATTCAAAGCGTATGAAATCTCGTGTACCATGCATTGTTAAATGTTAATGCACACTGTCCCTCCTGTTGATACCATGCATTGCACGTGTCACTTCCTATACAGTGTCAAAACCAAATATCAAGTGGGGCTGCCTTTGTTCAAAAAAGGAAAAACCTTATATGCGCGAAAAGCAACGCTAAGATTTCGTTTCCAGAAATAGGTTGTCGGCTGAAAATGAAAATTAGGTTGCAATTCCGCCCCTTCCCAAAATTTTGTTGGGTACAAAAGTTTCTTCGCCATTGCAGGAAACAATTTTTTTTTTTTTTTTGGGTGAAAGCAGGAAACATTAATAAAAGGAATAAAAACGAATACTAGGCGAAATTTATAAGAATATAAAAAATATAAAATTTTATATAAATATTAATTATTTTATAAAAATAATAAAATAGTTATTGATGGGGCATGATTCAAGGGACCATTACAAGAGGCGTTCAATCTTGTGAGCTCACGATTCACAGGGGTATAATATGCCTAGACATATCAACAGTTAGGGATTAATCTCCTCGAAAAGTGGACACAGGGCAACACGTCGAGTGGTTGCCATCGACAACAATCTATTCGTTCTGTGACCTACTGATGTATTCGATACACCCGAGGTGATACCACACTTGCCCTATTGGTAAAAAGTCAAGCATTATCCCTATCGGTATTTGAAAATACGTGTATTCTCCAGATAAAAAAATAGACTTTTGAAATCTAATCGATAAGAAAAGAAATATTTTCATATTATTAAACTTCCTACGTGATAAAAATCGTTAATCTCCTGAGAATATTTGACTGTGAAATATCAAGATTTCTGGACATTCTCATAAGAAAACTAAGGTTATAATACCCCGGATGCACAAGGCATTTAAGGCACCCACATATATAATCATACGACATACCATAGCCCAGGTATGCTCTCAGAGACCACACACTCGACACACAAGTCACAGCGCTTTTTTTCTCTCGCTGTCTTGTGCTCAATCTGTTTCATTCAAATCGAAAACCACTTTTTTTTATTTGAGCGTTGGAGCCTCCCCGCCGGAACATTCTCCGACGGTTTTTTATAGGTTTTTCAACTATCCCCAAAAGCAACCGTTCAAGTCAAAAGAGTAAGAATCTGTGAAGTCAAAATTTATGTTTAACAGATATCTTTTATAATAAAAATCTAAAATGATTAAATATATGATTATCGATTATAAGATAAATAATATAAAAATTATCATTATAATTAAATAAATAAATAATTCATTAAATATGAAAAATGTGTAAATATAAAAATATTAAAATTTTTATATAAATATTAATTATTTAACATATTATTAGGAGGTTTCAGAAATGGCAAACATTATTGTTGAAAATTATCTATACATCAGAGCTTACTACTTTCGTGTATTCTCGGATCACCTACCATGGGTTAGGGCAAGTATTCAAATCTTATGTCAGGTAAAGATATTTTTGAGATTCAGCTCAAAAAATAAAATGTATTCTGTTAAGTAAAGATATTTTTGAGATTTATTTTATATATAATTATTAATTTCAATAATTACTCTTCAAAGTAAAATTCATATTAAGCAAATTTTTTAATGTAAACGTAGAATTAAATTTTTTTAATACAATTAACAATGATTGGACAACTATGCATAGCTGGTTTAATGACTGAGTACTGATATTTTTTAAATAATATTTAAAATTCAAATATTATATATAAAGAAAATAAAAATTAGAAGATTTTTATCTCTTAAAAACTCAAATCGATTCCAATCAAATTTAATCAAATAAAGTGATTGTTTGATAGTTAATCCCAAAAATATGATTGGGCAAATAATTTCTTTTAAAAAAATGCACAATATCTTATTGGCAAAGATACAGTACAGCAGTGCAAGGAATCATATTTGGTAGGAAAGGCGGATGCTTTTATTTTAACCCCCTTTTTATGTTTAAATATCTAAAACTAGGAGATTATAGGAATCACTTTTTATTATTTATTGCTAGAGATCTTGGAACATATCATGTGTGTGAACTTTAAATAATAATGGACATCAGTGAAATGATACCTAACTTGTCCATTAGTTGGATATTAATTTTTCTTAAACAAAATTTTAGGTTCAAATATTCTATATAGAGAAAACAGAAGGTAAGAGAGTTTTGTCCCCTAAATATTCACTCTAATTCGAATCAAATTTAGTCAAGTCTAATATGCCTATGCTGAAAAAAATTGCACATTATGGATGTGAAAAGTGGAAGTTATTAAAAGTTTAAAATTTTGAAGTTGGGCCATTGTTAATCTTGATCATAAAAGGGTTCAATTTATAAATTTATTTTGTTGTATAAGTTTGTTACTTTAAACTTTTTTTCCTCGTTATATCAAAATTTGAATCCTAAATCATCAGGTTGGAGAAGGGGTATTGTGACTACTAGACTATCCCTAGTACTTTGGTACTTTAAACTTTACTTGATTGTATCGTGTAACTCCCTTGTTATGTATGTGAACTAAGGGATATTTCCCAAAATAGAGTTTTTTTTGAAAAAAATTCTCCGGGGTTGTTTTTTTTTTATTTATTATTTCCAAAATAGAGGTGTTGAGATTGGGAATCTCGATTTCACCTTTCTTTTCGGTCAAATTTTTATAAAAAAAAAAAAATTAAAGACAAGACTGCACATCTCGCTCTCTGGAAGTGAGATTGCGCATCTCGCCTTCTAGGAAGCGAAATGCCCAATCTCGCTTGCCCCTTTCTTTTTTTCTTATAAATTTAATTTAATTTTATAATTAATTTAAATTATTAATAAAAAAATAAATATTATTAAATATTATTAATAAAAAAATTAATATTAAATAATATTAACTATTAATATTAACCAATAAATTAATAATTAATAATATAAATAAAATTAATTTAAATTATTATTAATCAATATTAAAAATTATTTAAAAATTATCAAAAGGTTAATCAATGATTAAAAAATTGTTAAAAATTAAATAAAATTAAAAAAT
The DNA here is from genome assembly GCA_037126225.1 of Dillenia turbinata. Classification (NCBI taxonomy): domain Eukaryota; kingdom Viridiplantae; phylum Streptophyta; class Magnoliopsida; order Dilleniales; family Dilleniaceae; genus Dillenia; species Dillenia turbinata. The sequence continues at coordinate 1,717,052 of JBAMMX010000013.1, forward strand.
TATTAATTTAAAAAGAAAAAAAATAATTAATAAAAAATATTATTATTAATTTTTTAATTAAAAAACATAATCTATAAATTTTCATTAACTAAAAATTAATGAATAATTAGAAAAATTAATACAAAATTAACTTATAATTAAAAACATATAATTAATAAAAAAATAAATATTAAGAAATAAATACCAAATCCATCAACTCCAAACCCTAAATTTAATCCATTCGCAAGTAATGAAATTCACCCCAAAATCAAAAATCAACAATAGAAAGAGTTCTGAAAGAAATAGATTTTTGTTGCGAGAAAATGGGCCACTAGTCCAAAGACTGTCCCGATAGATTTTTAATCATGTTTTTGGAAACCGAAATAATTTAGATTTTTAATTCTATATTGAGTAGTCAACTTTGACCGCTCATAATTTTTTCATCTGAACTCCTTTTCCTATGATTTTTAAATCATTTAAAAGATCACATTTCGTAAAATAATTCCTCTTTAAAAAGCAAATTCAAAGATAATATAGATCAAAAATCATGTTGAATACTCCTATCACTCATGTAAAAATATAGAAAACAAACTCGGTGGACACTTTCATCTCGATTTTCTAATGACCTAGAGTTGTCGTCGGCAACTTCAATCAATTCTGAAATGATGTTTACACTTCTTACTTTCTTATTCTAGGTGTTGGCTACTTCTTTTCAATATCAGAACATCAAGAAAAATGACAATTAAATTAACTAAAAAATCATTCCGAAAATCTTGAACACATTGGACTAGAGTATATATACCAAGTTGTCCAACCTGTGTTACTAAGATTGTGACACCTCTATTTTGGGAATAAAAAATTTGACCAAAAAGGGAGAAAAAAAAGTGAAATCGAGATTCCAATCTCGATACCTCTATTTTAAGAATAAAAAAAATCTTTTGAAAAAAAAAAAAAAATCTCTTTTGGGAAATATCGCTGTGAACTAACCCTTGTTTATCCAATTTCAGGGATAGTGACTAAAGCGCTCACCTTATTCCATGCATGTCTCATATTCATCGGGAAATACGCCTATTCCATTGGTCAATAAATGAGGGAACCGAACCGCATCTACAACTGCATACAAAGCATAACCAGAGAGGGTCAGGTTAGGTCAGGTACCTTCTTCATTTGAATGGTAGGTTTGACGAATGGAAGTGGGGTTTGGAAAGTTGAGGTTAACCTAATATTGTAATATTGTAAGGGGACATTTGATACAAAATATCAACAGAATAATGAATTAAAGATGCATGCATTAAATGTGGGTGGTCACTCTTTATCTCAGCCCACCTAATTTCATTTCTTCTTTTTTTTTTTTTATACTTTTTTCCTCGGGCAATCCACACGTCAAATGTCCTACCATTACCCCTTTTTTGTATTATTTTTTATCTTTTGAATGGTGTATGGTACGGTAAAGACTATTTTTTTTTTTGTTTTAATATGTGTATGTGTGTTGATATCTTTATATTGGAACTCACTGATTGCATTGGGCCATAAATAATCCCAATCATCAAGAAACCATTACGTAGAAAGAAAAGAAGATACAGGAGATTAACAGTTTATTTGGATGGTAAGATTTAAAAAAAAAATAAAAATTTAAGAGATAAAATTATACTTTTCTTTCATTTAAGAGTTTGGATATGAAAAAAAATAAGGGATTTAGATGGATTTGAAATCCCTCCAAATTTAAAATTTTTTTTTTCAAAAATAAAAAGAAATAAAAGAGAGAGCAAATATTAAAGTTAAATATTTTTTATATTCTAAAAATATCTATTAAAAGTTGAAATGTTTCATTTCATTTCTTTCCTTTTAAAAAACTTTCAAATAAGATAAAAAAAAAATTATAATTTTTTTCTAATTTTCTTTTCTTTTCTAATTTTTCTTTTCGTTTCTAAACTCCTAAACATATTATAAGAGAGTGAGAACGAAAAGTTGAGGAATAGTGTAATGACCAAAATAAAAGTAAAATAGAATTAATTTATCTCCTTATTTATTTTTGGCATTAAAATTTTTAAAAAAATGATTATTGGAAAGGAGAAGTTATTGACGGGAGGTTATCATGGATAAATTGGGTTGTGTGGTTTAAAATTTAAATTAAAGATTTAAAAAAGAAACAATTAAATTACCATTGTTAGATAATTTTTTGGTGATAATTTTTCATGACCAGCTTCAAAACTTTGCTTCTTTGTTTCATAACCGAAAAGAGGATAGATGTTCGGAAGAAAGAGTTTTTAGTAGAAAAAATAGAATTTGAGATTAGCAAATAATTACCACTCAATTGTGGGCAATTTATTGAAAAACTACCATATTTATTTATTTATTTATTTATTTATTTATTTTAACTCTTTCTTTTTTATATTTATCTCTCAAATGATCAATCTTAATTATTGAGACTAAATCTCAAATGACTCAGATTATCATCGTCGATGTCGTTTTAACCCTTCCCTAATATTTAAATATGAAATGATATTTTTGTAAGTTCTGACTTTAAAACCAAAAATAAAAAAATAAAAAAAATAAATATCAATCTTTTTACAAAAGTTATAGTAAAGGAAATAAAATTAATTGAAAAACTATTGTGTTTTTTTCATTAGCAAAATCTTTTAATTGATTCAGTAGCGAACTTTAAATCACACGTTAAATATGTCTATTAAATTTCTAAAATAATTTATTTAAATTAATTTTTCTAATATAAAATTTATATATTTTTTTTATAATTGAACCGACTGTTCTCGACGGTTCAAACCGTCGATTCCGATTTCAAGATGAAGGGGCGAAACCAGACCTTTAAATATAGTTTTGATTCTTGAACTGCGAACTGATCAATGGTTCTTTAAACCGTTCTATCAAGTTTCACTTCATTTCGGTTCTTCAATTCGGTTAGAACTGCAGCCACACCCCTATTATAGAACTAATATATATTAGATAAAGAAATGTTTTATCTTCTTTATTATGTCAATCTAAAAAAGATACATCAGAAAACAAATAAATAAACCAATTTACAGATGAGGCCTGTCAGCCTCTATCCTTGTCAAATGGCCCCAGTTATAGGGTTAGGCTTGAGAAATCTGAAGCTTCCATAAGCAAGCATCGAACTGCAAAATCATGCTACTCCAAACACAAACACCTCAAGGAGTTGGAAGCATGCCTGGGGTTTTAGGATCTTATTAATGCACAATGTGTTGCCTTGCAACTGATGGCCTTCTGATGCTGCAAACCATGTATTGTGTAGTCAAATCTCTTGTATCTATGTACACTGAACCCAGATGGTTCATTGACCTTCCCAATCATTAACCCATCCAAATAGGTCATGACCCAAATCAAAGTGAGGATGTGTGCAATCAAGATACAATAGAGAATTCCGTCTGTTGCTTGGGCATCATAACAACCAATTGCAGCTTGCCTTGCAGGCAAAGTTTTACTGGATTCCTGAATTAGCAGCTAAAACAACATAGGCAATGCAGAAAGAGTCGCCTTTCTCCACTGCAAATTGCCACTCTCTAGCTGATATTATAAACCAGTCCTTTTTCGCAGATCTGGTTGCTTTAACTTCTATATATTCCTGGCTGTTCCCCTCCCCCACAACAACATCATAAGGAAATCCAGTTTCAGCATTCTCATTGACCCAAACAGTCTTAACTTCTTTTTTTGAGAAGTACTTGAAGGCCACAAGTTCTCCCACTCTCCCCACTAAAGCAGCTTGTTTACCATTGAATGTTCCAAAGATAATCTGATCCCTCTTGCAGAATGTTGAGGAACCTGATTTTGGGACATCAGAAATGGGAAGTAGATCAATAGGGGCAGAAACTACACCCTTTTCAGCAGTATTCTGATTGCAAGCATGAATCCCTTTTCAGCATGGTCAGTTTATGAAGAGCCTAGGGCTGCTTCTCATATTGATCGTTTTTATTAGTCTAATGTTTAGGAGTCTCATTTCACTAATTTAAGGCAGAAGACTGACCATTTTCCTATTTTCTTGCAGTCTAATTGCATCAAGTAGGGTCTTGCACCCTTTAAATTCGAGAACATATGGTTGCCTCATAGAGATCTTAGAATAGTGGTAGACAAGTTTTGGAGACGTATTGATGTAATAGGATGGGCAGGGTACAACTTCATGAAAAATTTGAAAAATTTAAAGCAAGAACTACAGTGTTGGGTAAGGAGAATCTTAGGAGTGATCTTGAGAAGCTTATCCAAGAGAAGGTTAGTTAGCGTCAGAAGACTCACATAAAGTGGCTTCCCCGCCCGCCGGGGGGGGGGGGGGATTACAATAGGATAATAAGAGGATGATGACGATTATGTGATCACTTACTCTGCCCTTATTGAAGAATCTATCACGAGCTTTTATGAGCACTTATACACCGAGGAAGGTACGGTTCACCCTATTATCGAAGGTCTGGACTGGTTTCTCATTGAGATTTCTAAAGCCACTAGGTTAGAATGACCAGTTAAGAGAGTTGAGATATGGGGAACAGTTTTCAGTTTTGATAAGGATAAAACCCTGGCCCATATGGTTTTACCATGGCCTCTTCTCAGGGATTTTAAGATGTTATTTGTATGAATTTGGTCATAGTCATTGAAGAGTATCATGCTAATAGGGTGGTGGGTAAGTATATGAATTCTACTTTTATTACCCTCATACCTTAAAAATCTTGTTCCCTGAAAGTAAAGGATGTTAGACCGACCGATCGGTCTAACCACCAGTCTTCATCATATTGTAACTATAGTTAAACCAATAGATTATGTTTGGAGCTGTATAAGATGATTTTCTATAACTAGAGTGCTTTTATTGGAGGTCGGCTAATTTTAGATGTTGCCCTTGCGGCTAATGAGGTTGTTGATTTTTCCAAGAAGATTAATAAGAGTGTTATCAAGAAGCTAGATTTTGAAAAGGCTTATAAGAGTGTTAGTTGGAGTTTCTTAAACAATGCATTAAGAATAAGATGTTTGAGATTCGCTCAAGAAGAGAGATTAGAGTGTATGAATTTGGCTTGTGGCTTGCTTTTCTGTCATTGAGAACCCAAAACTTGGTTCTCAGCATCTCGAGAATTATGATAGGATGGCCCTCTTTCTCCTTTTCTTTTTTACTTTTGTAGATCCTTTGAGTAGAATAATTGGGAAAGGAACTCATCCTAATATTTTTTCTAGTCTTAAAGTAGCGAGAGACGAGGTATGTGGATTCCCTTTTTAGTTTGCAGTTGGCACTATCCTCTTTCTTAAGGAAGATAGTACAAATTTTAGAGACATAATTACATTTCTTAATACTTTTAAGAAAAAATTTTGTCTTAAAATCAATATATCCAAAAGTGAGCTTCTTGGCATAAATATCTCTAGCAAGTCTCTTGACCACTTAGCGGCATTAGTAGTTGTGAGCAGCCAATCTTGGGAGTTATAATTGGATGAATATCTTTGAAAACTTGTGAATAGAATGCATAAGAGACTTCACTGGTGCAGGGAGCTCCTTTTTTTATACCTTAGGCGAGCGTGTTACCCTTGCCATTTCTTGTCCATCTACTATCCCATTATATTTTCTCCCCTTTTTAGGATTCAGTTGGGGTAGCAAATAAGATAAAAGAATTGATGAGAGATTTTTCTTTGGTCTATGAGTGGGTTGGTTAGGAAAAAACATTTTGTTACCTTGGACAAAATGTATAAACCTAAATCTGAGGGTGGGTTGGACCTCGGTAACGTGGTATCCATGAACCTCTCTTTAACTAGTAAATGGCTATTGAGATTGCCTCTAGAACCCAAATTCTCTTTGGCATAGGGTTATAAAGAGCAAAAATATGGTCTGTGTCAAATGGGATGATCGAATGCTACATCAAAGTGAGAGTTCCTCGTAGTAGTTCTTAGAAATTCATTTTTCAATCATACAACAATTCTATTCATTTCGTGTGTTTTTAAGGTAGGTGATGGTTCTCATTTGTTAATTTGGGAGGATTTGTGGGTCGGGAACGTGCCCCAATCTATTTTGTTCCATTGCCTTTATCGTTTATCTAGATTGCATCCTACTCTTACGAAAGATTTCTATTTTTGGGAGGGACATTTGCTTTCTTGAGATTTTCAATTTTTATGAAATCTAAATGATAAAGAATCTTTTGAATTCTCAACTTTGATATATCTCCTTCAGAGTGTTGAATGTTCGACTCATGTCATGACACTAGGGTTTTGAGTCTAAACATCTTAAGGGCGTTTATATGTAGCTTTCTCTTTCATCATCCAATCAGTTCCCCCCAAAATCATCATTTTCATTTTTACAATTTTATTTGAAAAGCAAAAGTTTCTTTCCTACCAAGGTTAAGGCTATTATTTAGTGTATAATACTTGATAAGATTAATATCAATGATCTTCTGCAAAAGAGGAAACCTTATAAAACTATTTCCTTGGATATATGTGTCATGTGAAATTAGAGATCATTTATTTTTAAATTGCTCGATTTCAAGAAAAAGTTGAAACCACCTCTTTTCTATGTATGACAATGTTTGGGTTTGCCTTACAATAGTTCGTGATTTGTTTTTCATCAAATTTAAAGCTTTTGGATAGGAAAAAAAAATACTCAGTTGTTGTAAAAAAAAGTGCATTTTCGGTTATACCACGGTGTATTTGGAGAGTGGGCCAGAATCTAATAAAACAATTGAAATTTCTCTTTTATGGTAGAAAATTATTTTCTATACTTCTCTGTGAGCTCACTCCTCGGGTATTTAGAAAGATTATAGTCAAGAATACTTGAAGAGGGACTGGTGAGACCACAGAACAATTGTGTATTAGGCTAATATCCGTTTATATCATTTTACTCCTAAGGACTTCCATCCTAGTTCTTGTACATTCATTCATACAACTAATATATTCTTTTGTTTAATTCAAAAATAAATAAATTAATAAATTAAACAAAAAAAGAAAAAAGAAAAATTGGAGGGAAAAACTGGAGTTATCATTTAGTATGTGTGACAAGTTAAACAAATAAAGGAAGCCTCATATCGGTTGTGAAGCTGTTGTAAATCTGATTAAACCAGATGAACAACATCACTGATCCTTGAAGATCTAACAGCTCTAAATATATAAACCCAAGTCATGATATCTTCCAACTCCATATTTTTTAAGAGGTTTGGTGCTCCTATTTCAAATGGAAAAAGTGCCTGAGAGTGTCAATGATGTTTTACTCCCATAAATAAAGAGAAAATGAAGTCATAGCCAGCATTTCCATCCTACTTTTATGCACCCAGGATATAGCAAGCCAGAGATGATGAATAAGAGAAAAAAGATAACTACATCAAATTGTGAGTTTTTAGAGCAATAGTTGTTTGATTTAACTCTTAACAGCCACTAAGGGAAGTCATAATGGATAAATTACTAACAACAATATAAGATTGCTGACAAATCTTTTCTTAACCTATTTTTATCTTTTCATCTTTCAACTGCTAACAACATTAACTACTTAACACCTTCCTGCTTACAATCTAAATAGACTAAAAACAGCAAATTAGTTAACACTAACTAGACTTCTAGATAACTAGGTATTTCATTTAAATTGTAGGTAAATTTTGCTAAGTTCCTTTTTTTGCCTTTTATCAACAATACATTCCTCTAAAAGATCTAGTAGAATTCCTTCTTCTAACAGCCTTCTTACTTGTTTAAAGTAGAATATATGCCAGTAATCAATAACTAAAGCAGCAGATAACAAGATAACAAAAATGGGAAAAAAGACTACAGCACCAAAAAGAATGATACCTGATCCATGCTCTAGAATGTGCTCAGCAACAGACTGCACATCCTTGTCACTGGGTTCAACATCTATAGTTTCGCACTCAACTGACTTACTAGAAGGGAAGACAGATGCTCCCTGCAGATCAACAGCCTGAAGAACATCATACATGCTGTCCCACATTCCACACTTGATTGAAGTCACCTGTAAATAGGAAAGATATGAAGGTTAAAATCCATATTCATGCCTCAACATGCAGTTTGCTCCAGATTACTTGAAAAACCAAGAGGAACAGAAAATTTAAAATAAAAGAGGGGTTCAGTTTTCGCACTCCTACTCATAGATGATGATCGACAATGTTAGATATAATTGAGTTAATAGAGTGTATTGGACACAGTAATATAGAACTAATGGAGCCTACTGGAAATAAGAGAAAATAAATAAAGTCCTCTATGCAATATGAATTTAAGCCTTAGGAACTACATATCATACTTATAATCTTGAGAATGATTCAATTAGATATGTAAAAATATAAGTATGCTCTGTGGTTTAAGCAACCCTTCCACCATGTAGACACTTGAGCCAATTGAGTCATAAGTAATTTAGTCCTCCATTCTCAATAGGGTATCGCAGCAGCATTCCACCCTGCTCTTCCCTTGTCCGGTGGGTTCTATGGGTCTGCCATCTGGTCAAGCAATCCTTTGGGGGGGGGGAAAGGGAATCCATGTATAATATTGTTGTATCCCAGAAAAATAACTCTTCACTTACGAACAAAACAATTAAACTTTAGTCCTCAGTTGTCTCTCCCTTGACTGTCATCCTTGATCAATCACAACTTCTCAAGTCAGTCATAAGCCACTCAAGTTTGATTAACTTCTGGTCAAGCTCCAGTCATCACTCCCCATCCTTCCTCTAGTCAAGCTCATCTGCCATGTGGTCTGGCAGGAGCTTCCATAGGTCTGCCATCTGGTCATACAGTTCTCAATCTCCATGAAGTTACGTCTCCATTAGAATTTCCTTCTGCCATCTGGTTCAGCAGAAGATTCAAAATTGTCGCCCTCAAAAAAAGGACTAGTTCGTATAGCTAGCCTCTTGTCCTTATTTGCTCCAACCAAGGGGTGTATTACAGTCTTTCGACTGTCCTAGTATGGTTGTCACCAACAACTTTGTCCTCTCTGGCAGCTTCTGTCCTTTCTTAAAATGTCTTCTTTTGTGCTCAAGGCTTCAAGTTTACACCAGCAGCAACCTCAGTCTTCATCGAGAGCAAAGATTCAACCTTGGTCTTACAATTGCATATTATGTCATTACATTCCTAACAGGCTTGGTGCATATTATCAATGCACTCCGGCTTGAGGGGGAGTCATGGAAATAATAGGAATTAAATGGAGAATGTTAAAAGTAGTAAGCCTATCGGAAATGGGAGAAAATTAGTAAAGTACTCTAGGAAATATGAATTGGAGCCTTAAGAACTACATATCATATTACCTTCGAAATGCTTCTCTTTGATATGTATAAATATAAGTGTGTTGGGTGTGTTTAAGCAACCTTTCACCATGTAATCTCCCAAGTAACCCTTTCACCAAGTAAACACTCAAGCCAGTTTAGTCATAAGTAATTTAGTCTTCCCTTCATTCTCAACAAATAAAATAAGGGCATTATGGCATTTCGTTTACAAACCTCTTATTGCTATAAGTACTCCACAACACAGTATCTTTAACTTGGCCTAAAAGGTTTTATATGGAAAAAAAGTATGGTCTCAATTGTCTTTACTTAAAACACCCCAAAGAAGATTCCAAAAGTATGATCTTATTGCTATAAGTATGGCTTTTTTTTCAGTGCATCTGAAAGGAGCGAAATGCTAGAATTTAAATATTAAAAAAAAAAAAAATCAGAGTATTGATCCCTATTTTCTTTGGAACAAGGCTTTTAACGCTTCAGAGTGGGCACATGCCTCTAAAATTTATAGTTTAGAGAAGTTAACAAGGGAATGAAGAGCAGTCCTCCAAAGACATCCAAGTGGATCAATTCCGATGGTTCTCTCGCCCAAGTGGATCACATTATAATGTGCTCTGTGGAAATAACATCTAGCACAACAGTATCTTCTCAGCACTCCAGTTGAGGGAGACCTTTAAGCATGGACTTTCATCATCCCCTTGAGTTGTGATAACTTATGTGCCCTAGGTAAGCATGCCATAAATCAGTCATCTCACTTTTTGTTGTTGTCTTGTTGACATATGCTTCCTGGACAGTCATGACATACACCGACTCTACTTGTCGTCCTACTATTTTTAGACCGACTCCACTCAACGTCCTACCATTTTTGGCTCATCAATGATTTGAAAATTGCGGTATACCTTCATATCTTGCGGTCCGAAAAGCATATGATTGCCATTCTTTGCAATTTGTGATACAAACACTAAATTTTTCTTTATCCCTAGCACATGATAGACATTTTGTAGCTCCACTTTGTCGTTGCTGAATCGGCGCATCAAGATTGTCTTCCCAGCATGAGTTATTGGCAATTTTGAATTGTTTGCCTTAACTACAACTTGTCCTCTTTGTACTTCGACATTTCTAATAATTTCTTTTTGTCTCGTGTCATGTGATTAGAGCAACCAGAATCAACGATTCAATCTTCTTCATAATTTATTTTATCACCACCATAGCAAGTAATGACTCCTCTTCTTCAACTAACATAGAGGAGGATGCCAACTCTTCTTCAAGAGTGTAATCTAGCATATGATCTTGATCTTCCAATGCGAGAGAAACTTTGGCATCCCATTCTTTCTCACTGTGCTCCTTGTTCACGGTGGAAGTCGCTGCATTACCTTTGACTCAATTAGATCAACAATCTATTGCAAAATGACTTTTCTTTACACAATTGAGGCATCAGTTATCTTGCCTTCGTAATGTATTTCCTCTAACTTTGTCACTATCTTGCCTTGCTCCCCCTTGCTGAGAGCTCCTCCACTACTTCTCTATTCTTATTGCTTTAGGGTCACTCCATCCTTGGATCTCACTGCTATATTACATTGATTTCATTACTCTCTTTTTACTAAAGAGAGCTTCCTCCTCGCCCTTTATTGAAACTTTGGACATTTTGTCAAACAAAGTTTCTTCATTTGCCAATAAATTCTCCAGCTCCATTAGAGTTAGTGGATTTGCCTATCCACAAGTTGCAGTAACGAAACCTCGAACTCGGGCTATCAATCTATGGATAATTATCCACCTCTTCCTTGTTTAACTAATTGCATTCTCTAGATCTAATTCTGAAATTTTCTCACAAAGACATTTGATTTTTAAAAAATATTGAATTACTGTGAGGTTTCTCCATGAGATCGAAAGGAACTCATTTTCAAGTTGCTGAAGTTTAGATTAGTTCTTCTTGGCAAATGCGACATCTAAGGTCCCACGCCTCCCCTGGTGTCTTTGTCAACTTTATCATCTACAATTGTTCATCATCTACCAGAACAATCTAGGCATACATGACCCTAAAGGGCTCTTTTATCGCCAACTGATGGTTCTGTATTTTCACCAGCCACGATATCTCACGAGTCTTGGCTAATGAGAAAATATCCCGTTCTCCAATTTCCATGGTGCCGTTGAGCCTCCCAATGCTATTCACTGACGCAACAAAATCTGTCATTTTTTCTTGGGTGCTTGGCACTAGCGAAGCAATAATGGTCCCGGACCAACAACTATTACAGTCCTAGACTGTGTATTGATGAGATTTTCTCATGCAGCGTACACGGTCCCTGATGGTCAATTCTGGCAGCGTAGCATATTATCTAGTCCCTGATCAAGATACCTGTAAAACAAGCACCTTGAAAAATATCTCACTAATACGAGCCTTGTCACTCTAATACCACTTGTTGAATTTAACACAAGGGATGGACAAAAATATATGACAAAATAACAACAATAATCTACAACAACAACAATCTAAATTTTCTATCTCAAATTTGAAGTCGGGTCACGTAAGAAACAAATATTAAAATCGAAAAAAAAAAGATTTAATTTGTACGGATTTTCATGCACCACTCATTTCTATTTAAAACCATCTTCTCAACCTAAATTCATCACTATCATATCTTTACGAATGTATTGCATCCAAATTTTCAATGGTCTGTCTCTACGTTTTATTAAATCTCTTATATTTAACTTCTCTACCTTCCTAACAGGTGCGTTCTTAGATTTTCACTGCACATGTCCAAATCATTTCAGACGACATTCTCGCATCTTATCTACAATTAAGTTAACTCCCAATTTATGACGTATCTCGTCGTTTCTAATTCTATCAATTTTAGTTTTGTCACACATTTAGCTAAATATTCTCATTTCAGTTACAGTCATTTTTTGTTCTTATTGTTGTTTAATGGCTTAACATTCAGTGTCATATAATAGAGTAGGTTTTACTGCGATTTTATAGAATTTTTCCTTTAAATGTAATGGCATCGAGCAATCACTAAGAAATCCGGATGCCTTTCTCCATTTCATCCAACCCGCTTGAATTCTATTATTTACATTCTCATCTATATTGTCATCATTCTGGATGATAGAACCAAAATATCTAAATCATTCACTCTTTTAAGACTTCTCTTCTTTCTAAATTAATCGTTTTTTCATTATTCTGATGGTTGTCACTAAACTTACATCTCATATACTCAGTTTTAGATCTAATTAATCTAAATCGTTTAAATTCTAACGTATTCCTCCATAACTCTAATTTAGTATCGATACCCTCTCTAGTTTTATCAACCAAAACTATATCATGTGCAAAAAGTATACATCATGGTATTTCATCTTGAATATTTTTTATGATTTCATCTATCACTATTGAGAAAAGTAATGGACTCAATTTCGAACCTTGATGAAGCCCAATAATAATAGAAAAGCTATCGCTCAGCCCCTCGCAAGTCCTTACAGTGGTCATAACTCCTTCATACATATCTCTAATAAAGTTAATGTATTTCAAAGAGATCCCTTTCCTCATCAGCGTCTACCACAACACGTCTTTTGAAACCCTATCATATATTTTCTCAAGATCAATGAATACCATATGTAGATCTCTGTTTTGCGATCTAAATGTCTACATCAACTGCCTTAACAAGTGAATTGTTTCAGTGATTGATCACTACTTATAACTTATAGAAAACAATAATATAATGCTAATAATAACACTCATAGAAAACTTATAACTCAAACATTAAAATTAAACAAATAATTATACAACTTTGGAATACTACAAGATCACTACTTCAAACCAAGAGTTGAGTAGAGAAACTGAGGAATTGGAGCACTTAACTTGACTTCCATTACAAAGGACTCACTTCTATTTATACTACTGGTAAGTCGGCTAGGAAACGTTCGAGACAATTTAATTAATTTAGCTTAAATTGGTGAAAATTATTGTAAACAACAAGATTATTTAAATGCTTGAGTAGGTGATGTTTTCTAAAATGATCAAATTAGATTGATGATTGAATTTTCTTTTAAAAAAAATGATGTGGTGCTTTCTCCACAATTTCCAAATAGCTAGTTTACTCTGAGCAAGTGGCTGAGAGAACACTGTGCAATACAAGGGTTTCGACCGTGATACCAGGACCAAACCCAAGGAGGACTCCCCATTCGAGCCCTTCACCAGTGGTTGGCTTCCCTTCTCGCATAGACTTCTTCCTCATCTCGTCTAGAATGAACAAAACGCAGGCGCTGGTCAGGTTACCGTACTCACTCAGCACGTGTCTGGAGGCCCTCAGTTTCTCCTCCTTAAGCCCCAACTTGGCCTCCACCTGGTCCAGAATTGCAGGGCCACCAGGATGCACTATCCAGAAGAGAGAATTCCAGTCGCTGATCCCAATTGGAGAGAATACCTCATCCAAACTCTTTTCGATGTTGTCCGAGATTATTTTTGGAACATTCTTTGACAGGTGGAATGTCATCCCTGCTTCCCGCAAGTGTAGGAGCATGGCGTCCTGTGAGTCTGGGAGAATAGTCTGTGCTGCGCACACCAGCTGGAATAGTGGGCGCTCTATGGATATATCTGGATCGGCACCGACTATGACCGCAGCTGCACCATCACCGAAGAGGGCCTGCCCGACGAGGGAGTCAAGGTGGGTCTCGGAGGGTCCCCGGAAAAAAATGGGCGTGATTTCCGAGCATACAAGGAGGACGCGAGCGCAAGCATTGTTCTCAGCTAGGTCCTTGGACAGGCGAAGGACTGTGCCGCCTGCAAAGCAGCCCTGCTGGAACACCGTGTGCCGCTGGACGGATGGGTTGAGTCCGAGGAGTTTGGTGAGCTGATAGTCGGCACCAGGCATGTCGACACAACCTGTGGTGCAGAAGACCAGGTGGGTGATCTTTGATTTGGGCTGTCCCCATTCCTTGATTGCTTTCTCGGCTGCTTCTTTTCCTAGCTTTGGCGTCTCGACTACCGATATGTCTTGCCTAGCGTCAAGGGATGCCGCCATGAATGCGCATATGTTGGGATTCTTTTTCAGCATCTCCTCGGTTATGTGCAGGTATCTCTTCTTGATCCTGGTATTTTCGCCTGTTCATTTGACATCTTTTTGAAGAGATTTTAGATTCATCAAGCCACAATCCTAGATGCAAATTTTGATATTTTATAAAACAAATTTTTATTTTATCACGTGTCAATTGATGTCAACTTTTGTTTTGTAAGCCATAAATATACAATATGGTCAACAAATCTTCTCACTACAATTTATTATGCGATCACCCGACAACCATAATAATAAACAAAAATTATCACGACAAATAATATTTTTATGAAATTAATAAAATGAGCGGCATCAGGATCATAAATGAAAACTCTCACAATCTATTTCCTTATATTTAATGAAAAATTAAACACTAAAATTTTTTTCCAAAGTTTTGATTAAATAAAAAATCTGCTGTATTTAAGTCATATTTTCTTAGAAAGAATGAAATAAATAAAATAGCAACGCATAGTTGATCCAATAGCTGAACACTGATACCCTTAAATAAGGCGTCAGGTTCAAATTTTATGTATAGAGAAAATAGACACCGTAAGAATTTTGTCTATTAAGAGTTTAATTTGATTTGAATAAAATTTAATCAGATACAACTTAATTATCAAATAATGATGATTTATAAAAAAAGAGAAGTATAAAATAATAATAATAATAATAATAATATAGTTCATTAATCAACAGAAAATGAGAGACATTACATATGCGCTTGAATTTCTGCTTCAATTCAGTCATGTGCTCGCTGTTGGTGACGCGAAAATAATAGTCCGGGTAGTCGGCCTGGTAGATGCAGTTGGAAGGAGTGGCGGTGCCAATGGCAAGAATAGTGGCCGGACCATTTGCTCTCTGCAAATTTCTGATTTTTTGCACTGACGTTGATTCGGCCATTTTCCAATTTCTCTCTCTTCTGGTTTGCTAACCTTGCCTTTGCAAGCTTTTTTTTTTTTGGAAATGAGATTCTCCCTTGTAATGAGTTGGTCTGATGTTGCTGATGGGTGAGTGCTTGGGAGGGTGTTGATGGTTAATTTATAGAAACAACCGTCGGGGCAACTTCGGTAGCCCCAATTAACGGGGCTATAAATAAATATATATATATATATATATATATATATATATATATATATATATATATATTGTTTTAAAATTAAGTGATTATTGTTTTGAGTAATGCGTTTCGGCCTGGACGTGGCATGCCTGAGAGGTATGTACAAATGAGGACATGAAGGGTGAGAAAATAGAACGAGGGCGTATAATTTTTTTTTTCTTTTTTTTTTACTTCATCATTAATATTCAGTAACTCGATTAATTTGATTTGAATAACTATAGAATCCAACTTACGAGCTGTCTCTCTCGATATCTATTTTTCCAGTGTCAAAATTTGTTTAATGAGATGTTTCACGAGTACATGTTTAAAATAAAAAGGCAATAAAATCAGAAAAAATAGAAAAAAAATTCATAACAATGCTAGCTTTGTATAAAGTTATAACTCTGCCTTACCAGAAATAATCAATCTATCCCTCGACTCTCTTTAGTTAAAAATTTAAAAGGTACCGAAATTTTAAAAGTTGCAAGGAAATGGCTGATGCTGTAATCGGTTGCGGGGTGTTTGCATTAAGAATTTTTTTTAATAAAGTATTGATATCCAATTATCGGTTTGAATAAATTTAATTCGAGTCGGGATGATTCTTCAGGAGACAGAAGTCTTCCACTTTTATTTGAATCAAAATCAAAATTTTATTTAAAAGATATTAATATTTAAATTCTAAATCAATTAAACATCGATATATATGTTTTGCATTAAGGATAATATGATTGGCAATAATGATGAAGCAATGCGGCGAAAATTCATCAAAAAATCATTATGGATATGTTATTTTATATTTATAGTGTGAGTCTTCAGGTGGAGATGATATGTCCCACACAATTTGAATCCTATTTCCCTTAATTCTAGCACTAGAAATTAACCCTTCCTTCTCCAAAATCGTTTTTTTTAAAAAAAAAAAATTAAAAAAAAAAATAAAAAAAAAATATTTTCCTAACTAATTTAAAATTTCTTCATTCAAGGAATTGAACTTCTCTTTTCTTTCCTTCCAGAAGACAAAACCCAAATCCAAATTAAAACCTTTACATTGGGCCACCAAAGAAAAAAAAAATCTATAAATCAGTTCTGTGAAAACTCAAATTAAATAGTTAGTATGAAGATTAAGATCCCTCCTCCCACCCCCCGCCCCCAAAAAAAAGGTAGCAAAAGCAAGGACAAAGCCAATGGCGCAGAGGAACCGACTCACAATTAATAGAAAACAAAGCCAGAATTATGGAGAGAGACAAATGGTGGTCACATGATACGATGAAACGATTCCAAAACTCTTTCCGATGCACATGCCTTTGCCTGCCCACCCCGCTGCACATGCTTCCTCCCTCCCTCCCTCCCTCCCTCTCACACGCATATTGACACTCATAACAACTCTAAATTCACAATATAGAGTCACATTGATTTTTAAAAGAGAGAGAGAGAGATCTTATTTATTAATTTGATTTGATTCGATTCACTCGAATAAAATCATATCTCCATTCCTTGGGATGGTAGGAGGGTTTGTCATGATTCACTTTGGCATTTTATGTATGCCATTCACACTGGCATTTATTTTTATAATAAAATTATATCCGATCCGATTGTTATAAAATGATTTATCCATTCTAAATAATAATAATAAGCTGAAACACAAGAGGTTAAGTGATTTGGTGTTTGTTCACTAATTCAATGATATTAGTTTGAAACATATTTGGCCTAAGAGGGAAGCGAGGGGTGATCCCTACCGGAGGAAGAAGAGACAAATTCAAAAGTCCTTAGATAGAGGTTCCCTAATCTTTTTTTTTTTTTTTTTTGATTCTATTTAATTATATTTTCTTATATATATATATATAAAAAGAAAAAGAAGAAGAAGGAGAAGAAGAAAGAAGAAGAAGAAGAAGAAGAGCGAGATAGAGATGAATTCAAAGCGTATGAAATCTCGTGTACCATGCATTGTTAAATGTTAATGCACACTGTCCCTCCTGTTGATACCATGCATTGCACGTGTCACTTCCTATACAGTGTCAAAACCAAATATCAAGTGGGGCTGCTTTTGTTCAAAAAAGGAAAAACCTTATATGCGCGAAAAGCGACGCTAAGATTTCGTTTCCAGAAATAGGTTGTCGGCTGAAAATGAAAATTAGGTTGCAATTCTGCCCCTTCCCAAAATTTTGTTGGGCACAAAAGTTGCTTTGCTGATTGCAGGAAACATTAACAAAAGGAATAAAAACGAATACTAAGCGAAATTTATAAGAATATAAAAAATATAAATATAAAACATATAAAATTTTATATAAATATTAATTATTTTATAAAAATAATAAAATAGTTATTGATGGGGCTTGATTCAAGGGACCATTACAAGAGGCGTTCAATCTTGTGAGCTCACGATTCACAGGGGTATAATACGCCTAGACATATCAACAGTTAGGGATTAATCTCCTCGAAAAGTGGACACGGGACAACACGTCGAGTGGTTGCCATCGACAACAATCTATTCGTTCTGTGACCTACTGATGTATTTGATACACCCGAGGTGATACCACACTTGCCCTATTGGTAGGAAGTCAAGCATTATCCCTATCAGTATTTGAAAATACTGTATTCTCCAGATAAAAAAATAGACTTTTGAAATCTAATCGATAAGAAAAGAAATCTTTCCATATTATTAAACTTCCTACGTGATGAAAATCGTTAATCTCCTAAGAATATTTGACTGTAAAATCCCAAAATTTCTGAACATTCTCATAAGAAAACTAAGGTTATAATATCCCGGATGCACAAGGCATTTAAGGCACCCACATATATAATCATACGACATACCATAGCCCAGGTATGCTCTCAGAGACCGCACACTCGACACACAAGTCACAGCGCTCTCTTTCTCTCGCTGTCTTGTGCTCAGTCTGTTTCATTCAAATCGAAAACCACTTTTTTTTACTTGAGCGTTGGAGTCTCCCCGTCGGAACATTCTCCGACGATTTTTTATAGGTTTTTCAACTATCCCCAAAAGCAACCGTTCAAGTCAAAAGAGTAAGAATCTGTGAAGTCGAAATTCATGTTTAACAGATATCTTTTATAATAAAAATCTAAAATGATTAAATATATAATTATCAATTATAAGATAAATAATATAAAAATTATCATTATAATTAAATAAATAAATAATTCATTAAATATGAAAAATGTGTAAATATAAAAATGTTAAAATTTTTATATAAATATTAATTATTTAACATATTATTAGGAGGTTTCAGAAATGGCAAACATTATTGTTGAAAATTATCTATACATCAGAGCTTACTACTTTCGTGTATTCTCGGATCACCTACCATAGGTTAGGGCAAGTATTCAAATCTTATGTCAGGTAAAGATATTTTTGAGATTCAGCTCAAAAAATAAAATGTATTCTGTTAAGTAAAGATATTTTTGAGATTTATTTTATATATAATTATTAATTTCAATAATTACTCTTCTAAGTAAAATTCATATGAAGCAAATTTTTTAATGTAAACGTAGAATTAATTTTTTTTAATACAATTAACAATGATTGGACAACTATGCATGGCTGGTCTAATGATTGAGTACTGATATTTTTTAAATAATATTTAAAATTCAAATATTATATATAAAGAAAATAAAAATTAGAAGATTTTTATCTCTTAAAAACTCAAATCGATTCCAATCAAATTTAATCAAATATGAAGTGATTATTTGATAGTTAATCCCAAAAATATGATTGGACAAATAATTTCTTTTAAAAAAATGCACAATATCTTATTGGCAAAGATACAGTACAGCAGTGCAAGGAATCATATTTGGTAGGAAAGGCGGATGCTTTTATTTTAACCCCCTTTTTATGTTTAAATATCTAAAACTAGGAGATTATAGGAATCACTTTTTATTATTTATTGCTAGAGATCTTGGAACATATCATATGTGTCAACTTTAAATAATAATGGACATTAGTGAAATGATACCTAACTGGTCCAATAATTAAACATTGATTTTTTTAAAACAAAATCTTAGGATTAAATATCTTATATAGAGAAAACAGACGGTAAGATAATTTTATCCCTTAAATATTCACTCCGACTTGAATCAGATCTAATATACATGTGCTTAAAAAAAATGCATATTATTGATGTGAAAAGTGGAAGTTATTAAAAGTTTAAAATTTTAAAGTTGGGCCATTGTTAATCTTGATCATAAAAGAGTTCAATTTATAAATTTATTTTGTTGTATAAGTTTGGTACTTCAAACTTTTTTTTTTCTGATTATATCAAAATTTGAATTCGGGATCAACAGATTAGAAAATAAGTGTTGTGACCACTAGACTATTCCTAGAACTTTGGTACTTTAAACTTTACTTGATTGTGTTGTGTAACTCCCTTGCTATGTATGTGAAAAAAAGGATATTTCCCAAAATAGAGTTTTTTTGAGAAAAAATTTTTCAAATGGGGTTGTTTTTTTTCCCCAAAATAGAGGTGTCGAGATTGGGAATCTCGATTTTACCATTTTTTTTTCCGAATAAATTTTTGGCCAAAAAAAAAAATTGAAGGCGATACTGCACATCTCGCTCTCTATAAGCGAGATTGCGCATCTCGCCTTCGCTTCCCCCCTTCCTTTTTTTTCTTTTAAATTTAATTTAATTTTATAATTAATTTAAATTATTAATAAAAAAAATTAAATATTAATAAATATTATTAATAAAAAATTAATGTTAAATAATATTAACTATTAATATTAACCAATAAACTAATAATTAAAATATAAATAAAATTAATTTAAATTATTATTAAAAATTATCAAAAGGTTAATCAATGATTAAAAAATTGTTAAAAATTAAATAAAATTAAAAAATTATTAATTAAAAACAAAAACATATAATTAATAAAAAATATTATTATTAATTTTTTAATTAAAAAAAACATAATTTATAAATTTTTATTAATTAAAAATTAATACAAAATTAACCTATAATTAAAAACATATAATTAATAAAAAAAATAAATATTAACAAATAAATACCAAATCCATCAACTCCAAACCCTAAATTTAACTCATTCGCAAGTAATGAAATTCACTCTACAATCAAAAATCAACCATAGAAAAGGTTATGAAAGTGACGGATTTTTGTTGGAGGAAAATTGGTCACTGGTCCAAAAACTGTCCCGATAGATTTTTAATCCTATTTTTGGAAATTGGAATAATTTAGATTTTTAATTCTGTTTCGAATAGTCAATTTTGACCGCTCATAATTTTTTAATCTGAACTCAATTTTCTGTGATTTTTAAATCATTTAAAAGATCACATTTCGTAGAATAATTCATTTTTAGAAAGCAGACTCAAAATTTCACAAAATATAGGTCAAAAATCATGTCGAATACCCTATGTCACTCTTATGAAAACCAGAAAACAGACTCAGTGAATACTTTCAATTCGATTTTCTGATGACCTAGAGTTATCGACGACAACTTCAATCAACCCTGAAATGATATTTACACTTCTTACTTTCTGACTTCATGTGTTGGCTACCTCTTTTCAATATTAGAATATCAAAAATAATGACAGTCAAACCAACTAAAAAGATCATTCCAAAAATTTTGAACACATTAGATAAGAGTTTACACTATAGTATATATATATACCAAGTTCTCAAATCCCGTGTTACTAAGATTATGACACCTCTATTTTGGGAATAAAAAATTTGATCAAAAAGACAAAATAAAAAAGATGAAATCGAGATTTCCAATCTCGACACCTCTATTTTGAAAAAAAAAAAAAAATCATTTGGAGAATTTTTTCCCAAAAAAGAAATATCCATGTGAACTAACCCTTATTAATCCGATTTCAAGGATAGTGACTAAAGTGCTCACCTTATCCCATGCATGTCTCATATTCATCGGGAAATACGCCTATTCCATTGGTCAATAAATGTGGGAAACGAACTGCATACAAAGCATAACCAGAGAGGGTCAGGTCAGGTCAGGCATCTTCTTCATTTGAATGGTAGGTTTGACAAATGGAAGTGGGGTTTGGAAAGTTGAGGTTAACCTAATATTGTAATATTGTAAGGGGACATTTGATACAAAATATCAATAGAATAATGAATTAAAGATGCATGCATTAAATGTGGGTGGTCACTCTCTATCTCAGTCCACAAAATTTCATTTCTTTTTTTTTATCCTTTTTTCCTCGGGCAATCCATGTCAAATGTCCTACCATTACCCTAAAACCAAAATTATAAAAATAAAAATAAATATCAATCTTTTTACAAAAGTTATAGCAAAGGAAACAAAATTAATTGAAAAACTATTGTGTTTTTTTCATTAGCAGAATCTTTTAATTGATTCAGTAGCGAACTTTAAATCACACGTTAAATATGTCTATTAAATTTCTAAAATAATTTATTTAAATTAATTTTTCTAGTATAAAATTTATATATTTTTTTTTATAATTGAGCCGACTGTTCTCGACGGCTCAAACCGTCGATTCCGATTTCAAGATGAAGGGGCGAAACCAGACTTTTAAATATAGTTTTGATTCTTGAACTGCGAACCGTTCTATCAAGTTTCACTTCATTTCGGTTCTTCAATTCAGTTAGAACTGCAGCCACCCCTATTATAGAACTAATATATATTAGATAAAGAAATGTTTTATCTTCTTTATTATGTCAATCTAAAAAGGATACATCAGAAAATAAATAAATAAACCAATTTACAGATGAGGCCTGTTTTCTACTTTCCGGTATACCACAGCCTCTATCCTTGTCAAATGGCCCCTGTTATAGGATTAGGCTTGAGAAATCTGAAGCTTCCATAAGCAAGCATCGAACTGCAAAATCATGCTACTCCAAACACAAACACCTCAAGGAGTTGGAAGCATGCCTGGGGTTTTAGGATCTTATTAATGCACAATGTGTTGCCTTGCAACTCATGACCTTCTGATGCTGCAAACCATGTATTGTGCAGTCAATCTCTTATATCTATGTACACCGAACCCAGATGGTTCATTGACCTTCCCAATCATTAACCCATCCAAATATGTCATGACCCAAATCAAAGTGAGGATATGTGCAATCAAGATACAATAGAGAATTCCGTCTGTTGCTTGGGCATCATAACAACCAATTGCAGCTTGCCTTGCAGGCAAAGTTTTACTGGATTCCTGAAGACCGAGACTCGGGCATTATTGTTAGCAGCTAAAACAACATAGGCAATGCAGAAAGAGTCGCCTTTCTCCACTGCAAATTGCCACTCTCTAGCTGATATTATAAACCAGTCCTTTTTCGCAGATCTGGTTGCTTTAACTTCTATATATTCCTGGCTGTTCCCCTCCCCCACAACAATATCATAAGGTAATCCAGTTTCAGCATTCTCATTGACCCAAACAGTCTTAACATCTTTTTTTGAGAAGTACTTGAAGGCCACAAGTTCTCCCACTCTCCCCACTAAAGCAGCTTGTTTACCATTGAATGTTCCAAAGATGAGCTGATCCCTCTTGCAGAATGTTGAGGAACCTGATTTTGGGACATCAGAAATGGGAAGTAGATCAATAGGGGCAGAAACTACACCCTTTTCAGCAGTATTCTCATTGCAAGCATGAATGCTAAAATCAACATTTTCAGTATCCGGGAAGACCGATTCCATAATGGTACTTGTTGGATCATCCTCAATGACCCAATCTGCATCCACCTCAACCTCGAACTCATGCTGTGTGTTTAAGACAGCACTTTCAGTTCTGTCTTCCACTTCTCTGTGTAAACTTCTGACAGGATCTGCCATGGGTTTTGTCCTGAATCCATGTTCTTGAGCAAAACGGACATCTGGTGCTGTTTTCCAATCAGCTGGTGGCCAGTTTGAGTTTGTTCCTTGTTTTCTCTTGGAGATTGTAGCAATCTGCTTGTTATTCAATGCTGATGAAGAATTTGTTCCAAGATGATCATCATGCTTGATAATCTGTGGTCCTGACAAAAGGCACCAGGTAGGTTCATCATCAGGAAGCATTAGCAGCTTCTGGCTATTTGAGATGAAATGGTCTATTTGCTCCCTTGAGGTCCCTGTTTCTGCCATTGTTGCAATCATGTGAAGGAAATTTGCCAAATGAAGTTCAGATTTTCCATCATAAAGTAATCGCGACAGCTCCATGAATACTGAATAAGAATCTGAATCCTGGGTTACATACAATACATTTCCCTTCACGAAAAAGGCAACACGTAGAATTTTAGTTGTTTTAAATCCATTTACAGCCATAACAGTTATAAGTTAACGATGTTAATAAGATCTTTAATCTTCATTCAATAATATATTTTTACTGAAAATTTTTCTTATAACCAATCAGTGCTAAAAAAACAAAGATTTTATTGTATTTTTAATCAACACCATATATGAGAACAGCTTATACATATTAAAAGTCCACATCACTCAGCTAACTTAAAGATAATTTTCATTTCAAATTTATCATGCAATATTCTTTGTCAATCATTATCATTGTCCACAGAAAAGTAAATCATATAAAGTTCAATGAACACCAAAAATTCATTCTAGTTGATGTATATGCTTACTGTCCTTGCATAATAAAACACTAGCAGGAATTAAATACTTATGAGCCCATACAAACCAATTAAAAAAAAAAAAAAAGTTATTTATGACACCTCAATTAATAGAGTCCTATATATATATACATACACACACACACACACAATATATATAATACATATATACATTTACACACAATATAATTCAACCGATAGAATGAAAGTATATGTAACTCTTGCTGAATTATCTGAACTGGTATATTGTTAACGTTTTACCCTGTTATAATAGATCAATATGCACATAATATAATCTAGTTCTTCTAAATTGGCCTCCTCCAGTTTAAATGCCAACTCTGGTCAAAGAAACAAAAATCATTTTTGTTCTGTAAATTAAAGAAAAAATTTCATCAGAAAATTAAAGAATAACAAAACCTAAACCATAATAACTCTGGATGGCGAAGAACAAACAAAAGAATACAGAAACATGTAAATCTCGCAACAAAAAGGGGAAAGTTTTCATGCATCTATGTCCAATGGATTACTTAAGGAAACACTGAGATTTATCTCTTTGTATTTAAATTCAATTCTCTTCCAGAGCTGCTTATGACAACTCCTCATTCAACAAAAAACATAATGGATTTCAAGTTGTTACAGACATGGGAATATCATATTCTAATCAATCTTGTCAAGTGACTGTTTAATGCACGACGAAAATAATTCTGTTCAAAGAAATTACGTGTAGAATAAAGAATATTTGAAACGCATACCTGTAGAAGACAGTTACAGTCAATTCGCTTCTTGGATTGAATACCACATCTTTTTATAACATTTCTACAGAATAGCTTTTCTACACCCACGACTTGTAGATTTTTCAGATTTATGAATTCAGACTGCTCCAGCTGAGCATACTTGTCATGATTAACATTATAAATGTAGCGTTGAGCATAAGGTAAAGCCCAGTCCACCAGTGAAGCTTTAATGCTCGAGTCAGATTGACCGTAATATATTGCTTCACGTGTCACAACCTGCATAAGAACAGTTTCAATAGAGATGAAAACATCTGCAAATGACCATGAAATCTTGTATATGATACATAATTTACTTTCTCATCTATTTTTATTAATAAAGGGAACTGGATCTTATGGTGATTTAAAATATGTCGGCATTGTTTCCTATAATATGCATAGTGATAAAATCCATTTTTTTCTTTATTTGTATAAGGGAAAAGATAACAATCCACATATCTAGGGGAAAAAAAAAAAAAAAAACACAATGATCCCTCTAGAACCAACCATGACTTCTCTATTCCATGTATACTTTTCTAAAATTCCATTTTTTTTTCTTAATTTTTTATGATAAATTCATTTGACTTTTCACATACATCGCATGCATGGTACCCTAGTGAGATAGAGAAACCCCACTCCCCACACCCAAAAAAATAATAATAAAAAGAGTGACTAGGCAATTGAGAAAAGTCCTCACCAACCCTTGTTTAATTCTTCTCTTTCAATTCATTAATCAAGTCACAAGTCATCCATGTTAAATGCTAAAAACGACTTTGTTTGAATATATTTATGAGATCAAGTACTTGTGTCCTTGCTTTGTACACATCATTGTGTTATGCGGCTTTGACATGGCCATGAACTTTACAAGGAAACGGTCTACTTAGGGTACGATGTCAGCCATACATGCTGTATAAGCATCTCATTTCAAGCTAAGCTACCAAAATTGACATGAGTAAAGGTAAGAGACATTATGTGGGAAGTTTATCAATGCAACCACAATTAGCTTAATACAAATCATGTATCTTTGCCGGAGAATCTGATAAGTAGCTTGATACAGCATAACTTAATGCTAAGATTTTATCAGTGATTTTGGTTGATAATTTATCAAGATACTTGAAATTCTGGTATTCACTAAAGTAGGATCAATAAATAATCAAAAGCATGCAGTCTATGTGATAAAAATTAAAAGACATTATAAATACCATTTGCAATTATGATGAGCAAATTTTCTATATCTTTTCTTTTCTTTTTTTTTTTTTTTTGGGTTTTCTTTTGGTGGCATTCTTTTCTCCCTAGGCATGAACTCATTCATGACCAGTTTCATTTCAGCAGCTTAAATTAGAGGTGTTTCATTATTCAAGTCAAACCATTCACCCACCCAAACTATTAGAAAATCGGGTTATTCGGTTCAGGTTAATAAAAATCGGTTCGGTTAAATGATTTCACCCGATTAAAAATTCGGGTTAATGGTTCGGCTTGGGAAAAAAAATTTATTCAAGCCCCGCCCGAAACCTGATTAACAAAGCTGTGGAATTGGTTCGGGTAAATTGTTATTTTAAAATTAAACAGATTTTCCAACCACTTTCATATTCTGTGGAATTGGTTCGGGTAAATGAAACCCAAACCATTTAACCCACAGTTGGTTCGAGTTTCATATGACTCGGTTCGATTCTTGATTTGATTTTTTAAAATTCAAAACCCAAATGACCCGAACTGAATAACCCAAAAAACCAAATACCTGCCCGAATGAACACCCCTAGCTTAAATTGAATCATCCGGTGTTAGATTTTTAGATTATTAAAGAAGCCATATATATGTAATTTTCTACATGCTAGTCACTCAAAAGACAAAATTATCAAAGATGTTTCTTTTCATATAAAATTTGTAATACCGATGCATTAGTTTACCTTGCCCTTTTAAAACATTGTAAGAAAGGATTAAAGCCTGGATAAACAAAGATACCCAAAGGAATACAACGTTTTTCCTTTTCAACTCTTTGCTGCATTTTAAAAACACTAGGGTTAAGCACTACAAAAAATTCTAAACCGGGACATGAGATGCCATGCATACATGAGGTACACATGCTGACAAATTACTGCTACAATTATGTTATGTGCACTTTGATTGGGAATGATTAACGCATTCATCTCGGTTGATCTTTTTCGCATGTAATATTAATTCTCCAACACTTCAATAAAAAGCTCTGATGGAAATTTCTTTAACATAAGATTTCTGAAGCTTCACATTTGTTATCTTTAATATCAACACCAAAACTTGTTAGGCCAACAGTATACATGAATGCTTAGAAAAATTGCTTATGGTCTTGGATACTTAGAAAGTCTTAAAAGCCACATTTTGTGTGCTGGGGGTGTTAAAGGGGTAGAATGTGGGGTGTTACCTCTGAGAGAGCTGGAATTCCCAAAGTTTGCAAGACAAAAGCCACATCTGCATGAAGCACCACTTTTTCATCTTGCTTAAGCTCGCCAAAGTATAGAAAGTCAATGTTCATTGAATGCTTGAATTCCGTCCTTAAATTGTTATCATCGCACCAACATACAAGGCCAAATGATGGATGAAGGGACACCCACTTATCTTGTGCAGTTGGAAGTATAGTAAACTCCAAACCAAGAAGAGATTCTTTCAAGTAATCAACATCTTCATGACTCACTGATCCAGATTTTAGCTCAGCACCCCACTTCAGAAAAACTTTGAAAACCTGGGACAAGTGAAAAAGCATTGAATGTCGTAATATCTCATGTCAAGAGCATTTAGAACTGCTTCAATTCTGTCACTTACGATATCGGCAACTTGTGAAGGCAAAGCAGCAATTGACAGCTGGAGCAAGATTTGAACATAGCTCCTGAATGAAGGGAACTCATGCAGTCCGCACTCATTCACAAAGAAGTCATGAAGCCCAGGGTAAAAGCTGCACAACGTCATGCTTAGGGAAGTTGGACCTAGTGCATCCTTCATTTGGTCCACAGAATGTGTAAAATCTTGCCAAAATGCTTCCTCAGAAGACAAAAATTTACCAGGTACAACTTCTGCATGCTTAAAGCCAGATACAAATGGAACAAATATAAAAGGCCCCGAGGTAAATTTCTGAATAATTTTCTGCCTGGATGTAGCCATTTCTCTCCAAATATACGCATAAAATTTGGACATTTGTTCAAGACTGGCATAAAAATAAAAAATAAAAATGCATTTTAATGTTCCTTAACAGTGAACAGAGGAAAGAAAATCTAAGGGTTCAACCACCATATAAAAGTTAAAAAATAAATAAATAAAATAATATTTGAACAATGTTATTGCAAAAAGACAAAAAGCTATATACATACATACAATAAATCTGCAGTAGGAATAGACTTCAACCCCTGAAAAGATTTCTGTTTAGCCGCATTTTCATCAATGCTATTTACAGATACAACATGCATTTGCTTTGCACATCAATATAAATTCAAATCTTAATCATTTTATGAAATATATTTATATCTAAAATAATTTTTTGCTGTACTAAATCCATAGCTTCATTATAAGTTTCCAAATACAATTTAGACTAAATGCAAAAAATGAGGTAATATTAACTTATTATCAAGGTGATAGCTAAAAATTTATTAAAGCTATTTTATGAAAATACTTTACAAATAATGGGTTAATATTGAATTCACTATAAAGTAGATTTAAAATAAAGTAAGGAGAATTAGGATTCCATCACCTTTATGATTCTAACTAAATGAGAAAGATATGGATAATAATGGGTTGTTGTTGTTCTGGATGCTATTAACTTATACTTGGAAGTTTAGTTAGAAATTTGTAAATGCTATTTTTTAAAAATACATTACTAAATAATGGACTAATTTTATATTTATCATAAGTAAATTTAAAATCAAGGATTGATTAGGATTCCATTAGTTCTAATAATTCTTTTGGATTTAGAAATTATTAAATTATGTAAATTTAATTTTTAAGTAATTACAATAACAACAATTTAGTCCTTTTATCCCCAAATTTAGAGGCGACCATTTGAGAGACAAATGTAGAAGAATAATAAGGAATTAAAAAAAAAAAAACCAAAAAGGTTTATTTAATTTGTGCGAATTCTCCTACGTCACTCATTCTTATCTAAGATCGTCTCCTCAACTAAATTCATAACTATCATGTCTCTACGGATAACTTACATTCAAGTTTACAACGACCTACCTCTACGTTTTACTAAATCTCTTATATTTAAATTCTCAGTACTCCTAACAGGTGCGTCCTTCAATTTTTGCTATACATGCTCATACCACCTCAAACGGTACTCTCGTATCTTATCTACAATTGAATTAAGCCCCAACTTATTACGCATCTATTCATTTCTATTTTTATCTTTTCCAATTTTACCACACATCCACCTAAACGTCCTAATTTTAGCTACAGTTATTTTAAACTCTTATTATTGTTTAATGACCCAACACTCAGTGTCATACAATAACGCAAGTCTTACTACGGTTTTATAGAATTTTCCCTTTAAATGTAATAGTATTGTGCGATCACAAAGAATTCCAGATATCTTTCTCCATTTCATCCAATCTGCTTAAATTCTATTGCTCACATCCCCATTTATATTGTTGTCGTTCTGAATGATGGAACCAAAATATCTAAATCGTTTACTTTTTGGTACTTCTCTTCCTCCTATCCTAATCGTTTCTTCATCCTGATGGTTGCCACTAAACTTATATCTCATATACTCAATTTTGAATCTGCTCAATCTAAATTTTCTGAATTCTAGTGTGACCCTCTATAACTCTAATTTAATATTATTACCCTCTCTAATTTCATCAACTAATACTATATCATTTGCGAAAAGTATATGCCTGATATATTATCTTGATATTTTTTTGTGATTTCATCTATCACTATTACAAAAAATATGGGACTTAATGCCAAATCTTGATGGAATCCAATGTTAATGGGGAAGCTATCGCTTTAGACCACCGCAAATTCTTATATTGGTCACAACTTTTTCATACATATTTCTAATGAGATTAATGTATTTCAAAGAGATCTCTTTCTTACATTGGTCACGACTCCTTTCATCATACTTAATTTTTAAGTAGTTGTGTAGCTCAAAAACATTAAAAGGTAAAGTAAGGTTCAAGGGAGCTGGACAAAATGAGAGTGTCAAAAAATGGAAAACTAGCTTAAGAAAAGCCACTTTTGAGGGGGTGAGGGTGGAGGAACAAATTTTGGTATGGTGAAGAGAACTTCGAGGAACAGATAGTCACAAAGCAAAAATAGTTGTACCTGGCCTTGAAAGGGGTCTCAGATCTGGTCCACATATCAAAAACTGCCAGAGCATCATCAATGGTAACTTGAGTCTTGAATCCAATATGTCTTAACAACTTTTCACTCCCCACCTAAATAGAAAAAGTTCACCATGGTGAGAATCCAATCTTACACCACTGAGCATTTGTAGAAAACAGCAAGTCACACACTAGTATCTAGCCGTTCCTTTCCATGGCAATTCATTATTTCACAAGTTCTTTGAACTCTTATTAGAAATCAGAGATCACGTTAGAAATGAACAGTTGGCCAACATATGAGTTATAGAAAACCTATGTCAATTGAAACAAGCATGTGTAAGGAAGGACAATCTGAATCAAGTTACAGAAAATTTGTAAGGACGGACTGAACCAAATAAGAATTCTTCTAAAAATTTTGCTTTGGACCCTTATTAAATGGGAAAAAAATAACTGATTACATGAATAAGATGAAGAGGAGTGATATAAAAGCACAAAAGATGACTCAGGTCTTTGCCATGTGGTTGCAGAATCAAGACCAAGTCACACCCTAGGACCATGGATTCAACCCTCCAACACGGATTTAAGCATTTTGGAAACCAAAAAGAACGTACTTGAAAGGAAATTAAATTTTTGTACCAGCAAACCTGAACCCAGGTAGCTGCAACTTGTGTAAAAATGTGATTTAATACTTTGTAAGAGCATCAAGAGACAATTTTAGTTGTAAGATCATTAGGCTCACCTTTGGAGCTGCATATGGAGCAGTAGCACCTAATATAGATCGTATTGAATCAATGTCATAAAACAGCTCTTCTGGATAGTGAAGCTCATGGTCCACACTTGATGCTACCCACTGAAAATCACAGATGCTGCGTACAAGTGAAGACTTAAAAGATATGTTGTTCTCTTCCTTGGAAGTGACGGAACCAGTAACTTTGTCGCTGAAATAACCATCCCATAATGCATCAAGAATCTCCAACAAATATCTACAGCCCTCATGTTTCCTGTTTGATGACAACTGGGACAATAGAGAGATTAACTCATGTGATTCCCAATCTTTAACAGTTGACCCGGGGGGAATCAGGACCCTTTCCCAAACATTCTTCTCCATAAGACTATGAGATAAATCAGCAGCAGCCTTCTCTACTTGAACAACTTGAACAAAGTCAGTGACACCTAGTTCTTGGAAAAAATTCCTCCACTTTGTAAGGCCACCTGATAGTGTCTCAGTAACTGGATGCCTCAAATAGGTGATGTCAACTTCATGCCATTTCAAATCCAAACAGTTAATCAATTTATTCACATCAATAGGATTTCCATATGCCATACTAAAGTGAATAGGAACATCAACAGGTCGTCTATAACCAAAATTTGTCAAGATAACAGCCTCATTCCGCAGTACTGATAATATTGACTCCCTTTCAACATGACAGCTGAAGCAACTCGACTGTAGATGGAACATGACAAATGATAGGTACTCTGTCATTAACTTGACATCCTTCTGAGTAGTTCTGGCATCTGAAAAGGCTGGCAAGACATGTAACATCACAATTTCATGTGCAGACAAAGGCTGGATGCCAATTCTATGAAGCATCTTTGTGATGTTATCTAGAACAGTGACATCATTCTCCGTGCTGCCCAGAGGTGAGGCTGAGAGGAGAGCAGAGCTCACTGTGCGAAGCTTAGCAGATAAACTTGGAAATGTTTCTAAAAGGAGACTATCCTCAAGCCCCTTCTTTTGTGCATCAGAAGCTAACCATATTGTACCTTCATCTAATGAAGCAAAACAGCCATTCGACAGTGGAATAAATGGAAGTTTTCTAAGGTTAGCTAAGAGATCCAACTCCATTGAAGAATCCAAATTTTTCCCGGTAGAACGGATCAGCATCATATAAAATGTATTTAACCAAGAAGACAACCATCCCAACCCAACTGACTTGAGGCCATTCTTTGAGTAACATAAGGATTTAATAAATTGAAGCAGAATTTTCGGTCCATACTCCATAACCCCCAAAGCATTTGCCAGTATATCAGGCAAAAATATATCTTTGTCCATGAATCCAAGGCCAAGATGCTCATTTAGCAAGCCGTCAGGTAAGAGAATGCGAGCCTGCTCATCCCACCCTCTTAAAACCTTGCACGGACGAACCCAATTACTATTTTGCCCTTCGCAAAGCAAACAATCTGATTCTTTCAACTCAGATATAATCAATCGCGGGAGGCTAGAAAAGAATCCGAGCACTTCACCCATAAGTGGAACAAAGCTCATATAAGCAGTCACAGCTTTCCCAGGACTCTCACTGAAGCAAGGAAGGGCACAAAAAGCCTTCTTTGCAGTGACAAACAAGGCAGGGAACTTAGACAGTAACCACTGATTCCAAGGACTATCACCATCAACTTCTTCTCTAGAAGAAGGAAGAACAAAGTCACCTTGAAGAATAAACTTCAGACCATATGTTCTAAGGGGAAGAAATGCAAAAACAGGCTGTTGTTTAAGATGTTGAGCATAATCTCGCGCATCACATTCATGGATTGTAAAAGCTAATGCAATTTCTGTGGTTTGCACATCTTGGCGGATGAATTCAGAACGCAAATTCTGAGATACCACCAACCAAGTCATTTTTTCTTCTCCATGGGAGACTTTTATGATGCCATTGCCCAAACATTCTTTCCTCATGGCAACCAGTTTATCATCCAGCATGTTCCTAAATTTTATGCATTGGAGGCGGTGAAGAAAAAGCAGTAAAGATGGATGAAGATCTGAAAACATATTTGTAATGCTGTCCATGGAAGTTCCTTTAGATAATTTGGATCTGAAGGGAAGTACGATACACGTGTTGCAGTCACCATCCATCTCATCAGCATCCCTGGACACCATCTTTCTAAACAAGTCGATGTCACAAGGGGATATTGAAGTTGGCAATACAAAACCAATTTGACCTTCAGTTATATCGAACTTCACATGGAATCCATTGGAATGAATCTCTGGAGCATCTGTGACCTAGTACAAAAGCAATATCTGCATGAGAACCACATAGCAAGAGTGCAGATACAATCTTGCAAAGCCATTTGATATACATCCTTAGTGGAAAAATATATATCATTATTAAAAACAACATGGTATATACACAAATTGAAATATGGCCAAACAAATACTTGGAAAGCAAAACAACTAGAGGACATTGATCTTCAGAATTTGAAGAACAATAAACTCAAAACAACCCAGTTCATAAGAGCCAAAACACAATGACAGCCTAGCACCGTCAAATCTTTAAAAAATTAAAAAAATATATATATATAATCACAACCTTATGGCAATCCAAAAGGTGTTGACTTTTCAATCCTGTAATGCCCTTAAATGTTGAAAGATACATCAATCAAAAAATTTCAAAGGGGCAAATGGTTATATAACATTTTATCATGTGTTTTGGATAACTACCTAAGTTTTAAACTCTCCCACTTCCACATTTATCTTCTCAAATCCCTCTAGGCCAGTTCTTACAACAAAGCAAATCTCCAACTCTTACTCATGCATTAGCATAAATCATGCACCATTGTTGGTAATACACTCTCAATATAAACAATTCACAACATTTTTCGAAACACCCATAAAAGAGTAGCATTAACCATAAATGGACACCTTAGTGCTTGAGTTGATCAAAACTGCGGTCTCTTACATTTGTTAATGAAAGCAACACAAATAAAGCATTGACCTTAAACAATTAGGTAAACAGAAGTTAAAAGCCCTTCCAAACCCTGAGAACAAATTGGCAGAAATCCATTTCGAGATTGAAATTGAATCTTGATGACATATCAAATTTACTAAATTCAAAAACTAATGTCATGGTTGTCAAAAATTGCAAAATGCATACATAAATGCATTCATAGTATTGTCTGTCTTCTATTTCAAAATTGTATCATTTCTTTCCTCTTGGGTATTTGGCTCTGTCTGAATTTTTGCTTGCACCATCAAGATCCAATACTTCCATAACCACCTATTACTACATTTTGAGCTTCAAGATATCCAACACTCCAGTAATTTTGTACTCATCATTAAGTGGATAATTAAACTAAACATATATCATACCCGAAACACAGACTTGAAGCCAATGCCTTTTTTCCCGATATATCCAGCATTAGATCCTCGCTTTGTGGAATTTCCAACATCACAAAGAGCTTTTATATTTTCTGGTGAGAATCCTCGCTCATTGTTCAAAACAACTATACCTTCTTCTCGAAGGATAAATGTTAGCATTGGTTCCACATTATCTTCATAAATGTTGTCATCAGCATTTTGAACCTGAAACAATACAACAGTTGCAATCACATAAAGTCACCAAAAGATATAAAGAAAAAGAAAGAGCAGTTGGCCAATTAAAATAATTCATGTAAAAACTTGAGAAAAGCCAAACAACAAAAAACAAGTTTTGAGAGTTTAGACCAACCAACAGAAAATTTAGAACAGCCCATCTCTACCATGAAAGTTTGCCAGTACCCAGCTTAAGTAACATCAACTTAAGGAAAGTAATCAGAATAAAGGTTTTACTCGCGAAGTTTACAGGAATGACAGAAGAATTCTGACCAATTTTATGTTAAAGCAGACCTAAAAACTAGCAAGTCAATGCATCAGGCTATCATCGGCAAAGGATTGAATTGGCACAATATGAGGAGGGAAATACAAGAACAAAACTTCATTGAGTCTTCCATTTTCACAAATGTTAAACAAAGCACGCTTCTCAAACAATTACCAAATTGAAAACCCACCGATCGATGTTGGACAAGCTCTGCTTATCGATTGTAAAGGCTTTGAGGCAACTTACATATACCCAAATATTTCAAAGATTCTAATTAGTGTCATATTTAAACAAACATTAATTGACAAATATATACAGAATGAAACAAGCAATGCCAGATAACCACCAGCCCTTGCAAAGATCTTTCAATGCAAAATTTGACATACCACATGGTATGATGCTGTATCAATGAAGAAATCACCAAGGCCATACCCCAACTCTACAGAATTTAGACTCAAAGCAGGACCCAAAGATTTGTAATGTTTGACTTCAGAATGGAGGAGGCTATAATTTGGTATATAAACTTTTTGGTAAACATCACATTCATCTTACTGTACAATGGATCAAATCATAACTTGAACAATGAATGCAGCATGTCCGAAGATGAACATAGACATGAGAAATTTCAATCAGGAGCACATACTACCATACAGCTACAAACAACATGCTATGCAACATATTGCTCATGAAATTATACCAATAATTAATGAGAATAAAACTGTCGTTATCATCCAACAATTAGTACAGAATGACATTTTTAAGTAAATGGAACATTAAAACCATGATTAACTTTAGCACGGCACTGTGTTGGAATCTGGAAAAAAAAAAAAAAAAAAACACAGCTAAAGAAATAAAGGTGGTGGGCTCACCAGTTCAAGGAGAAAATGTGAATCTTGTGAATACAACTCCTGCGATAGACAATGGAGTGCTCTCCCCAGGCGTGCATGTTGTTTCTTCAGCATGCTTGTCTCCATGCTTGAGAGACTTGGATCCAGACCAAATTCTTCTCGCCGAATAGATTCAATAAATAACGCTGCATCCTTCACTTCTTGAAGCTCTAATCTATCTACTTCACCCACATCATTTACCTTATCATTGGAAACTTCAACGCCATCAATAAACTGACAAACTTCAATAGATTTTTCATCAAGCCCTCGTGTTTCGGTAGGGCCAGTGGTTATTTTTTCTTTATCAGAAGAGGGAAAATTAACCGATTCATCAGATGGTCCTGTGCGAATCTTGCCATAACTTTCAGATCTTATATACGATGCTTTGGAAGAAACAAATATGTCAGAGGTTGTAGAAGAATAAAATGAGTTGTAATCGTCAATCCACTCCATCACACCAAGAGCTAAACCAATGTCATGAAGCATAAGACGCTGCTCAAGTTGCTTGCATTGACTTAAAATGGATGATGGAGCATCCTTGACAACAGAACGAAGTCCAGATAGCAATATCTCAGCAGCAAAATAACGGAATTCAGAAGGTAGGTAGATAAGACAATCAAGAATAAACCTTGACATAATAGGAACAGCATTACTCGTTCGTTGCAAGTTAAACAATGCTTCCCTCTTTGGCCCATACGCAGGGCCTTCACTTAGCATGCCACAATTATCCAAGGATTTTCCATCTGTCAAGAATTTCACATTCTTATTTACTTCTGACCTATCCATGCAATTCTTTAGGATAGTTTCAAATGCTTGCCGTGCATAGCTTTTCAGAAGAGACAAGGGAAGGTGCCTCTTCCCACCATATTTAGCAAGCAAAGATAGTAGTTGCAATGCTGTCTGGAAGGAGGAAACTTGAAGCATTGCTTCCAAAAGTGAGTCGATGGTAACACTGGGGTCAACCCGTATGACTTTGCCATCTCGTGTTACTAAACACAAAATTTCATTTGTATTGGCTTCTGTCATCAACCATTTCACAAGAGGACCGAGGGAGGGAGCAAAAATAAGGTCCCAATGTGACCAGGAGTTCAGATCTGACATCAGCGGAACCCTATGCAAAACTTCAAAAGCATCTTTTGATGTTGTAGATTGAATTTTTGTGGCATTCTGAGTCTCATATTCATCAAGTTTACCCTCCTCACTTGATAAACTATCTTTCCTCGTACTAATCAGAGAGCCTGCAGGGGTAAGTGTTCCTAACAATGCTGCAGAAAATAAGACAGAGTTTGAAGAAATCTTATTATGCTCCAACAGATGACTTGAGAGATCTTCCTGGCAACCATTATTCTTTACCAGAAAGCAGACTAATGGGAACTGAATTGTCAGCAGCTCTGAAATCCTCTGTTGTGATATTATTTCATCCTCCCATGAGCTATTCAAAGCTTGTGATAATAACGCACTCAGTTGATGCTGAAGCAGGCTAACCTCCAAAGGATATTTCTCATGCACATCATTAGAAAAGCACTTTAGAATTGCATTTGGCAGTAATGAAGCATTTTTTTCTAAGAATGTGAAGAATTCTCCATACCCAAGGGACTGAAAATCCTTAATACAAAATTGCTCCGTCAGCCATACTTCACAATCTTGAATCCTTCTCAAAAAGATAAAAACCTTTTCTAAAAGTGAATTCTCTTTGGTCTGTATCCCATGATCAAATTCAAAATATGAAACCATTTTCCGGACAATATCTTCGGCAGAGAAATCTGCAAAGTATAACACCAATAAGCATCAAGCTACAATATAGGCATCAAAAAAAAAAAAAAAAAGGAGGAAAAAAAAAAGACACAACGCAGGCATTCAGACAAAATGCACAATGAGTTGTACAAATTTATCAAAAACTCACTTCACATGAATAGCAGCAACCAACTAGAAAAAAGTTCAGCATACCATGCCACAAGATTAAATTGAAATCCTACATTTTTTGATCATCAGCTTGCAAAATCAAATTTTGCTTGTCGCTATGCTTTATAATAGTTTCCAACTATAATAGAAATAAACGTAAAATGGGAGTTGCATCAAGACTCAAGGACATACATAACTTAAGCTTATTTTATTATCATTGAAAGTTGGCAACATATTCAGGGTTACACCATGCCCGAGAAATTAGTACTTAACATTTTTTATATTAAGAAATTTTGTGATTTATTGTGAAATTATGACACTGCATATTGATTAAAAAAATACATTCAAAATTCTAAAAGCCACACATTGAAGAATGACTCCATATAACAACCTACAGGATCTCAAAAACACAAAAAGTTTGAGCAATACATGTCTCCCGAATTGCAAAATACAAACATTGGTTTCAGGATAAGCAATTCATAATTAATTAAATTGAATCAACCCTAAGATAGAGCCACCATATCAATTCGACACAAAATAGAATAAAAGTAAAAATAAAAAATACAAGCAAACAAACACAAACACAAAGTGTATCATGCAAATGCTAAAGTGCAAAGAAAAAAGAGAAAAAAAACAAAAAATTCCATTCCTTATAATGACTTTTTCCAAAATTAGAAGCATAATACCTCAATTACCCCTAATGATTTGTCTGAAATAACAAATGCTTTCCGGAGAATATTTTGAGGTTGAATCAACAAAACTATGTTTTGGAGTAGCACTAGCTGATTATCTTGCAAAAATTGGTGTGTTAAATCTATATACTATTGTGTTTCTTCCTAGTGCATTTATTCTAACTCTTCTACCAAATAAAAATACTTTGGGATTTGTCCAAGTCCTCTATAAAGTATTTTAATTAAAATCACAACAATTTCTTGCTCCTTCAGTTACATATCAAGTGAACCAGTTTCTTGATCCTTCAACTTGATGATTTAGCTCAATTTTTTCAATTGGGAACCTTTCTTTTAGTAGAAAGGATACATAAAACTCTAAAGATGAGAAGCCCTCACGAGCAAGAGAAGGCAAAGTATAACCCACAAACTGGTATAAAGGACTATTTTCAAAACCAACTCCTTGAAGCTACAATCTCTATAGTCACCCAGAGCATGAGTCCAAAGAGAAACATCAAACAATGTTGTCTGAGAGGAAAGAACCAATACTCTTATTTCTATAATTCCTAACACTCACACCCTCTATATATATAAAATAATAACAAGAATACATTTGCAAAGTAATGGAACATCTTTCTCTTAACTTTGTCAGAAGCAAATGAAGAGTGTTTCTAGGACAAACCCACTACAACTACAACAACAACAACCAGTGCCTTTGTCCCAAAAATTTAAGGCCGACCGTGAAAAACAAATATAAGATAATTAGAATATATATATATATATATACACACACACACACATATATATAATAGTAATAATAATGAAAATAATAATAATAGTATTTAAAAAATAAAAATAAAGAGATGTATATATACACACACACACCAACTAAACTTACTAAAAAAAAGGAAAGAAAAAAGAGAGAAGTGATGGTCTAACATGCTCTAATTTTCCTACGCCACTCATTCCTGTCCGAAATTATCTCTTCAGTTAATTCTTTAAATGTCAAATTTTTGCGAATACATTGCATCCATTCTTTTAACGGTTTACCTCGTCGTTTGACTAAATCTCCTATATTTAAGTTTTCGATTTTCCTAACTGGTGCGTCTTTGGACCTTCGTCGTATATAACCAAACCACCTTAAACGATACTCTCGCATCTTATCCACAATTGAACTCACTCCCAATTTAGTGCATATATCTTCATTTCTAATCCTATCTTTTTAGTTTTACCACACATCCACCTTAGCATTCTCATCACGGCAACAATCATTTTCTGTTCTTGTTGTTATTTAATTGCCCAACATTTGATACCATACAATAGTACAGGTCTTACTGTCGTTCTATAAAACTTCCCTTTTAAATGCAGTGACATCATGTGATCACCAAAAACTCCAGATGTCTTTCTCCACTTCATCCAACCCGCTTGGATCCTATAGTTCACATCCCTATCTACATTGACATCGTTTTGAATGACGGATCCTAGATATTTAAACGTTCACTTTTCGATACATCATTCTCTTCTAACTTGATCGTTTTTTTATCATTCTGGTATTTGCCACTAAAAATGCAGTTTATATAATCAGTTTTTGATCGACTCAATCTAAATCCTCTGAATTCTAGAGTCTTTCTATATAACTCCAATTTAGCACTAATGTCCTCTCTTGTTTCATCGATTAATACTATATCATCTACAAAAAGCATACACCAAGATATTTCATCTTAAATGTTTTTTGAGATCTCATCTATTACTATTGCAAAAAGGATGGGACTCAAGGGTAAAGAGAAAATTCTACATCTGCCACACAATAGAACAATGAAGACAAGTCGTATCTAGTTTCGAAATTCTTGTAACACATCATACAAACATCCAGAGAGAGCTTCATTTCTATAAGCACCACACATGAAGTAAAAGCCTTAGTTTTCCAACCCTTCCAACCCCTTTTTGGAGATCGAAGTCCTAAGTACATGGATAAACTACGACAGGAGTGGCCTCCATCAATTGATTGAAAATTGAAGATTTAATGTATATACCTAGATGATTTTAACAAATTATCGGTGAAATGGAGAGATTAAAGATATGATGATATGGGTTTATATAGATTGGGAGTTTTTCCAATCCTTTTTGCTCTATTTCCTCACCCGTTCAATTAGTTACTCCATCTTGGGTGATTGATGCCCTAAATAACTAGATAAAGTTCTAAGCTATTTCATTTCTCAATTTTCTCATCATTTGCCCTTGTGCTTTGACCTTCACGCCAATCAAGATTTCTGTTTTCCCCAAAACGAAATCCAATTACATAGGATATTCATTGAATTTGTTCCTATCATTCTATTGGTAATATGGATTGGATTGACAGATATTGCTTCTTCCCACACTGACATGCAGAGAGTAAATCTTTTAAGACAGAAATTTACATGTACAATCAAGTGAATACAATGATCATGATTCTGACAACAGCTCTTGAAATGACTCCGTTTATTCCCTGGATTCAAAAGCTTCATATACTGAAGATCAAGCACATACACATTTACCCACATGCAGTAACTCGCCTTCTCATGTCATTGCATGCTCATTCTACTGTCTAAAAAGATCTTGATGATTTGCTATCACAGTGTATCCCAGACTTACAGCTCAAAGTGAATGTTAATGTTTTTCAGTTTTTCTGACACAACTTCCCCACTCCCCCCACAAAAAATAAAATAAAATAAAATAAATATCCCAAACCTCTCTTCCAAATGTAGTCACAAAAGCACTCATTCTAAATGACTTATTTGAAAAAAGTTAAACAAGAAAATGGAGAATTAGTTGATGGCAGAAATCACAGGATTTGATCAAAAAACATATTTCAAACTCAGAATTCACAAACGTCATCAGTCAATTTTGGAAAAAGGGCAGGTGAGGAAAGGTTTCAGGCGCTAGTCGAAGAGGACAGTGAATAGGAAGTGGGTTATATGCTTAAAATCAAAGTGGGCAATTATTGGTCACACTTGGTATTTGGACCAAGCATGAAATAGGCCATCTTGAATGGATTAAAAAACAGCCTGTAACCAGTAATAAGGTCCGACCACATGGGTCAAAAAAAAGATCCGGCCCACATTATTTAATGAAAATGGGTATGGGCATGACCCATCGGGTGAAGTGAGACCTGAAAGAGCAAAAAAGACCCGTGAATGAGATCTTTAAGATTCGTCATTGAAGGAAGGTCAGAAAACACCATTTCCAATAATCAAAGCTTCCGATTTTGTTTCTGCTGGATATTCGACACTGCTACCCTCTCCTGTCTGCTTTTTGAAATTGAATTCTAACTTTTTCTTCTTTGAAAACCTACTCCCAGCGGCTGAAACCTAATCCATTTCCGGAAATGATTGACAGAGATGTCGAAGGTCCTCTTGCTCTTAGAAACAGGGCTTAGTGGGGAGAAAGAGTTGTGCCTTCTGAAAGGCAGAAGGGATACGCAGGTGTTCAAATCACAGAGAGGTTAAAATATTTTGAATTCAAACCTTTTGCCGAACCAAAAATCTGCTCTTCCTGCAATCGTCGTCAGGACTGAAGAAGCTTTCTAGGAGGTAAACAGAGTGGACAAGTCTAGAGATGGTAATCAGTGAACTTTATCTGAGAAGGCTGCAAAAGTGATGTTGATTCCTGAGGCAAAGAAAAAATTTATGGAAATAGACTGATGATGGGTCTGAGCAAGGTTTTAATGGGTTTCATCGTGTCAATTGGAGTAAGTGTTGAGCCTTGTCTGATGATGGCTTACTTTTGGAGGAGATTAGGGAATTGGGGAAGGCATACCCAAAAGAACACGAAGTAGTAAATCAAAACGAAAAATCAGCAACAGTGGTTGAGCTTGGAGTGGCTTTTTTGGGGGAACAAATTCCAGAATGATCGCCGCATGTGGTCGTGATAGCCCCTTGAAGTCTCCACGGGACATTAGTACTAGAATGTTAAGCAATTTGGAGCTTTGTAGCTCTAATGGAGGTAGCAAATCTTTTCCTTCACTCTCATTTCCATCAAAACATCCTGATTTGCAAAATGATTTCAAGCTTTGCATGTTAATAGTTCTATTTTGGGTGGGTCTTCTTCCAATGAAAATACTCAACCGTCTTAGCAACAACTTTTGCTCAAATAACTCTGATGCCATTTTGGGTTCTTCGGGTAACTCCTTTTTAGCTTCAGACCCAGAGGATGAGTTGATTCTCAATAGATTAGGTTTGAGGTTGTTTGAGCCTAGGCTTGAACCCATAGAAGTGAACCCCGCTTGTCTGATTTACATTACCGCAAGAAAAAGCAACAGGAAGGGTGAGGAAAGATGAAAGGTCTCTACAATCTCAAAGAGGGATAGATCAGGTGAACAAAGAAGATGCTTACTTGGAACATTGGGGATTAGGAGATAGGAGAAAAAGAATGAAGGTTGTAGATACCACTGGTAAAGCTGCTGTTGACATGGTATTCATCAGGAGTCTAAGTTCAAAGAGGTGGAGATTGGCCTGATTAATACCATTTGAGAGTCTAGGCTTAAGGATTGGGAAGGTCTTCCTCATGGTTCTTTGGTCGGATAGCTATCATTTGGGATGTGAGAACCTTTAACCCCATTGATAGTCTTCATGGTTTCTTTTCTTTATCCATTCTCTTTCATGTACAAGGTCTCCAGTTCACATTTGTTTATGGCCCAAACACATCTAATTTACGTCATTCTTTTTAGGAGGAGTTATCCCCTAATTGGTGCCTAGGAGGTGATTTTAATGTGGTTAGATTTCTTCACGAGAAACATAATGGCACTTGATCTTCCATATTCCTCTGTCGAATGCTTAGTTTACTTGGTCAGTTTATGAAGAGCCTAGGGCTGCTTCTCATATTGATCGTTTTTATTAGTCTAATGTTTAGGAGTCTCATTTCACTAATTTAAGGCAGAAGACTGACCATTTTCCTATTTTCTTGCAGTCTAATTGCATCAAGTAGGGTCTTGCACCCTTTAAATTCGAGAACATATGGTTGCCTCATAGAGATCTTAGAATAGTGGTAGACAAGTTTTGGAGACGTATTGATGTAATAGGATGGGCAGGGTACAACTTCATGATAAATTTGAAAAATTTAAAGCAAGAACTACAGTGTTGGATAAGGAGAATCTTAGGAGTGATCTTGAGAAGCTTATCCAAGAGAAGGTTAGCGTCAAAAGACTCACATAAAGTGGCTTCCCCGCCACCCGCGGAGGGGGGGGGATTACAAAAAGATAATAAGAGGATGATGACGATTATGTGATCACTTACTCTGCCCTTATTGAAGAATCTATCACGAGCTTTTATGAGCACTTATACACCGAGGAAGGTACGGTTCACCCTATTATCGAAGGTCTGGACTGGTTTCTCATTGAGATTTCTAAAGCCACTAGGTTAGAATGACCAGTTAAGAGAGTTGAGATATGGGGAACAGTTTTCAGTTTTGATAAGGATAAAACCCTGGCCCAAATGGTTTTACCATGGCCTCTTCTCAGGGATTTTAAGATGTTATTTGTATGAATTTGGTCATAGTCATTGAAGAGTATCATGCTAATAGGGTGGTGGGTAAGTATATGAATTCTATTTTTATTACCCTCATACCTTAAAAATCTTGTTCCCTGAAAGTAAAGGATGTTAGACCGACCGATCGGTCTAACTACCAGTCTTCATCATATTGTAACTATAGTTAAACCAATAGATTATGTTTGGAGCTGTATAAGATGATTTTCTATAACTAGAGTGCTTTTATTGGAGGTTGGCTAATTTTAGATGTTGCCCTTGCGGCAAATGAGGTTGTTGATTTTTCCAAGAAGATTAATAAGAGTGTTATCAAGAAGCTAGATTTTGAAAAGGCTTATGAGAGTGTTAGTTGGAGTTTCTTAAACAATGCATTAAGAATAAGATGTTTGAGATTCGCTCAAGAAGAGAGATTAGAGTGTATGAATTTGGCTTGTGGCTTGCTTTTCTGTCATTGAGAACCCAAAACTTGGTTCTCAGCATCTCGAGAATTATGATAGGATGGCCCTCTTTCTCCTTTTCTTTTTTACTTTTGTAGATCCTTTGAGTAGAATAATTGGTAAAGGAACTCATCCTAATATTTTTTCTAGTCTTAAAGTAGCGAGAGACGAGGTATGTGGATTCCCTTTTTAGTTTGCAGTTGGCACTATCCTCTTTCTTAAGGAAGATAGTACAAATTTTAGAGACATAATTACATTTCTTAATACTTTTAAGAAAAAATTTTGTCTTAAAATCAATATATCCAAAAGTGAGCTTCTTGGCATAAATATCTCTAGCAAGTCTCTCGACCACTTAGCGGCATTAGTAGTTGTGAGCAGCCAATCTTGGGAGTTATAAATGGATGAATATCTTTGAAAACTTGTGAATAGAATGCATAAGAGACTTCACTGGTGCAGGGAGCTCCTTTTTTTATACCTTAGGCGAGCGTGTTACCCTTGCCATTTCTTGTCCATCTACTATCCCATCATATTTTCTCCCCTTCTCCCGTTTTTAGGATTCAGTTGGGGTAGCAAATAAGATAAAAGAATTGATGAGAGATTTTTCTTTGGTCTATGAGTGGGTTGGTTAGGAAAAAACATTTTGTTACCTTGGACAAAATGTATAAACCTAAATCTGAGGGTGGGTTGGACCTCGGTAACGTGGTATCCATGAACCTCTCTTTAACTAGTAAATGGCTATTGAGATTACCTCTAGAACCCAAATTCTCTTTGGCATAGGGTTATAAAGAGCAAAAATATGGTCTGTG
Source organism: Dillenia turbinata (assembly GCA_037126225.1). NCBI lineage: Eukaryota > Viridiplantae > Streptophyta > Magnoliopsida > Dilleniales > Dilleniaceae > Dillenia > Dillenia turbinata. Next base: position 1,761,749 of record JBAMMX010000013.1, read on the forward strand.
TCAAATGGGATGATCGAATGCTACATCAAAGTGAGAGTTCCTCGTAGTAGTTCTTAGAAATTCATTTTTCAATTATACAACACTTCTATTCATTTCGTGTGTTTTTAAGGTAGGTGATGGTTCTCATTTGTTAATTTGGGAGGATTTGTGGGTCGGGAACGTGCCCCAATCTATTTTGTTCCATTGCCTTTATCGTTTATCTAGATTGCACCCTACTCTTACGAAAGATTTCTATTTTTGGGAGGGACATTTGCTTTCTTGAGATTTTCAATTTTTATGAAATCTAAATGATAAAGAATCTTTTGAATTCTCAACTTTGATATATCTCCTTCAGAGTGTTGAATGTTCGACTCATGTCATGACACTAGGGTTTTGAGTCTAAACATCTTAAGGGCTTTTATATGTAGATTTCTCTTTCATCATCCAATCAGTTCCCCCCAAAATCATCATTTTCATTTTTACAATTTTATTTGAAAAGCAAAAGTTTCTTTCCTACCAAGGTTAAGGCTATTATTTGGTGTATAATACTTGCTAAGATTAATATCAATGATCTTCTGCAAAAGAGGAAACCTTATAAAACTATTTCCTTGGATATATGTGTCATGTGAAATTAGAGATCATTTATTTTTAAATTGCTCGATTTCAAGAAAAAGTTGAAACCACCTCTTTTCTATGTATGACAATGTTTGGGTTTGCCTTACAATAGTTCGTGATTTGTTTTTCATCAAATTTAAAGCTTTTGGATAGGAAAAAAAAATACTCAGTTGTTGTAAAAAAAAGTGCATTTTCGGTTATACCACGGTGTATTTGGAGAGTGGGCCAGAATCTAATAAAACAATTGAAATTTCTCTTTTATGGTAGAAAATTACTTTCTATACTTCTCTGTGAGCTCACTCCTCGGGTATTTAGAAAGATTATAGTCAAGAATACTTGAAGGACTGGAGAGACCACAGAACAATTGTGTATTAGGCTCATGTCCGTTTATATCATTTTACTCCTAAGGACTTCCATCCTTTGGAGTTCTTGTACATTCATTCATACAACTAATATATTCTTTTGTTTAATTCAAAAATAAATAAATAAATAAATTAAACAAAAAAAGAAAAAAGAAAAATTGGAGGGAAAAACTGGAGTTATCATTTAGTATGTGTGACAAGTTAAACAAATAAAGGAAGCCTCATATCGGTTGTGAAGCTGTTGTAAATCTGATTAAACCAGATGAACAACATCACTGATCCTTGAAGATCTAACAGCTCTAAATATATAAACCCAAGTCATGATATCTTCCAACTCCATATTTTTTAAGAGGTTTGGTGCTCCTATTTCAAATGGAAAAAGTGCCTGAGAGTGTCAATGATGTTTTACTCCCATAAATAAAGAGAAAATGAAGTCATAGCCAGCATTTCCATCCTACTTTTATGCACCCAGGATATAGCAAGCCAGAGATGATGAATAAGAGAAAAAAGATAACTACATCAAATTGTGAGTTTTTAGAGCAATAGTTGTTTGATTTAACTCTTAACAGCCACTAAGGGAAGTCATAATGGATAAATTACTAACAACAATATAAGATTGCTGACAAATCTTTTCTTAACCTATTTTTATCTTTTCATCTTTCAACTGCTAACAACATTAACTACTTAACACCTTCCTGCTTACAATCTAAATAGACTAAAAACAGCAAATTAGTTAACACTAACTAGACTTCTAGATAACTAGGTATTTCATTTAAATTGTAGGTAAATTTTGCTAAGTTCCTTTTTTGCCTTTTATCAACAATACATTCCTCTAAAAGATCTAGTAGAATTCCTTCTTCTAACAGCCTTCTTACTTGTTTAAAGTAGAATATATGCCAGTAATCAATAACTAAAGCAGCAGATAACAAGATAACAAAAATGGGAAAAAAGACTACAGCACCAAAAAGAATGATACCTGATCCATGCTCTAGAATGTGCTCAGCAACAGACTGCACATCCTTGTCACTGGGTTCAACATCTATAGTTTCGCACTCAACTGACTTACTAGAAGGGAAGACAGATGCTCCCTGCAGATCAACAGCCTGAAGAACATCATACATGCTGTCCCACATTCCACACTTGATTGAAGTCACCTGTAAATAGGAAAGATATGAAGGTTAAAATCCATATTCATGCCTCAACATGCAGTTTGCTCCAGATTACTTGAAAAACCAAGAGGAACAGAAAATTTAAAATAAAAGAGGGGTTCAGTTTTCGCACTCCTACTCATAGATGATGATCGACAATGTTAGATATAATTGAGTTAATAGAGTGTATTGGACACAGTAATATAGAACTAATGGAGCCTACTGGAAATAAGAGAAAATAAATAAAGTCCTCTATGCAATATGAATTTAAGCCTTAGGAACTACATATCATACTTATAATCTTGAGAATGATTCTATTAGATATGTAAAAATATAAGTATGCTCTGTGGTTTAAGCAACCCTTCCACCATGTAGACACTTGAGCCAATTGAGTCATAAGTAATTTAGTCCTCCATTCTCAACAGGGTATCACAGCAGCATTCCACCCTGCTCTTCCCTTGTCCGGTGGGTTCTGTGGGTCTGCCATCTGGTCAAGCAATCCTTAGGGGGGGGGGGGGGGGGAAGGAATCCATGTATAATATTGTTGTATCCCAGAAAAATAACTCTTCACTTACAAACAAAACAATTAAACTTTAGTCCTCAGTTGTCTCTCCCTTGACTGTCATCCTTGATCAATCACAACTTCTCAAGTCAGTCATAAGCCACTCAAGTTTGATTAACTTCTGGTCAAGCTCCAGTCATCACTCCCCATCCTTCCCCTAGTCAAGCTCATCTGCCATGTGGTCTGGCAGGAGCTTCCATAGGTCTGCCATCTGGTCATACAGTTCTCAATCTCCATGAAGTTACGTCTCCATTAGAATTTCCTTCTGCCATCTGGTTCAGCAGAAGATTCAAAATTGTCGCCCTCAAAAAAAGGACTAGTTCGTATAGCTAGCCTCTTGTCCTTATTTGCTCCAACCAAGGGGTGTATTACAGTATTTCGACTGTCCTAGTATGGTTCTGTCACCAACAACTTTGTCCTCTCTGGCAGCTTCTGTCCTTTCTTAAAATGTCTTCTTTTGTGCTCAAGGCTTCAAGTTTACACCAGCAGCAACCTCAGTCTTCATCGAGAGCAAAGATTCAACCTTGGTCTTACAATTGCATATTATGTCATTACATTCCTAACAGGCTTGGTGCACATTATCAATGCACTCCAGCTTGAGGGGGAGTCATGGAAATAATAGGAATTAAATGGAGAATGTTAAAAGTAGTAAGCCTATCGGAAATGGGAGAAAATTAGTAAAGTACTCTAGGAAATATGAATTGGAGCCTTAAGAACTACATATCATATTACCTTCGAAATGCTTCTCTTTGATATGTATAAATATAAGTGTGTTGGGTGTGTTTAAGCAACCTTTCACCATGTAATCTCCCAAGTAACCCTTTCACCAAGTAAACACTCAAGCCAGTTTAGTCATAAGTAATTTAGTCTTCCCTTCATTCTCAACAAATAAAATAAGGGCATTATGGCATTTCGTTTACAAACCTCTTATTGCTATAAGTACTCCACAACACAGTATCTTTAACTTGGCCTAAAAGGTTTTATATGGAAAAAAGTATGGTCTCAATTGTCTTTACTTAAAACACCCCAAAGAAGATTCCAAAAGTATGATCTTATTGCTATAAGTATGGCTTTTTTTTCAGTGTATCTGAAAGGAACGAAATGCTAGAATTTAAATATTAAAAAAAAAAAATCAGAGTATTGATCCCTATTTTCTTTGGAACAAGGCTTTTAACGCTTCAGAGTGGGCACATGCCTCTAAAATTTATAGTTTAGAGAAGTTAACAAGGGAATGAAGAGCAGTCCTCCAATAGTTTATGTCTTGCTCTTTTTCCACTTCTGAAAATTTCTCAACTTAAGAGTTCTTGTATATGATCTTATCTAATACAATCTTTTTTCTATTTAAAAAAAAAAATGTTTTTAGCATTCAACATTCTAGCTTAATCTTTTCTCTTTGCTCTTGATATATGCTGAAAATTATGCAGTTTTGATGATGAACTTAATGGTGAAATTTCAGCATTAAGCCAAAATCACCATATCACTTATTCAAGAACATCGTTTTCTAAAATAGCTGATACAATTATAGAACGTGCAAAATCCTTAGGGACTTACCATGTGTATATAAAATTTATTGTTTCTAGAAGTTGACAAGGGAATGAAGACCAGTCCTACAATAGTTTATGTCTTGCTCTTTTTCCACTTCTGAAAATTTCTCAACTTAGAGTTCTTGTATATTATCTAATTTAATACAATTCTTTTAAAAAAAAAAAGGACTCACCCGGTGCACAAAGTGCTCCCTAGCTTAGTGCGGGGGTAGGGAGAGGGTGGACGTATATGTACGCAGTCTTCCCCTTGCACTTAATACAATTATTTTTCTATTTAAAAAAAAAAGGTTTTTAGCTTTCAACATTCTAGCATAATCTTTTCTCTTTGCTCTTGATAAGTGCTGAAAATTACGCAGTTTTGATGATGGACTTAATGGTAAAATTTCAGCATTAAGCCAAAATCACCATATCACTTATTCAAGAACAGCCTTTTCTGGAATAGCCAATACAATTATAGAACTTGCAAAACCCTCAGAAACTCACCATATCACTTCCTTGAATCTCATTCCATCCTTGCTTTAAGATCCACTAAAACCATACACAAGTCCTTTGTCTCCGGACCTTTCCATCCAGCACCTGCTTTAGGAAAATTGATTTTACCATTGACACAGCTAAAACCAAATTTATCATATCATTTTTATGTGCCTCTCGTTGATTTTTGTTAGTATAATACTCAGATTACTTCATAGAATCAGATTGCTTCGTAGCATTACTCAGAGGTTATAGATTCATTACTTCTTTTGTAGGTTGTAAGGGGGCACTTGCCCCCCGTAGGTGCTTCTCAGTGGACTTTTTGTCTAATCACTCCCCATCCAAACCAGTCACCACAGAATCAAGTCACTTTAGTTTGCATCAACATTGAACCTAAAATTGCAAGAAGGAAAAAGGAAACAGATGCTGAAGAAAGCATCTGATTAACTTCAGCATCATGCAACCATAATTTTGACAAAGTAAAGATATGAAATCCAAATTTATCAACTGTAAGGACCTATTCCACTATGGTGAACAACCTTAAACAACCCTTCCTTTGGTAACACCTAGCTTAAAATCTTTATAACCAAAATAAACAGGAAAAAAGAAAAAGGAAAGATCTCCTTGTCTATGCCTTCTTCCTGGTCTCCCTATATAATCTGGACACCTTAACACATCTATAACGTGGACATCTCAAAAAATATTCTAGATAGGATAATAAAGCTCTAAAGGCTCAAAAGGTATGCAATGAAGTACCAAATGAAAAATCAATAAAAAAAGAATGGACAAAACAAAAAGTGAATAGATTTATAATTTACATGCATCAGAAGAACAAGCAACAACAAGCATCAAAATAGAGCAAACCATGTGATAATTGCAGCACTTTCAACTATGGTGGAGAACCTCAAAATATTGAAATACATAAGCAATCCAGGTATAGGACAACTAACAACCACTTACTTACCGCAACATTCAGTAGTCCAACAAAAGGAAACAATGAAAACATGGATCTCATTCTCTTTTTCTTCTGACCTTCAATGCTATAATATAGAAGCATCCTCTCAAAAACCTACACAAATGAGCATAACATTAAATGATGACAAAATAAACAAAAGGAGACATATCCATGTGATAGAATCAAACTTTTGAGTCAGCTAAGCTTATATTCAACTAAGCTTAAACTAACTCAACTAAGCTTATATTCAAACATACTTGGGTCAGCCATATAATCCACCCTTCTTTGGGGTTTCTAACTCAAGTAAGACCATATTCAAACTTAGTTGGGGTTAGCTATATAAATCCCCCTTTTTTTCCTGGGTCTATTCAAAGCTATGTCACTCATTAAATCAGAAGTTATTGTATCATGTTTTATCACTAGTCTCAAAGTTTTCTTAACTCTTCCTCTAATTGTTGGAGCACCCACAGCTTGTATACTATCGAACATGCTCAAACAACAGAGACAATATTACACAAAACAACACAACATTAGCTAAGAAAAAACAACAAATAATGATACATGATTACTTTTTCCCTATTCAGAAGTTTAGATCTATAAAAAAAGAGTTAACAAGACTACTTTCATCCTTTCAGTTGTTTCAGCATTCCTATATGATGTAATGAAGGAGTTTATGGCAATTAGGTCACAACAATTAGGGATACAACAAGATGATGTGGTTAGAACAATAGCATATAATCAGGTTTCTTATTTAAAAAAAAAAAAAACAAAAAAAAAAAAACAAAAAGGCCCAATATATAAGTTCACTACTGTCATCCTATTTATACTAGTTAATGACTAATCACAATTCTGAATTGAAAACCTCCTAATCGGTTAAAACTTCCTAAATTAATTACATAAGAGAACCTAAATAGGAGGGAAAACAAAACAAACTGAAAAATCCTAATTTAACTTGGATGCTCCCACATCATTCTCCTTGAGTTAGGAAAAGACCTCGGCCCAACAAGTGAGCTTTGACATATTCCTTGTACCCACAAAATCCAAGTGCTTTCATTTGTTGGTTTACCAAGCAGCAGCTGCTGAATTTGTTCTGCAATTGAAGACAGAACACTAGCAAATCCATAAAAAGGACACAAGTGTGAAAATTAAAATCCAGACGCATTTGCAACTTGAGTGGAATCTCAATTATGTAGGCATTTGAACTGATTTTTCTCAAGACCTTGCAAGGTCCAAACTTCAGTTTTTGGTGAGTTCTTTTAGGAAATCGTTCGTCTCAAATGCACAAGTACTTGATGCCTTCTTCAAATTCTTGCTTCTGCTTAATACAAAGTTGATTGGAGGTAGAAGAGTATGCTGCATTCATAGCGTTTAAGGCAGCTTTTAGCTTCTCATGAATCTCCCAAATGGGATAAGCAAATATATCGCCATTATCACTTATTCTAGCATCTTGTGACAAAGGCTCCAACCGTTTGCAATTCATGGGTGACAGAAATCATTTTATCTACTAATAGTGGCCAATTGGCATATTACCAAACCACACCCCTATTGCCACAACTGTAGATATAGGTATTTGAGGATACCCCTTAACGATCAACAGTTACCAATAGATAGGGGTCGCAATGGGTCAGGCCAGGTAGGGTAAAGCTACCTCCAGCCAATTTACCAAGTTCGGGTTTCCACGGGCCCAAATAAACAAGCTGGACACGTTTTCACCAATTTTTCCACGTCTCTTTGCATTTTTCACCAGTGGTATCCATCAACTACCATTGCTAAAGTTTTCTCCCTATCAATATCCTCCCAACCCACTCCCTTGAAGTTCTATGGATTCTATTTCTTGTGCTTAGTTGTCTTTTGGAACATGGATTCCATCAGCATGGTGGCTTTTGTATTTTATTTTCATATCTAAGAGCTAACATAAATACTGTCCTCTTTAGAAGTAATCATATATTGACATTGGCAGATAAGAATTCTAGACTGGGATTCCATATCATGATGCATATATGCCACTCTTGTCAGAGCTCGACCATGAATTAACACTGTCAATTTATAGGCAGCCACAACATAAGTACCATATAATTAAACAATTTACGTTACAGATATAACCTATATACAAGGTTCTGGATAATCAGTTAAGCATCTCTTTTTATGCTGCCCACTCCAGAGATTAGTAGCTCATGCTCGTTCTGCTTATGTCAATTGGATTATGCCAATGGTAGTTGGATAATTGTTAAAAATGGGGTATTAAGCTTTCATGGAGAAACCTCTGTCCTTATTCTAGACCATTTTGGACAGGTGCATTTTGGTGGCGTGGAAAGTGCATTGAAATTGAGATGCTTTCCCTTCAAATTAAAATTGGTATTAAGATGCTTTTGCAACCACCCCCCCCCCCCGGGGGCGGAACAGAGAGAGAAAAAAAAGGAACAATCAAGAAAAATAATGCCTTAATAGCACCATAGACTTCTGCTAAAAAAGCATACCTTATTTATGTTACCCTCCAAACATGTCTCCTTCCATTGCGCAATGAATGTCATCACAGAGTCAGTGGTAAGTGAAAGATCTAAACCATTAACTGAACAATAATCATTTCCATCGTTCTCACGTTTTCTTGCTAAATATTCAACCCCGTCTTGCTTAGCTGGGTCAGGACTTGGAAGATTTGCACTACCTTGGTCCTCGTATTTTCTCTTCTTTTTAGGTGGCCCATTGTTCTCCTTCTGACATGATCTCCCAGAAGGAGGGCTAGAAACTGTCTCAGCTTTTAATCCAAGCCGTGTCCTTTCTTCAGTTGCTGATGGATAAGGGCAGCTGCTCACTCGGTCACTAGTTGGCAAAACCAGGGAGCTAGTAGCAATATCATCCTTATCCTCACATTCGTTATCATCACTCTCATCATCTTCTGAACTAGATACAAATCTAATATGCTTCCCACAAAAATCCACATTTACTGAGGGAAAGGATTTGATGCGTTCAGATATGGCCCGGAAACGTTCACCAAGCTGCTTCTTTTCAGAAGAAAGAAGAGGACGCTTTCTCATTCTATTTTCAGACTTCAATTTTGATTCTGAAAAATATTTCTGAAAAGTAGCATTTTCTGATCTTTTAGCTTCGCGGATCAAAGAAATATGCAACCTACAATAAGATAATCATCAATTTAGAATAGCATATGGAAGAGAGCAGAAAACATTTCAATACCGGATATTTGTGTTCTATTAAAGTGCCACATTCCGTACATCCATAAGTAAAACATAACTTGAACTAAAACCTTATATCCCAAACATTTAATTACCTTTTACACTAAAGCACCTCTCAGACATTTTACTTCAAGAAGATTACTAATGGGTGGAAAGGGCTGAGTTGAGAAGTGAATTTAACATTAACTACAAGAAAAGATCTGCAGGAAAAGGGGTTTGATGCATGACAGCTAGGGTAGGTAGACTGCAGTTAAAGAGTGATGGGTAACTCTAAGGTTGTAGCATAAAGTTTTAAAGGAAAATTAGTTGCTAAAGGTTACAGAAAATGTTGATGAACAAGTGCACAATGAAGAAGAAGAGAAATAAGTTATCAAGAAGAAAGGCTAGCGAAATTTGCCCTATTTAATTTATTTCATTAATCAGATCATTCTATTTTCATTTTCACATCAGTAGTATTTTCACATCAGTAGTCTTGCTCCTCAACCAAAGAAACTAGAGAAGTCCAGTGCAGTGCTGTGATTGCAACACATGAGATCTGTAGAGTCCAGCCTTTGAAATTGTGCCACATCAGAATGTTAAATCATTTTAAGGCAGTTCATAAACCCACTTATTCTTTCGCTGTCTCACCCTTTTCGTACTTTTTAAGAGCAAAAATCACACATTTATTGCCATTTCATCCTTTACAACAATAAAATCAACAACTTGGGTTTTTTCTGCTCAATTTTAAAAAAATATCTCCCACAGGAGTAAGAGAAAACAAATGAAAACTCATCTTCACTCCATGATGCCTCAAAGCTCGAACTCAATGAAATGGCAGCATGTTGAACCATGGAAGCAGTAAAAATAAAAAGAATGAGAGAGCGAGTGAGAGAGAGAGAGAGAGATGAATGGTAAAAGTTGAAGGAAGCATGTCAAAAATGGTATAAATTAAATGCTGAGTTGGTCCTAATCTCACCTATCTAAGTGCAATGACCACAGCAGTGCACTAGACCTTTTGATGCATCCAGAGGAGCAAAACCCATATCAATGAAGCATATTTTAGATGCTAGAACAAACTAATAGCACTTCTAAACCTTTGTCACTATCAATTAGGAAGAAAGTAGGACTCAAATCTTAAAAGATTAACTTCATCTAGAACATAAGACAAATAGAAAGTTTTGAATAAGAGCAGAGATCTCAAGAATTCAAAACTTTTACAGTACTCAAAACTCCAGCAAATTAACTTTAAGTGATTCTTAAATACAGTAAACGACTCCAAAGAATACCAATGGCACTTATTTCCAGACGAAAAAAGATCTTTTCTTCATCTTGGGACCAATATTCCTCAATTCAGGTTGCAAAAAATGACATTTTCTGACCAAGCTATGGCTGCACCATGAGGTTTTGTCATTGGCTGATGAGCAGACATCCATCATCAATAATGTTGCCCACTTTCTCGAAATATGCAGGGACTAAAATGGTGAGCCAAAAGGGCCATAATTAGATATTTCCTACTTGACTGCAAAGTGGATATTTGTGTTCTCAAAGGAGTCTAATTTGAAGTGCTCTTGTCTAAATGGAGTATCACTGCACCTGTAACGCAATATGTTGCATTATAACACAGGTTCCTTGTTTCTAGGTTCAATATGCAGTGTAGTTGAAGGCAATTTTAGTTGATTAACTAGTTGGCATCGTAATAGGCAATGATACTTTGAGTTCAGGCTACTCTTCATATGCATATAAGTCAAAGTTTCATGCATAGAATTTAAATGTAAGATGAAAAGAAGAAAAGAAAAAGATGAGATGAATAGCAACAAATGGACTGCAAATTTTATATTGAAGAGACCAAGTGACATCTAAGAGGACGAACCTTAGCGCAACAGTGGAGTTGCTCCTTTGGTGACCTCGAAATGATAGGTTCAAGGTGTAGAAACATCTTTGCAAAAATGCAAGAGGAAGGCTATGCCTGCCCTCCCCCCTACCCCTACACTGAGCCAGGGAGCACTTTGTGCACCAGATGAGCCCTTTTAAACCAAGTGACGTCTAAAACTCTAGAATTAAGAAAAGTTTGTCATATTCTGGTAGTTACTTGCTCTTACCTTTCATATTGTCAACCTTCCTTCATTTTTCCTTGTTATTATAATCTTTAAACTTTGAGACCCATCCAGTGCACTTAACAATCTGCTTCGAAGCAAGAGTTCCTAAAAGTAGGCACATAGGGGTGGGAAAATCTATTAATATTGGGAAGCTATGCCTCAAAGGAAAGACCCACTACTCAAAGATCGCAGGCAAGGCACTAGCAATGTCAAGGAAGAAAGTGATAGACCTTCTGGATGCTGTCATTGGGCTTTACTCTTGTCTCTTGCCTTCTGAGGATGAGAAACATGGTTTCCTTTTGGGCTCTCAGGAGGCTATGGTCTAAGCAAGGGGATTAGACAAGCCATCTCATGGGAATAGGCATGGTAAATCAGGATGGGCACTGAATTATCAGGACAAGCATGGAAGCATCCATAAATTTATGCACTATTATCCCTTCATTTTTAAAGGCTTGATTACAATTAGAACCTCAAACCATTACCACTCCAGCTCTTCTTGGGCTAAGCATACTTCTCACATGCTAGTTTTTTTTTTTTTTTCCTCCATATAAATTTTATCATAGTACATCCCAAAGAAAAGAAACAACAAAAGATACTACATATCAAGTTGGTCTTTATGAATGATATACAACTCAAAGCCATTTTAAGTAAATGGTATCCACATAGAATGTCTTCAAAGTCCATAAAATTCCAATATCTCATACATCAAAAATAATAATAATAATAATAATAATCTCAATGCATTGTTAAATTCATTAAGAGGGCGAACCTTGGCGCATTGGTTGAGTTGCCCCTTTGGTAACCTCGAGGTCACGGATTCGAAGTTTGGAAACAGTCTCTTTGCAAAAATGCAAGGGGAGGCGAGGAGCACTTTGTGCACCGGGTGAACCCTTTTATTATTAAATTCATTAAGCAATTATATTTTCAAAATTAAACTAGAACAAAGGGATGATAATAAGATAAATTAGGAATACACATAAAAAAAAATCTATATATGCCTAGGACTGTGAGAATATGCTGAGAACACATAAAAGTAGGCACGAAATATTTACATGCATTCCTCAGCCTAGTAAATATATTTCCTAATAAAACTGAATGTAAAATGTCGGGGAAAATTTTCAAGAAAACATACCCTAAGCTTTGAATTCGCACACCAAGATTTTCTCTACCTACAACAGAGCGCTTCTGAGCAATGAAATCAAGAAAATCCTCGGGTTTGATGTTCTTCTGCTTGTGCTTGTCGACATATTCGCAAAGACAAGAGATGATTTCCCCAGTAGTTATCTTAAAAACTCTTGCTGCATCAGAATTTACAGAAAAGTAATGCTTAACAAGAGGGTGCCGCAACAAAGGGCCCAACTCAAGATCTTCAAACTGTTCAACTCCTTCATTCTTACAGATAGCCACATCTAACTCATGCAGAGAAGTAATTCTATGTACTCCAACAAAGCAGTGTATGTAGGCATTGATCTTTACAAAATCCGTGAAAAGGAGGAGAAAAAAAAAACACAAAAAAGTAGATGCATCAGCACAAGAGTATCTTTTATATACATATATATATATATATATATATATATATATATATATATATCTTTATATAGATATATATATATTGTCCAATTGTGATTGACAAACACTTTCAAATATATAATCAAACTGCAGAGTTTGCACCTAGGAACAGATAAATTATCTTTGAGAATTAGCATCTCAATACATCCCCAAAATAATTAAAAGAGAATTTTTTAAAAAATAATATTAATGAAATAAAAATAAAATAAAAACTGCATTTTGAGAAATGCAACCAGATGAATGAATACACACCCATTTCTAAAACTTCTACAATGAATCAAATAAATTCTACAAAAAATGTGTTCTTCAATTTATATTCTACTTTGTGCTGCTTTGGCTAAAAAAGTGTGGTCCTGAAATCTAACTCCATAAAATTCCATATTCCGAATTTCCAAAAATATCAAAGGATTTCTAAATGAACTCCATGGGCCCCTTATAATTACTACAAAATTACTAGTAACTAACAAAACTTCCAACCAAATAATTCAATTGAATTTCCACATTGTAGTGCTTTATTCCAACCGTTCGAAGTAAGTTAAAAACCTTATTTTCAAGCCTTCTAGGTTACCAAATACGTAAAATTATTTTATAACAATTATACCCAGTAACGAAGCTACTCCTACCTTGCCTTCAATTGCAATTAGACTCCGAAGAGATGGAACTTCTTGAAGAGGAAAACCTAAACTACTCCACGAATCGGCCTGAACCGCTAAGAGAGCAGACTGTGAGACCTGCCATGACGACACGCTTTCTCCGGCAGCCAGAAGTTCCTGCCGAGCTTTACCAGCCGCTGCATCAACTTTCTCTATCAGTTGCTGTCGATTTGGATTCGGCCGTTGTTGTTGGTGAAAGCCATGATTTTGATTCGGAGTAGGAGGTGGGTGCGGTAAGATGGGATTTTGATTAAGAATGCTACAGTTCTGAGCTAACAGGTTGGGGTTTTGATTCTGAACGAACGAATTAAGATTTTGGAGGAGCAAATTTGGGTTCTGAATGAAGGGGCTCAATGCCTGTATAAAGCTAGGGTTCTGGAAATAGATATTAGGGTTTTGGAAGAAGTTGGGAGTGAATTGTTGTGGCGGAGGCTGTGGCGGCTCACCACGACCTCTGCCGCCAACCCGACGATGGCGAGGTTGCTGCTGTCCGTGCATGGAGAGAGAGAGAGAGAAATCGGCGGGCGGGGAAAAGAGAAGTTCACCGCTGTCCGTGCATAGAGAGATAGAGGCGGTTACGAGGGAAAGACAAGATCAAGAGATTGAAGCTTTAGGTTAAGCTTGAGCCATGGCCTCTGCGCAATTTAGAGGGTTTCTTTTTTGTAATTAAAAAATAATAATAATAATTAACTCTCATTTTAAACAGGTTTATGCAACATTATTATCCGTACCTATATCAACTCGTAAATTTCATAATTTAAATTTAATTGATTCAATCGTCGCTGATTTTTTAATAATAATTAAAAATATCTAAAATTAATTTTTAAAATAAATATATATTAATCATATAAATCATAAAAATAAAATTTATTGATATTTTTTATTTTTACCTTTTAAAAATTAAATACAAAATTATAAAATTATAAATAACAAATAAAAACATAAAAATTAAAATAATAATTGAGTTTCGTTTCAAACCACGGTTTGCATGGATCGGACGGGTCACGGTTCACCCACAAATGATCCATAGGTTTTTACAATCGAACATCAAGATGATATAATATGTAAACTGACCCATGAAATGTCTTTGTAATTAGTTGAATTGATCCAATCGACGGATCGGTCCGATTTTATTAACATTGGATTTATGGTTTTAAAATAGGAAAAGTGTAAAAATAAAGATTAATTTAGGGTCAAATATTAAAACATTCTAAATATTCAAAAATCTAAAGGTCTCCCCCTCAATTAACCTTTCATTTCATGATCCATTTAATTGATAATTAAAATTTTTATTTTTATTTAAATTTATTCAATATATATTTTGAAATATAAAAAATTAAAAAATATTTTGTTTTTCCAAATCCTAAACTGAAAAGGTGGAAAAAAAAAAAAAAAGGAAATGTCCCCATCTATCTTTTTTTTTTTGGGTGTTACGTTGGAATTTTATTGATCGAAAAAAGAGTTTGTGACCAATAAGATATCTTTTTAAAAATATCAATCTTTTTTTCTTTCTCACTCTTTCCCTCTTTACTCTCATAACGAGACATTCTCTCCCTTTCTTCGACCTTTGCTTGCATTCTCACTCATCTCTCTCTTAAAATTAAACAATCATAGTGATAGTATATAAACATAAATTTTCAAGTGAAAATTATAAAAAAAAAAAAAATTAGAGATGGAAACAAGATTTTAAGTTTAAAAAATAATTTTATTTTGAAACCATTAAAATTGGTTCAACGTGTTACATAGGAGGTCCTCCTCCAATTTTTTGAATCTAATCTCCAAATAATATATATAATCAGTGGCGGAACCACATGGATGGGAGGGTGGGCTATTACCCCATGATCAAAATAATCTCATTATTTTGTATATGGATTCGTCAATACCCTTACCTATGTTGCCTCCACCATCCTGACATTTGCTCCCACTGTCCGAATGATATTTGCTCCCGTTACCCATTAGGTCTTGGATCTTCCGGTGTATGTAACTCCCGCAAAAATTCATGATTTTTTTGGTAATTACAAACATTTCTGGGTGAACTCTTTTGATTTCTTTGTTCTACAGGTGAATTTTTAAAACCAAATTTAACCCTTCAAAATACAATTTTGACAACAATTCACATCACGGGGGTCATTTCTCTGATCCATATTGTGCTTCACCCTCTGTCCTTTTGGCCCTTTCATTGCCACCTTCATTGGATTGCACAAGGTAAATGTTGGATTTCAATTGCACACTTTTTATGTCCTTTAATTACAAATTTAACCATATTATATATAATATTTCAAAATTTATAATGTTATTATGCTTATTTTAAATATGAATAATAGTGACAATGAATGGAGGTGTTGAGGTACAATTCCCCACCCGACTCGACTCCATTTTAATAAATGACCAACATGGACATCAGCTTTGTCATGTAAGTAGAATAATGTAACAACCCAGCTGAGTTTTTAGAAAAACAAAGCATGCGAAATCAATAGAGAGATAGAGAGAGGAAGAAACAGAGAGAATACAGAAAAAAGTAGAGAGAGATAGAGATAGAGATCAATTCAATTCCACATTATTTCAAACTATTTTTGTTTAACTACTAACTGACTAACCTTTCTAACCACTTAACTAATTAACTAATTTTCCTAATCATTTAACTCATCAACTAACTAACCACTCAATTAATCAATTAACTAACTAACTACTAGTTGTTACAGTACCCTAAAACTTCCTTTGCCTCAATGATGAAAAGCTAGGAATTGTGACTTTGATGAAATCTATATCGATTTTTATGGACTGAGATTAATACATTTTCTAAGACAATTCAATGAATTCTAACAGTGCTACTTGCAATTAAAGAGAAGATAAGGTGATTGAGAGGGATAAGGTGCAATTAAAGAGAAGATAAGGTGATTGAGAGGGATAAGGTGATGGAAACGTATAACGAATATGACTTGAATTGTTGGGAGAATAGTGGCAAGAAAGAGGATATGAGTGAGTTTGAGAGAGAATTTTTTTAAGTTTTTTTTTTTTTCTTGTAAAGGATTCTTTCTGGTGAATCTTGAAAGTTCAACATTTGAAGAGTTGGTTAAAAAATCATCATTAATATGTTACTGCTTGAACAATTGAGATCCTGCTTTTGATAAAAAAAATTCTCAATATACCTCAAAAATTCAATATTTAGAGGATTTGATGAGAAACTATCAGTAACAAATTATTTGTTATACAATTGAGATCCTATTTCTACCCTCGATGACTTATAAAGTCTTTCCATATCTTATTCTTTGGGTTTGCTTTTGTTCAGTATCTTCATAATAGTATTGAATCTGTCATCAACACTAATCATAAAGCCTTCCAACTTCTGATTTTGTTCTTCAAATTTTCATCCTCCAATCGAATTTCTTGCATTTTTGTTTCATGTTTCTTGAACTCTCATCAATGGTGTTGAATCTGGTACCTTCTGTTATTTTTGGTTGATTCTTGAATCCTTTTGTCAAAAACCATGAACTATGATATCTATCTGTAACAACTCAACTCAATTTTTTATTTTGAAAAACAAAGCATAGGAAAATAGGGGATATGAGCAACAGGGTTTGATTTAAGCACCAAAGAGATTGAGAGAAGAAGAATACAAAGAACGGTAGACAAGTAAGAGAGAGATAGAGAGAAATCAATTTAATTTCATTCCATACCTTCCCTTATCTTTCAAACTATTCATATATTATTTCTAACTACTTTTGTTTAATTATTAACTAATCAACTTTGCTGACTATTTTATTAATCAACTAATTAATTACTCAATTAATCAATTAACTAACTACTAATCGTTACAATTAACATAAAAATCAGCTTGGATTGTTTAACTCCCTTGATTAAAAATGAATGAAAATAAATATTACATGAATTTATCAAGTAAACTTTTTATCCTTTTCAAAAATTAAAAAAAAAAAGAAATAATTTATAAATGAAAATTTTATATTTTTTTCACTTGTTTAGTTTATATATATATATATATATATATATATGAGTAATGGTAATTTTATAATGAAAATTGTATGAATAATGAATACTGGGTAATTTTATAATGAAAAAATAAATATTACATAAATTCATCAAGTAAATTTTATATTCTTTTCAAAAATAAAAATAAAGTAAATTAATAATAAAAATTTTATTTTTTTTTACTTATTTTTTTTTAATATATATATATATATATATATATATATGAGTAATGGGTAATT
This sequence comes from Dillenia turbinata, assembly GCA_037126225.1. Lineage (NCBI taxonomy): Eukaryota > Viridiplantae > Streptophyta > Magnoliopsida > Dilleniales > Dilleniaceae > Dillenia > Dillenia turbinata. Next base: position 1,779,099 of record JBAMMX010000013.1, read on the forward strand.
TTATAATACAAAAGATAAATATTATATGAATTCATCAGATAAATTTTATATTTTTTCAAAAACAAAAGAAAAATAGAAAATAACTTAATAATGAAAATTTTATATTTTTTTTTTCATTTGCTTAATTTATATATATATGAGTAATGGATAATTTTATAAAAATGTTGTATAAGTAATGAGTAATGAGAAATTTTATAATGAAAAAAATAAATATTATATAAGTTTATCAAGTAAACTTTATATCCTTCTCAAAAATTTAAAAAAAATTAACTTAATAATGAAAATATTATATATATTTATTTATTTAGTTATATATATATAAGTAATGGATAATTTTTTAAAAAAAGAAAAAAAAAATAAAGTGTGAGAGTGGAGAATAATGAGTAATTTTGGGTAAATGTGAGAGTAAATGGTTATTTGGGAGTCAAATGTGGGTTTTTAATAAAACCCATCACTTTACTTGGCTTTTGTGGATTCTTAAATTTTTGGGTATGATTTCAAAATATTCATTCTTATAGTATTAATCAAAACATCATCTTTGAGTTTTATTCCAATTACTCATGCTGATACTTTCTTATCAAACACCCCCTTAATTTATGAAAATAAAAATAAAATCTAAAATAATCTGTCTTTAAAATAAAAATGAACAAAATTTCATTACTTTATTTTTTGAGGATACGAGAGATAGAATAGCAGATGAAAAAATTGATAATTTTTTTTTCAACTAATCACACATTTTTTATAGTACCATACCATATTATTGTAGTTGAAAGAAAAGTTTTACAGAATCATAGTAATACCTGCATTATTGTATGATATTGAGTGTTGATCATTAAACAACAATAAAAGCATGAAATAGGTGTAACTGGAACTAGAATGCAAAGGCGTATGTGTAGTAAGACAAGAAAAGATAGGATTAAAAATGAAAAGATACGTTCTAAGTTGAGAGTGAATTCAATTATAAATAAAATACGAGGGTATCATCTAATTTGGTTTAGAAATATGCAATGAAAATCTAAAAACGTATCAATTAAAAGAAATGAGATCTTAAATATAAGGGATTTAGTGAAATATTAAAGAAAACTGTTGGAAATTTGAATACAAATTATTAATAAAAATATGAGTATTAAGAATTTAATTGAAAAGATGACATTAGATGAGAATGAGTGGTATAAAAAATTTTGAAACAGTTAAATCATTTTTTTTATTATTTTAAATTTGATGGATATTTTTTTCTTTTTATTATTATTATTATTATTTTATTTTTAAATTTAAATTTAAATTTAAATTTTTTTTTATATTTATTTTTTGAAGGATCAATACTAAAATTTAAAATTAAAGCTTGTTGTCGTTGGTGTATCACGCATTTCCTTATATACCACCTGATATTCAAATTGAATGGTAGTGTATGAGAAATTGAGGTGGGGCTTGGAAAATTCAGTTGTCCAAAGTGAAAATTGAATGGTAGTGTCATGTCTTCACTAAAATAATCTGACAGAGTACAGAGCACTCCTTACTTTTTTATGAAATTTAATGTTACTCTGTCACCCGTCAGGAAAAATAAAAAAAAAGGGAAGCAATTCCTCACCTGCTTGTACGAAGAAAGAAGTATATAAAAATGGAAGTCAGGAAAAAAAAAATTTAAATTGAATTCCATTATTTAATGTTCATATCATTAAATTAATAATGCATGTATGAGGCAACAAAATTAAAAAAAATAAAGTGAAAAAGGAGAGATATTGTAAAAAGAAATTCTGAGGGTTTCAATCAGGAGTTAATTTGGAGACATAATTTAGTGAAAATAAAGTATGACATAAAATGAGAAGTATTTTTATAGAAAAAAATGTTTTTATAGAAAAAACGCTATTTTAAAAATATTTAGAAGTATTTTTAAAAATTTTATGAGTGCAAGTTGCAATTTCAATTGGAATGTAATGCTTATTATTTTTATTAATTATTATTACTATTTTTATGCCGTGTACCCCTCCTGGTTCCCACTGGTCCCAACAATAATAGCAATAATCTGATTTTTAATATCAAATTTTGGGATTAATCATTTAAAAAATAAATATAAGACAATTAAAAAATAAAAATAAATAAATAAAACACACGTTATCTAAATAAATTTATAATACAAGAAGTAATAATTTAATTTATCCTAATTTTTTTAACAGTTATTTTTATTTGAAATCATTTTTTTAATTAATCTTGTAACTATAATATTTTTATAAATACATTATATCATATTTATTTTACAAGGTGGTCCAACTGGTCCCAATAGTTTGAATTTTAGATAGTTGAGAGGCAGCATGCAATCACGTGCCTGTCTACCCAAAATCATTTGTGGGGGTGTGTGTGCGTGCGTGCGCGTGTGAAGAGAAATTAGCCAAAAAAAGGACCAGACACCCTGACTGAGGAGGCTGCAGTTTTGCAAATGACTAAGTATACGTGTAACGTTAATCTTCAAAATACTCTCAGCTTCAGGCGGTGAGCCATACACATGCAAATGTAGAAATTTAAATCAAATCAAATTAGACATTTTGTGGAAGCAACTAAAATCCTACCGACCATTGCCACCTACGCATTCATCCAAACATTTAGGGACTGGAGAACTCTTTCCCAAATCTCTTTAGTAAGAAAGTTTATTACATGTTCTAGTTAGTTAAATAGTCGGACATTAATACTCCCAAATAAAATCTTAATTTCGAATATTATATGTAGAGAGAACAGGTATCAAAAGAGATTTATCCTTTAAATGTCAAAATCGATTCGAAATGAATTTAATTAGATTTAACTTGATTATAAGATACTGATAATTTATATATAAAAAAGGTTTATTATTATTATTATTAAATCCAAAAAAGTTAAATAATGTATATAAAATGTATGGTTATTTTGGGTGTAGTTAAAGATTTTGATTATAATCTAAACAGTAACTGTTTCAATAATTTTTAAATTTATAATGAAGAATTTATGGAAGGTTAAAGCTTACAAAAAAAAAAAAAGAAAAAATTCATCACAAAAAATTAATTTTCCAACACATTGTTCATGCCAAGATCCCAACCCCCCTTCCATGCATCAACATCAATACATTTTTGCACATATTGCGCAGGTCAAGATCCCAGCGTCCCTTCTACGCGTCCACATGAAAACTACAAAACCCAGGTGGCCCCAAAAGAAAGGGACCCTTCACCCTTATCTTTGGAGCACCTTGTTGATCGTTTTCTGTTCCACTCTCACATGTGCTCTGTATAAATAAATACCTTTCCATTTTGTTGGGAGTGAGACGTGAGGAGCTCTTCAACTTCAAACCATACCCTTGGCAGATGGGTGGTCAAAGCTATGCATTACTGTGCCTCTTGGTGAACATTGTGAATTTCCTGGCTCGGACTCAGCTTGAGTTTTTTAGTCTTTGCGCCCCAGAGACCCTTAACCGGCATAGTTTTCCGGCTGGTTTCATTTTTGGGGCCTCCTCTGCTGCTTATCAGGTGCAGAACCCTCTATATTTTGCATAAATTTTTATTTTTTATTGTTTTGTTTTTGCTCTGCCTAATTGTGTATTGAATTTACGCCAATATTTCTGTGGAGTTTTGAGTTTAGTGTTGAATTCACTTTTCAGTATGAGGGTGCAGCAGAGGAACAAGGCAAAGGACCAAGCATTTGGGATAACTTCACTCACCAGTACCCATGTCTCTCTCTCTCTCTCTCTCTCTCCCAAATTAATAGAAAGAATTTGGACAGTAATTTAAAACATTTGGCAACCATTGATGATGCAGATAGGATAGCTGATGGCAGCAATGGCGACGTAGCCGAAGAATTTTATGACATGTACCAGGTAAGTAACCAATTATGTGTACATTACATAAAATGCCGTTTATTAGTCCATGGAGATGGTATTAGCAATTTTATTATTATTTTTTTTTTTGGCTTTGTTATATTTTGTTTGTCTCTCATTTGAATTTTAACAAAAGTTTTACACTTTCTATCAATCTGCCGTAACTCTTATTTTTTATCCAGATTTGGAATCGACGGTGTTAAGAAAACAATAACAAAGTTTGTTGTTGTTCTTGTTAAGTTTTATTTGTTATGCAAAAATGAGAACCAAAAATAGCGAAGTTTACATATTTGTGAAAGTAAATTTTCCTTTTTGCATAATTTAAGTAAATTGAGTCTAAAATGGTTGTAGCTGGGGACGTGAATGATAGAAAAATATTGAAAGTGATAAAACTGTAACAGGATGACGTGAAAATGATGAAGGATTTGGGTTTCGATGCTTTCAGATTCTCCATCTCGTGGCCCAGAATACTTCCCAGTAAGAGCATCACCAACCACTTTCATTTCAACCATTTTTTTTCTCTTTTTCTTATTTATATTTTTAAAAAATAAAATGTCATGACTTAGGTGGAAAATTAAGTGGGGGGATAAATAATGACGGCATCAATTTTTACAAGAACCTCATAGATGAGCTCTTGTCCAATGGTATCTCTCTCTCTCTCTCTCTCCCCCCACCTCTCTCTCTCTCTCGTTTGTGTTTTCTGATTTTGAGATACACAACATGGTGCAGGCCTGCAGCCCTTTGTGACTCTCTTCCACTTTGACCCTCCCCAAGCCCTAGAAGATGAGTATGGTAGCCTTCTAAGCTCCCGCTTTGTGTAAGTCGAATCCAATTTTTTGATGTTCATCTTTGTTTTTTGATAATTACATTGGTCCGACAATAAATAATGAATCTTGAATTGACAAACCAGACTAAATATTATAAGTCAATATTTCTTAAAAGAAATTGAAATATGTGCAGGGAACAAATCTGAATTTTGTTCCACTCGAAAGCGAGTTTGGCTTACAAGAAACGAGAGACCAAAGGACGGGGGCGAGAAGCCTCCCCAACGGCTAGAATAGCCGTTGGGGCTCTTCCAAAGCCCCCTTCCTTTGGGCTCTTGCAAGGCCCCTGATTGGGCTAAGGCTGGGCAGCGTCCTGCTGTCCAATTACAGACCCATAATAGGGCCGGACCTGGGCCCCTTACTGGGCATATTCTGGGCCAGAATTCTGGCCTTTTTATTTTTGGAAGATCTTGGACGAGATTTGAGATATCTTGTTGAATCCGAGTGATGTAATGGCTAAGAGATTCAATGACTTGGTGAGATAGCATGCTGTGAGAGGAACTTTGATGAGCTATGCACTTGCTATTTTTAACACTTCTCCTCAACTTGGATGTGAAAATATCGTTGGCACCCATCTGGCTCATGATGCTCTAAATGTGAGCAGTTGTTCCTGCCTTAGTGAAGATGTTTGCGAGCTGCTGGTAACTTCTAGTGTGAGAAGTGATTATCAGCTTTTTTTCTACCTTTTGCTTAACAAAGTGACAGTCTACTTCAATTTGTTTAATCCATTTAAAGGGTTGATATTTTTTAATTGGCGCAAAAAGAGACTTAACATGTCTGATATTCATAATCTTTTCTTTTGATAATATGTTATAATTTATGTAAATACTATCCGTTTACGATTTTAAGAGAATGCACACAAAATACTCCTTGGTAAGTATCAATTCACATGGAAAATATCAACAGGGACGATTTTAGAGATTACGCAGACCTTTGCTTCAGAGAATTTGGCGATCGTGTGAAGTATTGGATGACCATAAATGAGCCATGGACAATTGCTAATAATGCCTATGATCTCGGGATCTATGCGCCCGGTCGATGTTCTAAGTGGGTCAATTCTTATTGTGATGCTGGCAATTCTGCAACTGAACCCTATATTGTTGCTCACAACATGCTTCTATCTCATGCTGCTGCTGTCAAATTGTACAAAGAAAAATATCAGGTATTTTGTAGTAAAATTATATGCTTCTTTAGTTATTTATTTATTTTTTGTTCCCACCACATCACCGGGAGTCATGTTTCAACTAATTTAATTTGAGCGTTTGAGGTCCCTATTCAGGAGATGGCACTTCGAGAGTAATTTTTTTTATTTTTAAATTTCGGATTCGAAACTTGACTAAGAGATCTAATACTCCATTCTACTAAACAGACTATTTGTTGGTTTTTCTTTAGTTAAAGAATACACACAAAAATCAAGTTACACATTTGGATTTCCTAATTGAATAATATTGATTGGTCCGTAAAACACGTAAAGGTTTTATGCTGCCATAATTTTGGGAATTAATATGATTGAAGTACTTCAGCCTTATTTCGGATACTTCATGTTGGACCCAAGTAGGATTGCTATTTTTAGTTAGTTATTTTAAAGTCAAGAACTAGAATGTAATTTTGTGGAATTGGGATGTTTTGGGTTTATTGCTGCAGTCCATGCCAACTTCTAAAACCTGGGTAATCTTTGTGTAGGAATCTCAAGGAGGAAAGATAGGAATCACACTAATGAGCAGATGGATGGTACCATATTCCGATTCCGGAGTTGATAAAAATGCAGCCAAACGAGCCCTTGATTTTATGCTTGGCTGGTTCGATTTCAAATTTCAAATTAATAAAAAATTTAATTTTTTTAATTTTATTAATACTAATTATTCTGATTTAAGTTAACTGTCGTATTCATTAAGAGATTAACTCTATTTTTTTTTTAAAAAAAATTTTTGGGTGTCACAGGTTTCTGAATCCTTTGACCAATGGTGACTATCCAGAGATTATGCGTACTCTTGTTAAGGAAAGATTGCCAAATTTCACGGAGGCGGAATCTGCAATGGTCAAAGGATCGTTTGACTTTCTGGGAATAAACTACTACACAGCCGATTATGCAGCTGATATTCCTTCTACCACGAAACTTAATGTCAGCTATGAGACGGACTCCTACGTGAATCTTACAGGTAAGCTTTTTAATTTTATTTTTTTTAAGATAAGCCTTTTGAAAAACTGATAATAATTTGCAAATTCATAGTAGTTCATGCTATCTTTTCTCTCTCTAACGATCAAATCTCTCTCTCTCTCTGGTTTAATAGCCGAGCGAAACGGAGTTCCCATTGGTCCAGCGGTATGTGTAGTATGATAATATACTTGATTTTTCATAAAATATTATTACCATTTTCTACATGTATTGCAGGTATCGTTTGATAATGTCAATCTATATTTCTTTAATTTATAATATATTTTAATTAATATGAAAAATTTATTTCTGAAAAAAATTGTAAGCAAAAGTAAAATTTAATCATAAATTAAAATTATCATCATATTAATAAATTTTTATATTAAAAGTTTCATGTGATCTCTATTTCGACTGACTTCAACTTTCTCAAAAGAGTATATTTAATTTAACTCTTTTTTCAATTACGTTGAATTACAATCGCAATATATTATAATTTGGAACGCTAAAATTGAAAATGGTTAATTTGCTAATTAAGATCTTTATAAAAAAGGAAAGATGCTTTATGAAAGAAAATATGAATGAAAATAATCTCTTTATCAAGTTGCATTTGGCCTTTTTCAACTTGGTCTAATTTGCATCAAATTGTCTTATTTTACCCGTTACATTTTTAAAGTAAAATAAACAAAAAAATTTATTAAAAAAATACCCGATTTTATAAGTAAAAATCAAATTTCCAGATTAAAAAAATCACCAAAAATTTTATAATTACTAATCAATTGAGGCTCCTTGGATGTAAAATTTCAAAATGCAGACCGCTCTCAGTTGGCTCTATGTCTATCCGGAGGGAATACGTGACCTTTTGGTCTATATAACGAAGGAGTACAATAATCCATTGATTTATGTCACTGAGAATGGTATTTCTTTTATCATCAATTTTTTTTATTTATCATTTTAATATATCATTGAAGGAAAGAATAAAATAAAATAAAAACTGGTTTTGCATTTTATTTGCAGGTGTGGATGATTGGAATAACAAAACCTTACCGCTGGAGGAAGCTCTCAAGGACCCCATGAGAGTAGATTATCATCGTCGCCATCTTTGGTTTCTTCGACAGGCAATCGAGTAAGATTTTTCTTTTAATAAGCGTGATTCATTTTAAGAATTATTAGTTAGTTTTCTGTTAATAGTAATTCTGCGTAAAAAGCGAATTTTGGGCCCATTTTTTGTAGGGAAGGAGTCAATGTGAAAGGATACTTTGTATGGTCATTGCTGGACAATTTTGAATGGAGTTCTGGTTACACAGTTAGATTTGGAATTAATTTTGTCAATTATGATGACGGATTGACAAGATATCCAAAGGATTCAGCTAAATGGTTTCACAAATTCCTCCGTAGATAGCAAAAGCAATTCAAACTTCTACTTCTTCTTCTTCTTCTTCTTATTATTATTATTTTGTCAAGACCATCTGTTTTAAGGCATGGTATTCAAGTTGTAATAGCACATTATGATGTTAGATGGTGTCAGCTGTCAGTTGAATCAGGAGCAAACAATGCACTTTAGTTCAATTTCCTGCATTTGGGACACTGACCTTTTAATTTTTGGCAATTGGGTCACTGAAGGCAAGAAGCTCCGGTTGAAGCTAGGGCTTAGAGGCGGGAAAATTCCCACCCCATCAGTAGATTAAAACCCACAAGGGTTCTAAAAAAAGCAAAGCATTTAAAAAAAAAAAAAAACCATTTTTTCCTGAGTTGCTGTGTTCTTGCTAAAAGGCCCCTCTATACCTGTATCTCCAACATTATTCATGAATCATGTCCTCCTTCTCCAGCCCTCTCTGTGGAGAACCATCTGTGTTAGCTGTACCTCAATCTACATTTTGTCCATCACTCATAAGTGCATATGAATGAGGATCTTTTATATCCAAGTTCTCAGTCAACAATTCAAGATACCACCTCAAAATCACATTATCCCTGTTTTCTACCACTGCATAAGCTATTGGAGTCATTCTTTCATTTGCATCTGTCCCAAAAGTAGACAATAATTCCATTTTTTTTTTATACATAGGAAAAATCGAACTCAAGACTTTGAGAAGAGCAGAAACGGTGTCAGTTGAGTCTCTTTCTTCAAATGTTTTAAACATTATGTAAATCCTTTGGAAAAATATATCGTGACAATTTCAAGGGGTTCCTTTTCCTTAACTCCCCGCAAAACTTTTGTAGCTTAGTAAATTGATTCTCTACTTCAACCAAGACCAGTGTAGCCAACTTAACACTTTGTGCCTTGTGCCAATCTATCTCATAACCTAATTGATTTCGCACCAAATCTTGAAATGCAATTACAGGCTTGTTTGGGTTAGCTCTGACCTGCTCTTGAAACCTTGGAGCTAGCCAATTAATAGACAAATATTTACATTTACACTCTTTGCAGCATTTTGTGTTCAATATTTATATTATTTATTTGAACAGCGGATTCATTTGACACTTATGAAGCCCACACTCTTAATGTCCATTTTCCCTTACTACATATGGAGATTTAATATACAATGAGTAGAACAGTGGTTTCACTCCTCTTCCCTTACCTCATCCACTGTCTTATGCTTTCAAGTAAATCTCGATTATACTAGTCTCGGGCAAATGCTTGCACATTTCACTTATCATTATCAAACTCAATTTCGTGTAACCCATCTATCAATTGCTTCCATAATATCCTCCGATAGTAAGTCCAAGGATAGCTCAAACAATAAAATCTCTCTATTTTCATTCTTTTTTTTCCTGATTCATTCTCGTTTGATTGTACCTTCTTATATATAAAAAAAATCCTCCAATAATGATAACTTCTCTTCACATACTAATAATTAAATCATTCGCAAATTATCTATACTAAATAAATTTTACATAAAATTTAAAATTTCTTTAATATAATTATCAAAACTTAAGGCTAGTTTTGTTTAATTTAGCTGATAAAATTTAGTTCATAGTCCATGACTGAGGATGGATGATTGATGGTTGATAGCAGATGATTGATAATTAATGACTAATAGTTGTTATTAATTAATATTAATATTTGATTTTTTAGTTAATAACGATAAATGTTCATGTATAAAATGATTAAAAAGTATTTTTTCTGGGACGAAATGATTAAAAAGTATAATTTTATATTAATTTAATCGATTTTTTAAATAATTTTATAAATTATTACTATACGTTAAAAAAGGATCACTTGGTATACAAAATACTTTCTGATTTAGTGCGGGATAGGGAGAGGGTGAGCGTATATGTATATAGTTTTTTCCTTATATTTTTATAAAGAGACTGTTTCTATATATTATTACTATACATTGAATTATAAAATTTATAAACATAATTCTCATATTTTTTTTTATAAATAAGTAATTCAAAATATATATTATACAAGAAAATTGCTACAAATCAAAAGTAAATATTATTTTTTTCATTTACATAAAAAATCAAATAATCCAAATATATACCTCAATAAAAATTTAAATAAATCTTATCTTACAAAAAATTAAACAAATTCTAAAGAAATAATTCTAGATAAATAAAAAGTTTGGTGTCTGTTGATGAATTTTTAAAGGGTTAAATAGTTAAAAATTATTTTGAGTAGTTGAATTTTTTGTTTGCCAAATACTCTTTTTAACTATTAAAAAAATTAATAATTAAAAGTACTGTATACCAAATACGCTTATATAAGTTTTTAATTTAGAATCTTATTTATAGAGAAATTGGAAAAATTTTACTTTTAAAAGTTTGATTTCGTTCAAATTAAATTTAATCAAATTTTTATATGATTACACGTATTTATAAAAAAAAAAAAATTTGACAAAGATCATAATAATTTTGAAAAAAATTTCAATCTAGAAATAGATAAATAAATATACGAAGTCGTTTCTCCAATGGTCAAAAATAGTCAAACCCCCTTGTTTCCTCTCTCCCCCGTCCCCACCTCTCTCTCTCTCTCCACATTCAATTGTCGACTTCTAACCTAACGCTGCCCCTACAGCTGATCATCGCTCGGCGAAAATGGCGTCCTTCTCGATTTCGGCGCCTCCTGCATGCTGCGGCTTCCGCCTCGCTGCTACGAAATGCATTAGAAGTTCGTTGGTTCATCTCAAGAGCAAGAGCGCCCACTTCTCAGACAGCACGCCTCTTCCCCTCTCCTTCTCCTCTCCTTCTACTCCCCAAGGTTTGTCAACAATCTCGTTCTATTTCTCTTTGCTCGCTTTCCTGCTCATTTGAGATGAATTGGAAAAGTTGTATGTTTTCAGAATTGGGGATTAATAAGAGGGGGAATTCGCGTTCCTCATTTGCACAAGCAGCTGCTGTCAAGCAATTCACTGGTTCCCTTACCCGAGCCGAAGGTCTTCGCTTTGCTGTTGTGAGTGTCTTTCTCTCTCATCATTTGATGCATTTTTCTTTTTTCTGCCGTAATTTTTGTCTAATTATGATGTGATGATTTAATTAAAAGGTGGTAGCACGATTTAATGAGATAGTGACAAAGCCACTTCTGGAGGGAGCTTTGGACACTTTCCGAAAATACTCTGTTAGGGATGAAGACATTGATGTGAGTAGACACCCCCAAGAGAATTCGTTTTCTTTCTGAAATTCCCACTTTTGCTTGTAATTATCTTGTTCCAATCGCATGGTGTTGACCTTAATCCGTTGCCATTATGGGGGAAATTAGAATGATCAAAGTAACTTAAATGGACTGCAATTTTCTTCTGATATTTGGTGATTATTTATTTGGTATACTTCTAAGTGATAAACGCTGAAGGGTGTTTCATGTCTGATAAATTTTCTCTGAGAGCTAGTAGGTGTAGGCTCTAAACTTGTTATAACAAAAGTGAAAAATCCCCCGAAGTTATTGTCTTGAATGTTATCTGATAAGTAGTGGTGGCCTTCGTGATTATTTAATTATTTTTTCCCATTCCCCCTTAAGTGATATTCAACCCCAATAATAATTTTTAGAGTGTTGCTAAACTGGCATTATGATGATTCTTTTTCTTTTTAAATATATTTTTATCGAATTATATGTTAACACGTGAAATCGAAAATAAATCAGCAAGTTCTGAAGGAGGGCCGAGTGTCTCATTCTGAATCTCTAGGATATGGGCATTGGGATATTGAGGTGAAATTAGGTATACAACAAAAATGGGGTATGTTTATTTCCTTCTTCTGATTGTCTAGTTACTATTTGTAGATTTACAACTGAGTTTCTTGGTTACCATACTCCCAGATGTAAGATGGTTCCTTTCTTTAATTCGTTTTCTGTATGTGATTGGCTTGACTACCCTCAGCTCTGGTTCATGCCTCTGATATTCCCAAAATTGCTTGATCAGTTTGCTTCTTTGGTTTTGCATAAATGAAAGCAAACTGGAACTGTATGTCCGAGTTGCATTCTGTGCATCATAACTAAAAAAAGTAAAGAGAGTATGGTTGTTGCTTTGGTTTCATGTATTCTAATTGTACACTTGTTTGGCTATTTTTCAAAAGTAGCTATTAAATAATTTCAACTGTTTTCTCTTTTGATCAGGTTGTGTGGGTTCCTGGTAGTTTTGAAATTGGTGTTGTTGCAGAAAGGCTTGGAAAGTCTCAAAAATATCAAGCAATTTTGTGCATTGGAGCTGTGGTAATGCTAAAGTTCGCTTTGCCTTGTATAGGTCTTTTCTCTGATGTGCTACTAAATCAAGTCATTTAAGCTAAATCACTACTGTTTTAATACTTTCCATTTGATTTCAGTCAGCCTTTTGATCCCTGAATTTATGAAGTTATTACCCTGATTGATATGCCCTTGGCTGAACTCAAATTTTTCTGGGATATCTGGTCGTGTCTTCCCTTGCATCCCCCTCTCCAAAAGAACCCAAACAAGAAAATCTGTCTGCCATTTTAATTAGATATTCTGCAATTGGAGGGTTTTATAAGTGAACTGGTCCTCAATTTTCTTTTAATTTATTCTGCAACTTGAATTTGTTATTGCCCACTTTTTGTTTAATAACTCCATAATATTTTAATAATTTTGTAATGCTCATATATCAACTTTTTCCAACTCTCCTCTAATGAAGTCTTAGTTAGTGATCGAAGTTGCTCCTAAAGTTTGTAAAATGTGAATTGTTACGACTAGTGAAATGATTCTTGAACAATTCTGCATTATTAAGCAATTTCATCTTAGTCTTGATCACATGAAAGCAGTCTTTCGATTGTCCAATCTCTACTACATCTTTGTCGATATATTTTTTTTTTCCTTCTGTTTTCACATTAGATTAGTTGGGAAGATTCTTGCTTTTTTTTTTTTTTTTTAACACTTAGATCAGTGGTTTAAAGGGCATTCGCAGTTTATGTTTTGTGATGTTTATGTTACAAATTAGGGGTGGCCTATTTTACTCCAAAATCTGTTATCAAAGAAAATCTCTTCATGAGTTGTCTTTTAGTACCTGACAGCCTTTGACCTGAGACATCCATAGATCATCGTACACATGTTCCTTTTTCTTAATTTCCATGGCTACAGCCAAATCTTCTCAATCTGAGCAGCAGGTTAGATCATATGAATGATATTGTCTAAATTTACTAATTTTCAATTGCAGAAAATGTATTCCTGCGTTTTTTGGAACTCTAATCAGGGAACCATTTTCATTGCTAGATTAGAGGTGATACTACCCACTATGATGCTGTTGCTAACTCTGCTGCCTCTGGAGTACTTTCTGCTGGCATAAATTCGGGTTAGTGTTTATATTTTACATCTACCTATATACACTCTTGAGATAGTTCTCATTTGTCCTATTCAAATCTGGTGATTCAAAATGTTTAGCAGTATATCAGTTAATGTTCTTTGAACAATATTGCACCCTGCTATAATTTATTCTAGATATGCATAATATAAATAGAACCACAAATTGGATTAAAGTCATTGCCTGATTTCTTCCTATCAAAACAAGAAAAAAGGTCATGCGGGATTTCTAAGAATCATATGGATTTTAGGCCATATAGTTTGTGCCGGGTCAGATATTCTTATGTATGGGATGTTTATGAGGCTAAGAATTCTGATGATCATGTTCGTTGCCGTACCATTAGAGTACTGAATACTTCTTTTGCTAGATGACCCTCTGTTCTATTTGTGTATAGTTTGCTTGAGTGAACTTCTCTTGTCAGAAAATATGAACAAAAATACTGTGCATACAAAAATTTTGTGGATGACATGGTTATCTATAGGTACAGGGAGTAGATAATGTTTGTTTTAAGATATTCTTTGACCGGTTCTGTCGCTGCGCCCTGTTTTTGGGTGAATTTACAGAAAAATGAGGTCATTCCTGTTGGGAATGCAGTATAGGATGAAAGACTGGTCAGGAATAGATCATAGAGTGTAGTCACTTAACGTGTTAAGGTTCCCACTTGGAGCTAAATTTAAGAAGAGTTCATTTCCTTGTTATCGATAGGTTTAAGAAGAGTTTTGCTGGATTGAAAATAGATTTCTAATGAAAGATGAAGGGCTTGATCTTGTCAGTAGTACTACCTTGATGTATCTTACGATTTATCTTTGGCATTTTTTGGATTATGGCATCTAGATTGACTAAGAGTTTGTAGGATGAGGAGATGTTTCTGATAGGGTTCCTTGAGGGTTGAAATAGGTTTCTTTGGTTAGTTGTGCAATTGTTAATCAGATAATTTGTGATTGTGAAGGCCTTTTGGGTTTTGTTAGTTACTGATTACGGGGTTCCTTTGGGCAAAAGGATATGATGGTTTGCCAGTGATAAGGGCATTTATGGGAGAGGGTGAATTCAATGAAATACGGAGCCACAGAAAAGATTTGAAGAAATTTTGTAGGTCCCTGCAGATGGAAGCTGGTCATGGTTTTTCCATGCCCCCTTGGCATGAAGATTTGTGACGGTTGGGGCCTTAAAACACGTTTTTTCATTGGTCATTATAAAGTGCCCTAACAGAAGAATCTTTCAGGGAGGAATGGGCATGAGAAAGGCAACAAGTGCTCGATATAAATTCCATATCTCAATATCATTAGATATTACGTTAAATAATCAAATCTATATGTAATCAGAGTGAGAGAGAGGTGGATGTACTTAAAATGAAGTATTCCTAAAAACAGACATATTATGAAAGCTTCTGCATATAAATATACAAATAAATTACCAAAAAAATAAAAAATAAATCCGAGTAGACATCATTGTAGAGGGCCACTTGCATGAGATCCTTTGATCTTGCTGAGCAATTTGTAAAATAGACAGTTGGACCAATGAATAGAATTATTATTATTAGTTTCATTGAAAAAATAATAAAGAAATAAGAATAACCAATGAATAGAACTAGTAAGAGTTTCTAGAGATGGGAGGGCAGGCAATATAGACTTCGCAATTTCCAAATTGAAGTTTCATTGTTTTGTAACATGAAAAGGAATTATTTGAAATGATGTGCTAATCTTTAGTCTTTTTTTACATTAATGCATTCTACAAAATGATTCAATAAAAGGGGTAGAAAGTGATTGCCATTTCCATTCATGTTGAGTTGAATTTTAGATTATGAACACAGGACATGCATTGCATTGATTATACTCATTTGAAGCCATTAGACTCTATTTGTTTTGTGGACAATTGGCATGGTATATTGTCACTTCCCATGCCATGTTGGTTGTAACTGTCATAGCAAAACAGATTCCAAACAATAGGGTTTCTAATCTCAGAAAAGCTCAACCTGAATATAGTAATAAATAAAGGAAAGGAAACTTAAGAGGTTATGCTATACACATCATCGTGCAGTGTAAAAGTGTGAAGTCACAAAATTCCAAAACCACAAATAGTTTATACATTGTCAACCTCTCTACAAGGGCCACTCAAGAAAATCTATACAAAACGTGTAGCTAAAGGTTATAAAAATATTGGGTCTGTACCACTAACTAGGCCTCTTAGCTATGCGATTGGTTCTTTCCCCAAAGAGATAAAATAACCACCACATGTTGAGTAAAAAAATTTACTAAGCCTGACACATCTACTTATGTAGATTGAGCTGGCATTTGGTTCACACTTGGGAATCGGAATTGGAATCAAAGATCTTAGGAATGGAATGAAAAAATTGATTCCGACATCAACTATTTGGTTCAAATTCTAAAATGGATATGATTATCATTGTTGATATTTGGTTTGTATATCTTTCGGAATGAGAATTATGTAATTGTCAATTTTATCCTTGATAAAAAATTATTTTTATGATTTAAAATGTATTTTAATTAAAGAAATAAAATCATTGCCGTAGACAAAATTGTTCGTGCATACATTTTCTTATTTGGTTATAGTAAAATGCTACAGCAAGTAGAAAGCTTTAGTACATCTAGGAAGAGAAGTTCACCAGCAAGAATGGTCGTCCAATTCTCCTACCAAAATGGCATTGCTGGCTGGACAGATAATTCATCTTTATAAAATGTGAGAAATCCAACAGGACTCCTAATCTAGTGTACAAACCTCCAACTTCAAGGAAGAGGGGACCTATTTGGCGGAGAAGTTGTGGGTTGTATGGAGACAGCGGGCTTCATTGCGGATGTTCTCATCAGCAGGACGACAGGGTTTTGCCTGAGAGGGTGTTGGTGGTGGGGGTGGGGGTGGGGGTGAGTGAGAGGGAGAGGATTTGGAGCATTTAATGGAAAATAGATGTGTTCTAGGGTCTGGTGACTTGAGAGGGTTGGATGATTTAGGGTTTGAGGAGCGGAGAGAAGGGAGAGAGGCCTAAGAGAGAGAGAAGGTGGCCATTGATGGGAGACAGAGGAGAGAGAGATCAAGCCGGGTTTTGTGCTCTCACCCTGCAAAAAAAACTCTTTTTCAGGGGGAAGATGCAGAGAGACATCGGCTAAATGGAAGGAGGTGTCGGCTGAATGGGTGGGTAAAAGGTGAAAGTTAGTTTTCTTGTGTTTTAGGCATGGGTTTCAGCTGAAACCCATCATTTTATTTGGATTTCACAAAACCTATATTCTGGGAGTTTTATTCCCAAACTTTCATTCCTATTCCATTAATTCAAACAACTTATATGGGTATCATTCCAATTCTTGATTCCCACACCCTTTAACCGAACACCCTGAGAACATAATTGTCATGCATAACATGGTTCAAAAAGAGCCACATATTAAAGAGCAAACCTTTAAAGCTAGAAATCATAATATGTTTCTCAAATTCGAATTAAAAGTCCAAACAATGACATGATGATGTGGTTCACCAATCTCACGTGACAAGCCGCATGCATCATTTCAAACTCCCAAAGATGGAGGATCACATTAGTGGCAGCATATGTCCTTGCTAAAAAATGGCTTTTCCATATGGCATAGCCCTGCATACATCAAATCCTTCTTAAGAAGGTGTAGCTGGTGGATGGAAACAGCTGCATATCGACCATTATCCCAATGCTATCACCATGCAAACTCCATCTTAAACACGAATGTTACCACATTACTTAGCATTTATTGAATAAAACACTTCAAAGTTGTCCTATTTTAGTTCAAACAGTTTGATCCTGAAATTATAAACTTGTTTTTACCAACATATTGAAATATTCATAGCATTTGTTAAAAGAAACATTTAGAAATCTCATACGGTCCAAACTTGGTTGCACAAAGTAAATTTTCTTATCTTGAGAGAAGAAAAGACCAAGATGGCCAAAACGGCACCGAAGTCCAACTATGCCATAAAATCGCTGTGTCCAATAATAGACGTATTAGAATTCCAAATATGATAAAATTCCAAAGGAATATAGAGTGTTCAACCTTCTCAATTTGTTTAATTTCATTCCGCAAAGAAGTGGGAAACGCAGTAGCAACACCTCCTCTTTTGATTAATATTAAGTATTGAAAAGCTCCATTAGTTTTGGAATATTTTGGCAAATAACAGGAAACAAATTTCACTGGTGTAAGAAGCTACACATGGCACCAAAATATTTTGCAATACTGCAAGAAATGAGGCATGCATACAAACCCATTGACATGCTCAAATCTTATATAGTATAGATTGCAATATAAAATTAATAAGAATCCATGTCTGGAATATTCAACAAGGCTTATAATGTAGATACTGTCATCCATTTGCACATCATCATTAAAATTTGTCTGCCAATTCTTGTTGCCTCTGATCAATCGGCAACTTTACTTTTGTACTGATTGCTGTACCACCACTTTATATCTTATGTTCTATTGCTAATTGAAGCATCTCTTTGATGATAATGCAGGAGTCCCATGTATATTTGGTGTCCTAACCTGTGATAACATGGACCAGGTATACTCCATTAAATCATTCTTCTTTTCTGCAGTTAACACCAGTAAAGAGAAAAACACATACCTTGCTAGATCTTGTAGGATCACTGTTAAGTGAAATAATGATGTATGATTTTCATCATTGTCCTCATTGCAGGCTTTAAATAGAGCTGGCGGGAAATCTGGAAACAAAGGGGCTGAGGCTGCTCTAACAGCTGTAAGTTGGTACATTTTTAATTAGGGTTTTGTACATTTGGATTAGACATTGACAAATATCTGTTTGTTACCTCAGTTGCTAAATTGGCCACAGAAACATACACTAATCTTTCTCCATAGTTCTTATTCTGAGGTCTAAAAGGTAGAAGATTGTGCTGAACGGCTGACCATGGGATCTGAGAGTCATGATATTGACTTGCAATCATCATCATATATTTGCTTGACCTCTTCCTGGTGTTTCTAGATGGGGATACATATATAGCTCCATAGGATGCATCTCATAAGTCAACATGGTCAACTGGGAGATAAGATATTGGAGTGTTTTTTTCCTCTTCTTATTTCTCTAATCATCGTGCTAAAAAATACAATTTTTGGTGGTATTTTTCATTTCTTTTGTTTCTTTGTTGGGTGTGGGGTGTTGTTTCCTTTGTTCATGGTCATTTTGTTTTATAATGCAGATTGAGATGGCATCTCTGTTTGAACATCACTTGGTGCAGTGAGAAGGCTAATTGAGAATTTTCTGACCTATTTTCTTTAAGCATTTTTCATCCTCGGAAGCTGCTCAATGTTGGAATTTGTGTGTTTAACTGCAAGAATTGTTCTTCCAGGGGGAGTGAGTTAAACTGTTCTGATAAGTAGTGGGTTCCCTGCATGCTTGGGTATCCTGGAGAAGCTGAGGGCAGTGCTAGATCTTTCCATCACCACTACACTAGTATCCTTTTAGGATTAGGACATATTTTCCATTTTTGTTCTTGTTTTTCCTGGGAATTGGCCAATGAGACACACTGATAATGTCTGGTTTCCTTTTGTCAATAAAGGGTTTCTAAAATACTGCCGGCTGATGAGAATACGGTTGTTCTGCCCATGTATGGCATATTGTAATGAGCATATTTGTCGTGGATTCTCAAAATTTTGGTGCCACTGGACTGTGGCTAAAAGCATTTTCTTATCTCAATGATATGGAACAAGATTTTTTATTATGTTATTTTATTTTATTTTTGGTTGGATGGAATTAAGTTGCAATATGTTTTTCCGGTAGTTTTGTTGATTATTTACCTATTTTATTTTATTTTATTATTATTTTTTAAATAAGTACTTAGTTAAAGTTGCCAAATTGGCGTAGTAGCAGCTAAGTTTTTATGTTACGTGCAAGGTGATGTTACTCTTTTGTGATAAGGACCATCATCCAATTTTTGGTAATGACGCCGAGAAGATATGGTTTGGGTGCAAGTCTTGTCCATGATGTAATTTTGGGCAATGAGGGTGGGTGGATGTGGTTGTTTGAAAAACAACAATTCTTGGAAATTATTTTCCTAGATATATTCATTTTTCTAATGGTGAGAAATTAATATTTGAAATATTATCTTTGAAGTGCACAATTCTAAACTCATTAGACAAGCATAAACTAGGTATGCGTGGCTAACACTTTAATACAATTAAACTGGAATTAGGTAACCATCTTGACCTGTATCATAATATCCCAATGTGAAGTATTCTTATCACAAAAAACTGTAAGGTTATATATATATATTTTTGATAGATTATCGATATTTGATAATAATATTAGATTCGATTAAATTCGATTTGAATCGTGTTACACTTTTAAGAAACAAAACTCTTTCGACGTCAGTGCCTAATCAGGAGACCAGCTAGACGTCGGTAAAAGTGTAAGCTTACTATTCGCACGATATCATATTTTATATATTATAGAAGGCAATTTCAACATTATACATAATTTATTATGATTTTTTTTACTTATAATTATTTTTGTCAAAAAATAAATTAATTCATATCGATCAAATGAGGATATAGATTCTCCTCCTTTACGTCATGCTTCCTGATGCTATATATAAATGAATTCTCGGGTTCACTCGGTACACAAAGTGTTTCCTGATTTAATGTGAGGATTGGGGAAATGTGGAGGTATATATAAATGTGTCCTATCGACTGAAATCCAAAGCGTATACCAAGTAATATTAACTAGGAAATGGGGAGTCAAGGTTTTGCATTATTGTGTGTTTTGGTGAATTTTGTGAATTTATTGGCTAGGAGTTGGCTTGAGATTCCAGTTTCCGGTCTTTGTACATCGGAGGAGACCTTTAACCGGCAAAGTTTTACGGTAGGTTTTATATTTGGCACTTCCTCTGCTGCTTATTAGGTGACACACACCCTCTCTGTTTTGCACAAGATAAAGATTTCAAATTAATAAAATTTGTATGCAATTGTGGGGATTAAACCAGTTTCATTTGTGTTATACTTTATCGACACAATCATATAGTGGAAGTATAGTAATAAATTTTTCAGAATAATAAAATAGTCGAATTCTTGGTATATCTCAATGAATAATACAGAAAACTCCAAGAGTCATAAAATCTTTTCTCGTACAAACTCATAGTCGGATGATGATCCATAGACTACTAGAAAATAGGTCTTTACCGACGAAAATTACCAACCGATAATAATCCGTTGCTATTAGCGACGGATTTATGATGGATTAGTGACGAAAAAATCAGCGACGGATTTAGTGAGGGAAAAATCTGTCGTTAATTGTTCCATCGTTAAATCCGTTGCTAAAATTAACGACATAAATTTTTCGTCACTAATCCGTCGTTAAAACTTTTTTGGACAAATTAGCGACGGACTAAATCTGTCGCTAAAAAGATTAACGACAGATTTAGCGAGGAAAAAATCCGTTACTAATTTTTCCGTCGCTAATCCATCGCTAAAATTTAGATTTTTTTTTTTGTTTTTGTTAAATATAATTTTTTGTTTTTATTAAATATAATTTTATATTTTTATTAAATATAATTGTGTCTTTTTATTAAATATAATTTTGTGTTTTTATTAAATATAATTTTGTGTTTCTATTAAATATAATTTCGTATTTTTATTAAATATAATGTTTTGTTTTTATTAAATATAATTTTTTGTTTTTATTAAATATAATTGTGTCTTTTTATTAAATATAATTTTTTTATTAAATATAATTTTTTGTTTTTATTAAATATAATTTTTTATTTTTATTAAATATAATTTTGTATTTTTATTAAATATAATTTTGTCTTTTTATTAAATATAATTTTTTGTTTTTATTAAATATAATTTTATGTTTTTATTAAATATAATTTTGTATTTTTATTAAATATAATTTTGTGTAATTTAGTTACCAATATATTTTCATTGTAAATTTTGTTGCAAAATAGCGACGAAAGTCTTTTTCGCTGCTAAATTTATCACAAAATAGTGACGAATTTTTTCTGTCGTTAAATTCCATCGCTAAAATCGTATTTTTTTATAATAAAACAAGTAAATTATAACTATAACTAAATGCGCTAAAAGGTTTTAAAAAAATGAAGTTTATGGAATGGATAGATGACAAGGGTATCGATTTCTCCTCTAAAACATGCAATAGTCAACTCATCTAAGGCTCGTGTTTTGTGTTGAAGACCTTGACTATAAACTTTGGTCACCTTTTAATGCAATCTAGGTATTTATAATGCATAAAAGTATAGAATCTAAGTGTGTGTGTGTGTGTGTGTATCGACCTATCATGATCAAACATCAATGCAATCCCTAATGACATCCTATTCACCTAAATATTCATGAATTCCACAAGATGTCATGGCTTATCTCTATTAGATGATGCATCCTATCTATAGGCACGGATCGTTTAATCTAAATATAAACCATAAAAATTAACAATAAAGTATGCATAAGAAATTGAGATGTATGACCAAATAGACAAATTACCCCTCGCAGGCTTCTACAAGATAACATACCCAACAATTTATCAAACACATTATCGTTATAATTTCACCCAAGATCACATGGAACCTTAGATTTAGTTGCACATGCTACAAATGAAAGTACTTCAGTTTAAAGATAAAAGTGTAAGTGTACAACCTCTTAAGTAATTTTTTTTCCAAGATCTAAGGCAATCCTCAAACATCTACAACTTAACCTAAGCAAAAAGCTCCAAAGTTTTGTGTAAATATGCATCCTTTATATGAATAACGAAGTGCGATAGAAAGAGATAATGAATTCTCTTTCTACCTCTAAAAATATTATAAAAATATCTAAATGTTAATTTTCAAGTATAAGGAGTTAAATATTTATATATCACCGCTAATAAAGTACAAATATAATTCCAAAATCTCAAAAATACCCGAGAAAACATGGAGTTACACAATACTTATCATAAAAAAGTGCAATCCTATTGTAACCATGATATAGAATCATGATTACGATACCATTTTTTATGAGGCTATTCTATAGAAGATTATAACTACAATAAGTTATTATAGTCATGATAACATGAATTGGGCTCTTCTGCCTTGTAGACATCATAACTACAATACTTAATTATCTCATAGTTACCATGTCTTGTGTTGAATTTCTTCATTTCCTTTGTTGACCTCTAAAGCCTTTCAATCCATCTTCCATGTCTTCTAAAAGGCTCTAATCTATACCAAAACTTCACATGTCATGAAAAATACAAAAAGCATGAGATTTGACATAAAACAATGGAATTATGGGAAAATCAAGATTACAGTCCTTATAATAATGCATGAAATACGTGCATTATCTAAACCTATCATAAAGGGAGGTACTTCTTGAAAGATACGGAGGATAGAGTTTGCTAGATTTGTAGGCCTTAAGAGTTGCTCAAGATAGATAATGACATACCCGAGATCTACAGTTCGCTCTAAGTGATCATGTGTTCTCTCAAGTTTTCCCTTCTAAAAGAGTTATACGGTTTGGAAAGAAAGGGAAGTGTTGTACTTCAAAATAGCTTAAATTAGTAGGAAAATGATTGGCAAAATCTTGATGAAAACTAGATCAGGAGTGATCTTCAGAGCTGTCAACGGAAGTCCTAAACTAGTTGACAAATAATTCTAAAATAGTGTATGTTGGCCAATTGAATATAACCGACTATTCCATAAGTCTTGTCAACTAACTAAAGTCTAAACCACTTAAATAGTTGACTAATCTCTAGATCATGTCGATTAAATAGTACTATTCTGTGAAAATCATTTTTCACCTCTGACAAGTTTGTCGACTATATAAATAGAGACTTCGACTAACACTCTTCATACTTAAGAAAATTTTTAATTTCTAACAAATTAGTCGACTAATCCATATGAGCTGTCGACAGAATATTTGAACACTTAGAAAGCTCGTCTTTGATAATTGAAAAATAGTCGACTAAATATTTTATAAACATTGACTACATCCATTTTACCTTGAAAGAAAACATAATCGACAGAACAAAAGAGACAGTCGACTATATGTTCAAAAGGGCAGAAATACAACCTAAAATAAGTGGCTAGGTAGTCGACTAATGCACTAGGCTAGTTGACTAATTCTAATAGCTCACATTCTTACACACACATTAGTCGACTAAATATTTAACTCATTCGACTATTTAAGCTAGTCGACATATAACTAAGCGTAGTCTGCTACCCGTGAGTCACAAAATACATTAGTCAACTAACTCTTTGAATATTTCGACTAAATAATGCACTAATCGACCAACCTATCATAGTAGTCAACTAACCATATTTGAATTTAGACAAATAAGACATATCCAAAGAAAGCTTAGTCCACTGTGTTTTATTATAGTTGACTAATCACCTGTAGGATAAGATTAATAGTCGACTAGGCATAATGAATTGTTGACGTTACAGAAACAAATTTTGAAATTCAAATTTAACAGTTGACTAACTTATCATAATAGTTGACTAGCTATATTTGAACCAAGGCAAATAAGATATACTCAAAGAAAGCATAGTCGACTATGTTTAAGAACAACCAACTAATCATCTGCAGAACAATATTAATAGTCGACTAGGTAAAATGAGTTGTCAACATCACATAAACAAAACTTGAAATTTAAATCTTGATAGCCGACAGAATATTAATATTAGTCGACACCTTGCTTCTAATGTTCACTTCTGCAAAAATGTGAACAGGTAGTTAAAGCGTTAATATTTCATTAATGTACAATGATTGAAAGCATTCATAGCCAACGTTTGAAAGTTTAACTACTACAATGGATCTATTGTTCAAAGCAATGAATGAGGCTATAAATACCTCATTAGATCTTCAAGAAATTGATTGATGAAATCAATAAGTCTAATTTGAAAATCGTATATCACTCAGAGAATATTTATTAACTCATTCGCTATAAAAACACTCTGTATTCTACATACTTGTATTAAAACTAAAAATTAGGCCATTTAGGGTCATCATTTTTACTTCCTATTCTTAAGTTGTATACATAGTAACTAGACAAAGAGGGGTGTCTCTTTGCCATGTGTTCTCTGTTGTATGTGTCTACTGAAAATCTTATAGAGTCAAGATTGTAATGTGTAACTAGAATCTAAAAATCTAGTTGTATGTATTATTTGAATAAAATAGTAAAAATCCAGGAGGGTGTCTAAAAGTGGACATACACCGATTAGGTGGAACTACTATAAAATCTTGTTTTACAGGAAGTTCACTTTGTAATAAATTAAACCATATCAAATCAAGAGGAGGGTAGGCTCTATGGACTATGAGCTTGTTTTGCCGCCTAAGTTGAATGTTGTGCATCTTGTAGATATGCAAAAGGACCTAACCCTTGAAACCTAGCCTCTATCTATCCTTGATCGTGGTAACCATATCCTTTATAACAAAATAATCCCGATGGTGAGGGTCGAATGACAAAATCGATCTTTTGAAAAGCTTAGATAAGATGTTGAGTCATTCATAAGAGACCTTTACCCTTATTGGTTTGAGAATGCATGAGTCACTGTATGATCTTCTTTGTCTTTTTATTTGGATTCATGCCTTATAACTCTACATTAATGATATTTGGTTGAGTTATGCCTTGATACCAACACCTTGGCTTATGTTTTGGTGGCTATGCTTCGTTACTCCTATAATGATCTTGGTTGTGATGACTATTTATTTGTTTCATGCATCTTCTAATTCTGTATTATGGTTGTTTGTCATGTTGCTATGCTTAGTAGAGGGTCTATTGTAATATCCTGAAATTTCAATACATGATGCCCCTCAGGTTAAGGGGTGTACATTGATGTTAGAGGTGTCACATGACACATTTGGAGGAACTTTTCTAAATCAAGAAAGCCCTTGAGCTTGAATTCATGTGTGTGATGGTGTCCTCATACTATGTTTTCTCTCTTTTAGTTGCATGTCACCCTTGCTGAAGAGCTGATACTCTTTCTTCTTCTCTAGACTTCAGTTGTGAGTTTTGAAAGTATCTAGGCTTTTCCTTAAGTTTGAATAACTATACAAGGTATACATATGGGACACTTTTCTAATTAACCAACTCTTAACCCTAAAGCCTTAAGGGGAGATGTTTGTGTTGTCCTATTCTCTTTCACCCTTGCAACCTCCATCTTCTCTTCATTCACTCATTCACTCAAACACCCACACAATATATACACATACACACACACTCTCTCTCCCCCTTGTGGTTTGGTGGTAAGCCTTTTAAATCTGTCTCTCTTGCTTGCGTAACTCAACCATAATTTTGATCGTGGGTTATTGTTTCGTTATGTTTAGGTTAGTGGTGGTGGTGGTGCATCTCTCTCTCTTTCTCTTCTCCACTTTTTCATTTTTGTTGGTGAACCCCCTCCATCTCTATAATATTTCTCTATCCCCCTTCCCCTTATTGGTGATCCATCGTGTGGATGACAACGATCGATGGCCATTTGCATAACCAGCTCGCACACTAATAGTGATCAACCACCACCACAAGTGATCTCACAAGGGTATGCACGTTAGGTAGCCTAACACCCCAAACATGTGCACACACAACACGTACAAGCAACTACCATAGCAGCCTATCATGAGGGTTTGGCTTGACACTCAATGTTTGGACCATATGGGGCTTGCGCTCACCTAAGTTGACCTAGTTTGATCTTGTTTAACCCATGTTGGCCTAATGGGCCTAGTTTTACCTAATTTGACTTTTAGACCCAATTTAACTTGTTTTTGCCCTTTTTGTGGCTGTTTTCTCTTCAAGGGCTCAATAAGGACCTGTTAGGGTGATGATGGTATAGGGCCCAACAGCCCATAACTAGAAAACTAAAAAATTATCAAGTCTTATTAAGTCTACTAGACCATAGCCACAAAATCCACAGACCACCAAATAACTCTCAGTAAGCATCTGAGATGACCGAGTAGGGGCTTGGTCAAACACTCTTGGTTAAGCCTCCTTGCCACTGTTTGGTTAAACTCTCTCAGTTAAACCTCTCGTCTACTACCGAGTGGTTTTCCACCTAGCAACGCCTCTGCCAAGCAAATCAAGTTCATGATCTCATAAGATTTGAATCTTCTATAATCTCTCCTATAATCTTACCCAATAAAGAAGGAAATCTCTATAACAATTTAAACTTCCCTTAATCCTGTAAGAACCTAAATCTTTTAAGAATCTTTAACTATAGTTCCTATGATCTTAGAAGATCTCTAACGATCTCTTCATAAGGTAATTAGGGTTTTCACACCCCTAAGCACAAAATGACTTATCTTGTAAGCACATGCTATATATACTAAGCAAAGGTGACCCACTAGGTACATTCATTCCGCAATACATTCATATATTACATAGATACAACACAAGTTACAGCTCTTCTCAATCTATTCTTTCTTTTATCATTATTCTTTCTGACTTGAACGACAGAACTTCCTCTGTCTGACCACTTTCGGCGAGTATCTTGCAAGTCTTTCTATCTACAAAGGCCCAACAGACATATCAGCACTGGTTTCCCATTTGCTTTAGTAGAGTAGTTTATCTGTAAAGTAAACCCACCTCTAATAGATTTGCACTATCTATGAGAATGGACTAATTGTTTAGTTGAAGAAACTTCAAGCTCCGTTTTATCTCTTCTCTCCTATTGCCATGCTGCCAAAGAGAAGGAACAGAGATGACGCCTCTAAAGCTATGCCTAAGGTGGGGGATAGACGTTTAATCCCCCAGTTCCCCTGTCGCCAACAACTTTGGTTCATCATGGGAAAACTTCCTCAGTGCAATAGGCTCAAATCATGCCATCGGTCACAACAATATTTTTGAAGACTGAGACCCTCGCTTCTAGGGAAGTTCTTACCTCGTACACTGAGAAGGGACTTGGGGTAGATGAACCCTACAGAATCCTCCAGGCTTACTGAGCTATACCCCAAACGGTCACATGAGAAACACCATTTAGCCTCACTTACGGTTGTAAAGTGGTCATTGTAGTAGAAATAAGAATTAACTCATTATGTGCGCCCTATACGGGTCCTCGCACCCAAGTGAGTTGACACACCCATTCACATAATGATGCGATCTACACGGGTTCTCAGGTCCTAGCATCCAAGCAGATTAGCATACCCATTCTCTTGGCAATGTGCCATTTAAAGGCCTCAACCCCACAATTCGCTCTAATCCAGCCTCTAGCAACAATGGTATTAACTCCCAAAAAAAAAAAAAAAATTCTCCATCCACATCTTGTCAATAGTCTCCTTGTAGAAGAATTTTCACCTTGAGTTTGGTTTTGTCTGAAGGCAAAATCAACCTCCCTAGAGGCACACTTTCTTAAAAAAAAAGATGATAGAATTTCAAAATCAAAGCTTAAATGGTAGTAGCTTAGCAAGTTAGCTATTGCCACAACCAAACGCCAAGTGCTAGGAATCAACATGGTCGGAAAGATATTCCAATCTTTTAACACCCTGGCCAAATAATCCAAGTAAGGTACGTGAACCCATAGCTCATATACTCCATATACGTGGGGATACACTCCTTCGATGCTTCGTTTGCCCTTTCTTCCTCTGTTAGCAACCGTAACCAATAATCGTCACCCAACCACATTTCATTCACTATTTCTTGTAATTCCTTTTCTGTCATTGTACTCCTAATTTGGCCAATATCGCGGTGAGTTTGTGATTCAAAACCCTTTGCCATCGCTACTATTTCACAAATTTTGTAAACCCTAAATCCCCAAATTCTCTCTCAACAAGCAAACTAATGAAGGTAAACCAAGTGCCACACTATTTATAACCAATTACGAATAATAGAAAGCATATCGAACTCAATTCACGAAATCAAAGTGGCAAGTTTCATCATCCAATTTCCAAATTCCTATATCTTCTAGCTCCACTCATAATGTCACTTTTTCGAAACAACATTAGGAGTGAGGGGTAAATGATAGTATAAGGCCTAACAGCCTATAACCAGAAAGCTTAGAAACTACCGAGTATGCTAGACCATAACCACAAAATCCATAGAACACCAAGTGACCTCTTGGTAAGTACTCGAGATGATCGAGCAGGTGCATGGTCGAACACTCGATTAAGTCTCTTTGCCACTACTCGATCAAACTCTCTCGATTAAACTTCTTAGCTACTTGCGAGTGGTCTTCCGCCGGGCAATGTCTACGCTAAGCGAATCAAGTTCATGACTACATGAGATTTGAATCTTCTATAATCTTGCTTGATAAGGAAGGAAATTTTCTTGATAACTTAAACTTCCCTTAATCCCATAAGATTTTAAATCACCTAAAAATCTTTGATTATAGTTTCTATAATCTCAGAAGATTTCTAACGATCTCTTCATAAAGTAATTAGGGTTTTCATACCCCTAAACACTCGAGAGACTTGACATTCATACACATGCTATATATACGGAGCAAATGTGACCCACCAAATACATTCTTTTCGTAATATATTCATACATTACAAGAGGCAACACAAGGAAAAGTTACAGCTTTTCTTAGTCTGTTCTTTCTTTTATCATTACTTTTTCTGATTTGAACGTCTGTGCTTCCTCCACCAGACCACTTTCGATAGGTATCTTGTAGGTGTTTCCATCCACGAAGGCCTAGCAGACACAATAGCACCAGTTCTCCATTCTAGTTGGTAGAGCAGTTTATCTATGTAGAAACCCACCTCCAACGAGTGAAAACCCAGATTTTGGTTGAAAAGGTATAAATTGGTATAATAATTATAATTGATTTTGCTTTATTTTTTGACTAAATATTACACTAATAGTTATATTTTATGATATTTGATGCTGTAGAATTGATGGTGAAGATTCATAAAGGAAAGTGGAGGAAAAGGAGTTAATTTGGAGTATTTATGCAAAGAATAGAAAAATTGGACAGCAATGCTCTTCCATTAGCGTGTGGGTACGTGAATCTCAGGTGATATAGCAAGATTTTTTTGAAAACCAAATCAACATGTTTCATTTCTAGTTACACAAAAATTCAAAAAAGGATGAAGCTTAAATCGGAAGTATTGAAGATTTTGAATATTTTATTTTATTCCAAATATGTAGAGATAGTAATTTTTGAAAACTTCAATTTTCTAATTTTCTATTTTAACTAGTTCATGTTTTTGACAAGTCAAGTAGGATATTTAGGTAAGAGAAACTTCCTTTTTATTTATTTAGGAGTTGCCTAGGGTTAGAGAGATTTCCCTTTCAGAAATAGGAAATTTATCTCTATATAAAGGGAGCTTTTCATGTTTTCAAAGGGATGCAGCAACCACGCATAGCTTCTATAGCTCCTAGCACAATTTGTCACTTTCTCCGGCACATATTCTTTTAATCACAATAGAATTTTCTTTCTTTAGTTAGTTCTTCTTCCTCCATGTTTTCTCTCTAAATTAATTTTCTAGTTGAAGGATTATCGAAATCTTGATTTTCTATGATTGTGAGGTCTAATTGAACATATTATTTCGGCATCTCATAGGTATTTATTAATTCCTGCACTTTATTGTTTATTATTTATTTTGGGTTTATTGAATAAAAGGCTTATATTTGATATTTCTAAAATAGTCTACAACTAATTAAAATGGTAAATCTATAATTATTTGTTTGTTTTAATAAAATAGTGAATGATATAAATTTATGGTTTTGTTTATAATCTAATTTATGTAATTGAATTAAATAATCTAATCTAAATAAACCCGTTATGTATTTATTGATTAAAACTAAGTCTCTCTAGAATTTAATCCTGTTGGAACATTAAATTCTAATAGATTCTCCAGGATTGTCTTTCGATTAGGGAAATAATTAAAGAGTTTTTCTTAATTATAGACAAAGTAAGGAGAGATTGGTTGTTTAGCATTTGTTGAATGACTATAACCAATTTATTTATGGTTTGTTGAATTCATTAGGTAGATTGATGATCAATCAAACCGAATCAAGGTGAATATAATTCTTTTGGCTAAAAAATCGATTTCGCATTAATTGTTATTTTTTTAATTTTGAATTATTTACTTTTGGTTATTTCCTTTCATAAATTTATTAGTTTAGTTAATTTTCAATTCTCATATTTTATTTTTAATTTCTTAAAAGAGGTAAATCTACTAATCACTGAGAAGACGACCTTGCTCACTCTATACTAGTATTTTGTGAAGTAAGTTAATTTATTTTTGGTAGTTTGACGACACAGCAAATTTTGGTGCCATTGCCAGGGAACGATGTTAAGTGATTTATTTTTTTTAAGTTTTGTTTTCTCCATGTTTTCAAGACTAACTCTTGTAGCGAACTTACTGGAAGTTGTCAACGACATAGAAAAGAAGGACTTTAAACACAAACATATGGCTGCCCAAAGGACTTTTAGAGATTATTAACTTCTGATGTTAATGGACATTTTTTTTTGCATTAATTTTTCTAATATTGAGACTACTTTTGAATTAAATTATGAATTGATACATTTATTACCCATTTTTCAAGGTCTTGTAGGAGAGGATCCTTATAAGCATTTAAAGGAGTTTCATATTGTGTGTTTGACAATGAGACCACAATAGGTAACTAAAGAACAACTTGAATTAAGAGTTTTTCCTTTTTTTTTTTAGCTAATAAAGCAAATGATTGACTTACTATTTACCCTCTAGTTCTATCACTACTTGGAATGATATGAAAAAGTTGTTTTAAAATAAAATTTTCCAACATCTCATGTAGCCATGATTAGAAAAGAGATATGTGGTATAAGATAATATAATAGAAAGGCTTTGTATGAGTATTGAGAGAGATTCAAACAATTATGTGCGAGTTGTCCCCCAACATCAAATTCTAGAACAATTACATATTCAATATTTTTATGAAGGACTCTTGCCAATTGATAAGAATATGATTGATACTGCTAGTGGAGATGCATTGATAAATAAAACATCCGAAAAAGTAAGGAATTTATTATCTAACATGACAGCCAATGCACAACAATTTAGAATATGACAAGATGTTCCAAAGAAAGTTAATGAGATAAGTATTTCTTCCATAGATCAAAAATTAGATGCACTAACATTTCTTGCAAAAAAATTGGTTGTAGGGCAAATACAACAGGCAAAGACGTGTAAATTTGTTCAAATATGGGTCATCTAACTAATATGTGTCCAACTCTTCAAGATGATCCCTATTGAAATACTTATAATCAAGAATGGAGCGCTTATCCCAATCTTAGTTGCGGGAATCAACCATAAGGTTTTCAACAACAATCTCAAGTTGAACCATCATTCCAACCCTTACAAGCATCTTTGAATTCAGGTATATTTTTGGAAGATATTTTTAAAAGATTTTCCAATACTACTCTATTGTTCCAATAGGAGACAAAAGCTAACATTCAAAATTTGAAAACTCAAATATCACAATTGGTAACAACTATGAGTAAACTCGAAACTAATCATAGAAAATTACCCTCTAAAGAAAAAATCAATTCTAAGGAAAATGTTAGTACCTTGATCCTTAAAAGAGGAAAGGAGATGCAAGATACTACACTAAAAGTGGACACAAGAAAGAGACCAAAATCGAAGAAAAATCAACAGTTTTGGATGCTTCAACTAAGGAGGTAAGTATTGAATTTAATTCAAATTTTGAAATAGTGATTCCACCACCTTTTCTTGACAAGTTATCACAATTAAATAAAGAGTAGGAAGAAAAAAAGATTTTGGAAACTTTCTAAAAAGTAGAGATCAACGTTCTACTCTTGAAAGCAATAAGGCAAATGTCAAAACTATTCATGAAAATAATCAAAACAAAAATTAATGTGGATTTGGATACTTTAAATCTTGAGTTTAATGATAAATTTGCTACTTTTAATATCTTTGATACTATGAAATATCCAAATGATTTTAAATCTATTTTTCATGATAGTATGGTGGACTTTATTTTACATAATAATTTTGTGTCAGATGAATTTGATTTTGTGTTTATGAAAAATTCGATAGATAAGGTTGCACGATGGAGCAAGTTTCTTAAGGACAAATTCCCACACCGAAAGCAAACCATGATAGGCTAAAAAGTCATTCACTATAATTTAAGATTGAAGCTTATGTCAGACAAGTTGAAGTCTAAATAGATTGGATTGATATTTGAGTGAGTTTGAAACAAGAAGACTATATCGAGTCAAAGACACTAAACAAAGGCTCTTATTGGGAGCAACACAATACTTTTATGATCTTTATCTAATATTTATTTTTGTCGATTTGATTTAAATTTAATTTTGATGGTTTTTTTTAGGTGAATAAAAATTGACCAATTTTGATTATCAGATTTTTTTTAAAAATTTAGTGCGTGCCATATAAAAGCTAAAGCATGCAAGAACTTGATTTTAGAAGAATCATAAGTGCTCCAGAGTTAAGGCATATCCACGCCTTAATAGAGTTTTGTTTTTGCCCAAAATCCGGAATGCCTTAAAGAGGGGACAGAAGTACTCTAGCATTAAGGCGTGCCCACGCCTTAATATTTTCTCTCTCACTTAATATACATTGAGAACAATGAATGGTTTGGTGTGGAGAGAGTTTTGGTGCTTGTGTTTGATTTTCATTTTTCTTTTAAGATCATTCAAAAAATAAAAAAATTGAAAAATTGAAAATTTTCAAACTTTCTAAATTGATATGTGTTATTTGGTTGACTGAAGTTTATGAAAAAATGACTTGTATTAATGGTTTTTATGTTTATAATGATTATTCATATCTTTAATAGTTTTCTTCGAAGGATAAACATACAAAATTTGACACAAACTTCCATATTTTATTTTTTATTTCTTAAAAGAAATAAATCCACTATTTCTTAAAAAGACGATCTTACACACTCTATACTAATATTTTTGTGAAGCATGTTAATTTATTTTTGATAGTTGATGACATACCAAATTTTGGCGTCGTTATCAGGAAATGGTGTATTAAATTAAAACAAGCAAGGCAAAAGCAGCAACAAAAAAAAGGAAAACAAAAAAAGAGAGAAAAAGAAAAGAAAATGATATATCTTGTTAATGATTTATGTTTCATGGAGATGAAATAAAAAAAAAAAAAGAAATTTGAGAAAGAACAAGTGGTCAATAAAAGAAGACAAATTTGGTACGGTTTGTTTGGAGGCAAAAGTGCTCATTGCTAGAAAAATTATATAGTTAATTATATATATTTTTTTATTCGTTTTTATCCTTAAATACCCCTTTAACTTACTCTTAACCGTAGCCATATTACAATTAAATGAAAGATCTTTTGATTGGTGCGTGTGATTCAAACTTTTGAGTGGTGAAAATTTGATGTATTTGCAAACTTATGGTAATATCACTTCATTGTACTGATTTGAGTATTATATATTTTACAACCCATTTTGAGTGAATTTATATGAACCCTTTGAGAGAATTGTTGAATATTACAGTTTTGATTTCAAAGGAGCTATTAAGGAATATAATGGTTGTTCTAGTGTGAAATACTACGAAATACTTGTTGTTTTGATTACATTTCCGATTTGATTTTTATGACACATGTTAGATTGGGAGTTTGGAAGAAAAATAGGTTGGTCCACAAAATAGTTTTGGATTTATTTGAGTGAGAAATGTTTGAGGACAAATATTATCTAGGTGTGAGGGAATTTGATAGAGTATAAATTGGTGTAATAATTATGATTGATTTTTGTTTTATTTTTTGAGTAAATATTATACTAATAACTATATTTTATGATATTTGATATTCTAGAATTGAAAGAGAAGATTCATTAAGGAAAGTAGAGGAAAAGGATCTAATTTGGAGTATTTATGCAAGTAATGGAAAAATTAGACAGCAATCCTCTTCTATTAGTGCGTGGACACGTGAATCTTAGAACATATTGCAAGATTTTCTAAAAGACCAAATCAACATGTTCCCTTTCTAGTTGTACAAAAATTCAACGAAAAATGGAGTTTAAATCGAAAGTATTGAAGATTTTGAAAATTTTATTTTATTCCTAATTTTAGGGATAGAAATTTTCGGAAACTTCAATTTTCTAATCTTCTATTTTAATTAGTTCATGTTTTTGACAAATCAAATAGGATATTTAGGTAAGAGGAAATTCTTTTTTATTTATTTAGTAGTTGTCTAGAGTTAAAAGAGATTTCCCTTTTAGAAATAGGAAATTAATCCCTATATAAAGGGAGCTATTCATGTTTTCAAAGAGAGGCAGCAGCCACCCACAGTTGCTGTATCTCCCAGCACAATTTGTCACTTTCTTTGGCACATATTCTTTTAATTATAACAGAATTTTCTTTCTTTACTTAGTTCTTCTTCCTCCATGTTCGCTCTAAATTAATTTTCTAGACCTTGAGGGAACATGTGGCTGAACTTTAGACCTTATAGATTTTTTCGTGCTATAGATTTTTCTCATTATGTTATTTCTATTTTCATGCACTTTTAAATTGAAATAACGCATCCCCAATTTTGGGGGAAATATGTGATTTTTTTTTTTGGTTACATATGTGATGTTGATTTCATAGTTGAGACTAAAATTTCAGGATCATGGTATGCATGTAGAGCAACTACTCTTATTTTTTGAGCGATCTGTTATACAACTTAATTTTTCCGGCTAGTGGAACGATTGAATCATTAATGATACTTTATCAATTTAGAAGTAATACTAAGTATTGCCTCTTTTCACAAATGAAAAGCAAAAAATGTAGAAAAGAACATGGAAGGTACGTAATACAGGTATTGTCGGTACAAACCGGTCGGTATCTCATCGGTGCTTCCGAGGTGAGTTGATACTTTAGCTAGTATGGTATGAGGATTTTTTCTTTTAATAAGACGGTAAAGATTATATCCAGCTGTACGCAATGGTATTAATATTTATATTTCTTGTAGTTGTTACAGCTAAGAGAGAGAGAGAGAGAGAGAGAGAGAGAGAGAGAGAGAGAACTGTACTAGAGAGAAACTTCAGAGAGAGAATGATTCTTATCTCATCACAAAATGGGTGACTCATGCTGTCCCGTGTTACCTCTTTTCTTTTGTATATGAAAGGCTTCCACACGTTGAGAGAAACCAGAAAAAGTTATTTGGAAATGTCAAATCAGGGATATACGTTATTGTGCCTTTTGGTGAACTTCCTCAATTTCCTCACTAGGACTGAGTTTGACACCTTTGGTCATTGTAATTCGCCGGCAACACTCAGCCGCCGGAGTTTTCCTAAGGATTTTATTTTTGGAACATTTCTTCTGCTTACCAGGTAGAGTTTCCTTAGAGTCTCAACTTTTTGGAACAACTAATGATGGAGGTTTTAGAAAATTTCACATTAAATGCATTTTTCTGTTTCAATAGTAAGAAGGTGCAACAAATGAAGATGGTGGAGGACCTAGCATATGGGATATTTTTGCTCCTGACTTTTCAGGTCTCTCTCTCTCTCTCTCTCACACACACACACAAACCTTAGGATGTATTATAATTTTGTGCTTTGCACTTGTTAAAATGTCTGATGGCAATGTTTCAGATAGGATTGCTGATGGCAGCAATGGGGATGTAGCTGAAGAATTTTATCATTTTTATGAGGTTTCATATGTGCTCATCTTCTCCCATTAATGGGTTAGAGAGAGAGAGAGAGAGAGGACTCACAGGTAGGAATGACTAGGAAATGCAATAAATTGAATTAAAGAATGAGCACTAGCCAATTTGAAAATCTCAATATGTCATAGTTCGACACAACTTGCCTAATTTGTCCGTTCCCCCCCCCCCTCCGCCTTTTTCCTTTTTTTTTAAATATATTTTACAAGTTACCTTTTTTCTTTTCAATTCAAAATTTCATTGCTAAAAGACAAATTTATTTAAACAAATTAAAATAATCATAATTTTTTTCAATACATATTCTATTTAATTGTTGTCATACATAAAAAATAAATTATAATTTTTTATTGGAAATTTAACTTTTACTTATAAAAAAATATTAGTTATTAATTTTATATTAGTTAATAAAATTTATAAATAGAATAAAAATAAATTTTTTAACCTTTTAAATTATTTTTGAAAGATATAGTATTATTGTTCAGTGTCATGGCACTAGAGAAGCATTAAACGGCAAGCAATGGGCAACCCTTGTTCATTATTTTTCTTTTCTTTTCTTTTTTCCTTCATTTGAACTAATTCAAGGATACTGTCGTTGCCAATGCTTCCTCAGAGTCAGAGTGGTTTCACTCATAATAATTCGTATTTTCCTTTTTTTATTTTTTCTCTATATTTCGAAATGTATTCGAGAATCAGTGATTTAAAGACAAGGATTGACTTATTTTAATTTCATGAATATTTTATTATTTTTTAAAAAGTATTGATTTAATACCGATTTGAAAAGTTTTATTGGAAAAATTTAATTTAGTGTAAAACTCCAAACTTATTTGCATATAATCTTTTTATTCTCTATTCAACACATTGGCATTAAGCAAATAGAATAGAATTTTGTTTGATAGAGGGGTTCAATTCAAAGTTGAAACTTTTAAAAAAATATATAATAATATCAATTGAATTATAATTCATTAACATAATACTTTTACATCACAATCGCTGAATAAATTTAGATTGGGTTTTGATGCATTTGGATTTTCCATCTGGTGGACCAGAATATTGCCCAGTAAGTTGTCTCCGTTTTATTCTTTTCTTGTCCAGCTGTTTGGGAAAACAACGGACGATGTCGATGGGCGACCAAATCCATTTTATACATTTAGAAGTAATACAAGTAATGCCTCGTTTCACAGATGGAAAAAAAGAAGACAGAGTAGGAAAGAACATGGAAGGTAATACAGGTATTGTTGGTACAAACGGGTCGGTATCTCATCGGTACTTCCGAGGTGGGTTGATACTCTAGTTAGTATGGTATGAGGTCTTTTTTTTATATATATTTTAACCAATAAGAAGGTAAAGATTATATCCACCTGCACACAATGGTATTAATATCTGTATTTCTTGTAATTGTAACAGCTAAGAGAAAGAGAGAGAGTCGTACTAGAGAGAAACTTTAGAGAGAGAATGACTCTTATCTCATCATAAAATGGGTGACTCATGCTGTCCCGTGTTGCCTCTTTTCTTTTGTATATGAAAGGCTTCCACATGTTGAGAGAAACCTGAAAAAGTTATTTGGAAATGGCAAATCAGGGATATACATTATTGTGCCTTTTGGTGAACTTCCTCAATTTCCTCACTAGGACTGAGTTTGACATCTTTGGTCATTGTAATTCGCCGGTAACACTCAGCCGCCGGAGTTTTCCTAAGGATTTTATTTTTGGAACATCTTCTTCTGCTTACCAGGTAGAGTTTCCTTAAACTCTCTTTTTTGGAACAACTAACGATGAAGTTTTTAGAAAATTTCATATTAAATGCATTTTTGTGTTTCAATAGTATGAGGGTGCAACAAATGAAGATGGTAGAGGACCAAGCATTTGGGATATTTTTGCTCATGACTTTTCAGGTCTGTCTCTCTCTCTCTCTCCCCCCCCCAACCTTAGGATGTATTATAATTTTGTGCTTTGCATTGTTAAAATGTCTGATGGCAATTTTTCAGATAGGATAGCCGACGGCAGCAATGGGGATGTAGCTGAAGAATTTTATCATCGTTATGAGGTTTGATATGTGTTCATCTTCTCCCATTAATGCGTTAGAGAGAGAGAGAGAGGACTTACAGGTAGGAATGACAAGGCAATGCAATAAATTGAATTAATATAATGGGCTCTAGCCAATTTGAAAATCTCAACATGTCTTGGTTCGATACAACTTGCCTAACTTGTCTGTCTCTCACTCTCTCTATTTTTTTTTTCTTTTCTCCTTTTTTCTTCTTTTATATTCAACTTGTTACATTTTGTTTCTGTTCAATACAGATTTTCATTGCTAAAAACCAAATTTATTTAAAAAAATTAAAATCATCATTTTTTTTTCAATACATATGCTATTTAATTTTAGTCAAATATAATCTCAACTAAAGATATTCTGGGGGCTAGTGTTCGTTTGATACTATATTGATAGAGAATAATATAATTTTAGTATACATATTCTTGACTGAGAGAACATGAAATTTTTAATAGAGAAAACCAAATGTTGCCTTTAGAGTAATTTTACACTTCTGGGGGGCTAGTGTTTCTTTGATACTATTTTGTGTTTCATTCAATTTACATTAAAAAGCCATGGCTAAGCAAAGGTTAGAAAATAATGGAACAGGACGACGTCAAGGTGATGAAGAATTTGGGTTTTGATGCTTTCAGATTTTCCATCTCGTGGACCAGAGTATTGCCTAGTAAGTTGTCTCCATTTTATACTTTTTCCAGTCCAGTTGTTTAGGAAAACAAAGGACGATGGGGACCAAAATCCCAATGTGGGTATATTCCATATTTCTTATATTATTTTTTTAAATCGATATAAAAAGACATTATATCATATTAAATAAAATATTCACTCATCTTAAAATTATCGATCAGTATATATTGACAATTATATGGTATTATATCTTTTCATTTTTTTTTCCCTTCTTGTTAATCTTCTCTCAAATTCGACCTTCCGTTTATGACTATGTAAGTTTTTCAAAATAAGATTTTTTTTTTAATGAATTATGCCGTAAAATTATTATTGTTATCTTCACAAATTTTTGCTTTTAAACTTTTTTTTTTTTTTTTGTGAAATTTAAATACCTAAAAATATATACTTAAGTTGATTTATTTTAACTCTCATGCTTATCCTTTCAATTGTAATGTATTTATATAGCACTATGGTATTTATGTAACATTTATTTTGTTATTGGTTTGTTTTAATCATTTTAAATATTTTATAATGATTTAGACTATAAAATTTATTTTCAAATGCATAACATTTTGTTTATATTGAAAATTTTAAAATTTATTTACCATTGAATATTTGAGTTAGAACTTATTTTTCTTAATTCCAAAATCATTATTTTGAATTTCTTGTATATATATAGATATACACATTTTTTTGCACTATACATAAGACTGTAATACTGAGATGTTTCAGTATCGAGAAATTTTGTCTCAATGGTAGAAATTGTTGGAGATAAATTATGGCTTCATGGATACTGGCTCCTTGATGACTCGATCGGTTACCGCCGATGGAATACAAGACATGCAAAAACCATCGGAGGGTGATCCGGTGATGGAAGTTTCGACGTTCAAGTCAGAAAGAGCGGTTTTCAAATGTAATGAAATAGATTTAGAGCTTTTGAGAGGGAGAGATTCCCTGTGAACGGTATGCCCAGTGTATAAGGCCAAGAGAACGTACCTGATTTAGAAGGTTTGAAGGTGTCTAATATTTGATAGAATCGTATGCTTTTGGGACGTTAAAACCCTACTTTATTTATGAAGATGATCCGAAAATCTCAGGAGTTAAATATTCTGAAACGTTGATGATCTTTATCATATGTGAAGTTTCGTTACTCGGGGAGATCTTTTCCTTATCAATAAGATTTTGAAGATATTGATCTTAAGTAGGGAACCAGAGTCATTGGAGTGGTTTGACCCTTTCTTAGGATCGACGAGACCGTTGGCTTTCAGTCGGTCGTTTAGCCAATGCGGCGTCTTTGGGGCTTGCTCGTTTGGTAGACTAGGGGTTAAGTATCCGCTCGAGAAGATAAATCTCAATTGATAAATATCATTCGATAGACGAGGCGACAAGCCCTTATCACTCGGGAGGTAGGGCGACTAAAACTCTTCGGTAGATCAATTGAGTAGCCATAGAGGATAGTCGTTCTATAATATTGGGCTGTACGTACCTATCGGTCGATAGCTGTTCCATCACTTGGAGCGATCCCTTCTAAATTGTGGGTCTCGTGTGTGGGCCTTTCAAGTGTTGACCCTTCGAAATAGGTGTTGGGCTATGTTTTATCATTTGCCCTCGACTCATGGTGTCATTTCTTGATAAAGGCGGCAGGAGTTATGACCATTAAAAAAGACATGAGGCTTTTGAGCACGACCTCGGTCGTTTCGATTTTCGAGAATCGTTTTCTGTATGCTTTATAAGGATACGCGTCTGTCAAGATATCACACGTACTCTAGTATTCTTATCTTCCACTCTCTTGATCTTTTGTGAAAAGCTTTTTCTAAGAAAGTGTTGGAAGGCTCTCTCTCGTTGCGAGACATAGATAATATATGGAGCACGATGACCGAAGAGGAATTACAGGAAGTCCAGAAAGACATGTCGCTCGAAAGTGATTTCGAACTGGTGTTGCCTGGAGAAGAGGACATGGCGAATCATACCCCCGATGGCTGTG
This sequence comes from Dillenia turbinata, assembly GCA_037126225.1. Lineage (NCBI taxonomy): Eukaryota > Viridiplantae > Streptophyta > Magnoliopsida > Dilleniales > Dilleniaceae > Dillenia > Dillenia turbinata. The sequence goes on from JBAMMX010000013.1 coordinate 1,819,866, forward strand.
TCCCAATGTATAAACAATGTGTGAAGTACAATTTGAAGTTCTCATATACGGGTCCACTGACGAAGGTTTTGAGGTACTGGAATGTCCACTCCATGTTGCTTATCCCTAGTGCTTGACGTTTTGTGGTCGCCTTGATTTCTCTGTTAGGGTTTTGTCGTATCCGCTTTGACTTGGAGATATTGGGGGCCCGTTTTCTTTGGTACGGTGCAGTGCTCGAGGCTCCACCCATAGTTGGTATAAACTGCAAACCCGCCAAGAGTTTCATTGAAAATTCTTCTATAGCTAATTTCAAGATAAGTACTGGATACAAAAGTTCTTTTATGTGAGGTTCTTGAATAAGGATTTTCTTCCGGTGCTTTCGGGTGTTGATCAAGTGCCATTGTTAAATATGAAAGTCCCGGATCTCCTCAATCATTCTTGCTTCTTACGGTTTGTTAGGCGCTATTGTGAGTCCACTTGGCGGAGTATTTGGGTAGATTCTTTAGTAGAGGATCAGATATTACTGTTGTCTGGTCTGCTGATCGATGAGGCGAGGCAGATTGATAAACCCATCTTATTGGAGCAGAAGAAGAAGGAGTTGGTTGATACTCTACTATTTGTGAGCGCATCTTTTCTAAAGGATATTTCCACTGATCGGGAGGTGCGACCGAACGCAAAGAGATCGGCGAAGGCAACTGATACTCCTCCTAAGACTTGATCAAAGAGACCAAGGGTTCGGTCGCCTGAACCATCCACTAGCAAAGAGAGACTAGTGGAAAGTGGAGAACACGTGTCTCTTTAAGAGCATGTCCAGCCAATGGGGAGTCAGTCGGATGTTTTGGCGACGGTTGTTTGTGCATTAGGCAAGGGTAGTGGGGAGGATGTCCCGAACGAGGGGGTTCCTGAGGCATCAGAGGGCGCTTTGGCTCCGAATCCGTTGCTGCAGGGAGAGACTTCGATGGGGCCAGATGTTTCTGCCCCTATTCTGGGAGAGGCACCTGAACGATCTCCCCAAATATCCCAGTGTTCCCTGCATGATGGGGGAGACAAAGCTGGCCTTCCACCTCCTATTTTAGTTGAGTCTTTTTGACAGACAGGAGGATGATCCAGAAGAAGGATCGGTAGCAGTCTGTGTTGGAGACAGTCAGTATAATTGTATCGATCCGGGAGAGGCGCTACGATTGGCCAAATGGTTTGAGATTCGCTCTAAACTCACGTTTGATACAATGTCTTTGGATCATGTTGACAAGGCTCTTCACTCTCAGTCTGACAGTGAGTGTCTTTTGTCTGAACTCTATTTACATTTGTTACTGCATAACTCTAACTGTCGAGTGCACTTCTTCCCAGACTACGGCTTTGACTGAATTCCAAAGACAACGAAGGAAGCAGTCTGAGAGACGCCCTATTCATTTGGCTAACCAGATATTGGGGTTGAAAGATGCTCTTGAGAATAAGGAAGAGGACATTGAAAAAGACAAGCGGATTGAACATTTGCAGTAGGACTTGGTCTTGTCTCAAGAGCGTTGTGAAAAACTGGAAGTCGAGGCGTGCATTCGTGAAGCGAGGTTAGCAGTCACCGAGACGTTAGCTCATCTTCGGGAGGAATCTCTTCGAAATACCGAACGAGAGATGACTGACCCCAGAGTGTCTGTTACCAGGGATGCTGTCAACTTCCAACTTTCTCAGCGTATGTTGCTTGAGCATTTGAGGTGTGCCGAAGAGATTTTTTGACAGGTCCGTAGATATGAGGCTTTACCTCCTCTTGAGGGGTCAATCAAGGGGGTGACAACGGATCGGGGCCCTACCCAAACTGCTTCTGTTGTTCCTTCTAATCTTGTGTAAATTTGTATCATCTTAACAATGAAAGGATTTTCTTTCTTGTGTGTATTTGTCCGAAGGCGTCACTAGGGCCATTTAATGCTTTGTCGAAGTGCGGTGACTTTTCTTGCAAAGTGGATCTTTAGAATGCCATGAACCCTTTAGAGGGTTGTACCGTCTAGGGTTTTCTCATTGATAAATAGGAATTAGGCCGACTTAGGCCCAATTCCTGATAGGAGCAGGGCGGTGCTAACCCGTTCGGAGAGTTATATCACAATGAGAATTTGATAAGATCAGGATGATTTAGGCTTAACGTACGATAGGAAACAATTGATAGTGGACAGTGTCCACCCGTTCGGGAGGTTTCATTCCTTATTTGATGACATGTTCGTTCGGTAGAAAATTTTAGATAGTAAGGTCGTGTCCATCAGTTCGGAGAGTTCCATCCCGTTTTTTATGACACGTTCGTTCGATAAGATCAGGTTGATTTAGGCCCAACGTACGATAGGAAATAATTGATAGTGGGGGTCGTATCTACCCATTCAGGAAGTTCCATCCCTTTTTTGATGACACGTTCATTCGGCAGAAAAATTTAAATAGTAGGACCGTGTCTACCCATTCGGGGAGTTCCATCCCGTTTTTTATGACATGTTCATTCAATAAGATCATGGAGACTTAGATCCAATGTACAATAGGAAACAATTGATAGTGGGGGCGTGTTTACCTGTTCTGGGAGTTTCATACCTTTTTTGATGACATGTTAGAAAACTTTAGATAGTAGGGTCGTGTCCACCCATTCGGGGAGTTTCATCATATTTTTGATGACACGTTCGTTCGGTAGAAAACTTTAGATAGTAGGGCCGTGTCCTCCCGTTCAGGGATTTCCATCCCCTTTTTTATGATACGTTCGTTCGGAGGCTTCCTCTTTATGTAAGTAGTAGGAAACTAGTCTAGTAGCCATACGAGAATGAGGGAGAGAATCGTTCGGATTTTATTGAGCTGATTCTTCTGTCGATCACTATGGATCGTGTGCCATGAGCTGTCATAGAAATGATCACTAGAGGATGAGAAGGCGTATGGTTCTTTCTTAGGGAAAGAGCACAGGAAACTCCGATCATATGCTGGACAGATACTGATGGGAACATAAGGTTTATGCAAGGTGCTTTTGCCGTGAATCTGAAGGATCACCGCTTCTGGTCCGTCATGCGGAGACCTAGGGTTCGGTCGATTGGGCAGCTCATTCTCCCATGGCGGATTGTGCCAGTCTGGAGAAGGTAAATTCCACCCTTCTGTGCTGATGAATCTTTGCGGCCTTCTGCTGCGAACCAAGAACTCCAACTTGTCTTTGAGCTTATTGCACTCGTCGATCATATGACCACAATCCTGATAGAAGTGGCAATACTTGGACTTATTCTTCTTGGAATCTTCCTCTGTGGAATGAGAGGGCCATCTGACATATGATTTGTTATTGAATTGATATAGGACCCGACTCGGGGTCTCGTTTAGCGGTATATAAACGCTGAACCTTCATGAGGGCGGAGGCCCTGGTCTACTCCACTTTGGGGAAGGTTGATGAGGCGATCAACTACGTTCTTTTATACTCGAACGACTCTTTCGTCGATCGAAATCCTCCGTTTCTTCTATCGCAATATACTTCTCACCTCGGGAGTAAAACTCTTGAATGGTTGAAGGGAAATTTTTTTTAGTGGAGGTCTTCATGCCCGAGGGAAGCAGACCCATTAGAAGGGCAGCTAATACGATGGAATGGTCAAAAGCTGGGACCTTCAACATCTCTATTTTGAATTTCTCTAGGAAATCACTCAGAGGCTCATCTTCCCATTGCCGCAGTGATAGCAAGGAGGTGGACTTTCGCTTAGCTTCTCGGTTGATTATGAAGTGGGCCTCAAACTGCTGTCGAAACTGGGTGAAACTCTTGATGCTGAATGGTAAAAGAGAGTTGAACCATGTTAGGGCATTGCCCTTGAGCGTAATGGGGAAATACTTGCACATAGCCACATCTGACAAATCCCTGGAGACCATAACTGTTATGAAGTGTGTGACATGATCATGGGGGTCGGTTGTTCCATCGCATCTCTTCATGGGAGGTAGAAGGATGTCTCTTGGCATTGGTTCCAGGGAGATCTTCAGATCAGAAGGCGATATTCCCAAAGGGTGGAGAAGAGTTTCATCCTTCTTCGTGCCTGCTTTTCTAAGCTCGGCAGTTATAAGTTGCTCAATTTATTTTCTCATATCCTCTGGGTTGTGACATGAGGTCACCGATAGTTCATAGTTCACATGAGACATTTGTCGCTGGGGACGTTCATGTCCCGAGTCCGCTGCGGATAGCTGGCTGTCTAGCCTAAGGGCTCGATTGAGTCCTTCCAGTTGTTTGCACATATTTTGAAGTCTAGACTCCAGTCTATCCATCTGGCGATGGCTGGCTTGTTCTGAGCTAGAAGGTGCAATCGGTTGTTCTTAAGTTACAGGTTGTGGGGCCTACTCGGGGTGAGACATCTGAGGGGAAACCATATGATCATAAACGTAGTAATTGAGCGCCAATGAGGGGCTGCTTCGGATGGTATTGTGGTGCGCCCGCCCACAGTGGGGGCGGCTTTCGAGAATACTCTGGTTCTCGGAGGCACGATTGTATAGTGATTTGTCGATCTTACAAAAATTGCTCTAATCTATTCCCACGGACGGCGCCAATTTATTAGATGTGGTTATAGCTCCACACAGATACCGGCTCCTTGATGACTCGAACGGTTATCGTCGATTGAATACAATATCTACAAAAACCGTCAGAGGGTGTTCCGACGGGGGAAGCTCCGACGTTCAAGTCAGAAAGAACAGTTTTCGAAAGTAATGAAACAGATTGAGAGCTTTTCAGAGGGAGAGATTCCCTGTGACCGGTGTGCCCAGTATGGAAGGCCAAGAGAGCGTACCTGACTTAGAAGGCTTGAAGTTGTCTTATATCTAATAGAGTCGTATATTTTCGAGGCGTTACAACCATACTTTCCTTATAGAGATAAATCTCGATAGTTAAATATTTCGAAACGTTCGTGATTTTTATCATATGAGAAGTTTCGTTACTCTGAGAGATCTTTTCCTTATCAATAAAATTCTGAAGATATTGATCTTAAGTAGGGAACCAGAGTCGTTGGAGTACTTTGATCTTCCTTAGGATCGATGAGGCCGTTAACTTTCGGTTGATCGTTTAGCCAATGTAGTGCCTTCGGGGTTTGCTCATTCGGTAGACCAGGGGTTAAGTATCTGCTCGGGGAGATAAATTTCAATTGACAAATTTCGTTCGATAGGCGAGGCGACTAATACCCTATCGTTGGGGAGATAGGGCGATTAAGATTTTTCGATAGATCAATTGAGTAGCCATAAAATGTAGTCGTTCTATAATACTGGGCTATACTTGTCCATCGGTCGGTAGCTGTTTCACCGGTTGGAACAATCCCTTCTAAATTGTGGTTCTCGTGTGTGAACCTTTCAACTGTTGACCCTTCGAAATAGGTGTTGGGTTATGTCTCGTTAGGAATGATATGAACATCTATATGGTATTTACAAATATGGTGTCATCTGCCGTTTTTATTGGGTAATATATATATATATATATATTAATTTGTAGTTTAAATTTGATCTATTTAAATATTCACAACAAAAATTTAGAATACTAAATTTTAAAGGTGTTTTCACTTTATTGTTAGTATTTTTTCAGTCTTTCAATGAAAATGCAATTGCTACGCTTAATTAATCATTTCCCAATTAAAAAGGTGTTTATTAATTTTACATTTTATTTTACTTATTATAGGATCACTTGACATCATTAATTTGAGACAAGATTATCATGCACGTGATACATACAAAAATTAAATAGATATAATAAAAATAAATTATGAGATAAGAAGATAAATTAAAAAATAAATTTTAGAGGAAAATGAAAAAGAGAAGTTATGATTGGCTATGGAGAACTTATGGGATGGTTATTTCAATTTAAATGAAAGAATTATCAATATTTTACTAAAATATTTAAATTTTCATGGAGTTGATTGATTAATTTTTTTTCCTTTATTAATAATTGTGGATAAAAAAGAATTAAAAATAATAAAATAAGTCAAAACAAGTTGAATTTTCTTAAAATTTTCGAGAAAATTTTGATGCAAGAGAGAGAGAGAGATATATAATATATATATATATATATATATATATATATATATATATATATATTTTAATATAGAAAAGGAAGACATAACAACGTAGGGAATAGGGCCGGTAGTTGGCCTCGCTCAATTTTGACCGACAGCGTTTAAGTTCGAGTGTTGCACGGGCTGTCTGTGACATTTATGAATTGTAAAAGGCAACCAGATGCTCACCTCCGAAAATTGGGTTTGACTTGATGATATCAGACAATCTGTCACATTTACATTCTGCTAGGGGAGAGGAGAAGGGGGTGGGGTGATGGAGGGGGACCTGCAGTTCTAGAGATGGAGAGAAAACAAGAGAGGGAGAACAGTGAAGAGAGAGTATTGGCCGTGAATAGAGATGGAGAGAGGAGAAGGGAGAGAGTTTTCATTAAATTGTTAAACTAAATCAAAAAAATCATTACAAAAAAATGACCTTTAATCGTAGAAGCATTTTGACCATTACAGGTCCAAATGTCGTCACTAAATCATATTACTGACCATAAAAATGTCGTTACTCAGTGGTCACTAAAACTCTGTCACTAAAGGTCATTGGTGACGGAATACAAAAAATATCACTAAAGAGTCGACTTTAATGATCAAAATTTTTTACATCAATTAGTGACAAAAAAAGTCGTCATCGATTTGATCACTAAAAGTACAAGTGATCACTAAATATAACTCGATCAACGCATTTAGTGACGATATTTGGTGACAAAAAAAGTAGTCACTAAAAGGGACCGATGGTCAATCTGAAACTGCCAAGAATCATTGGCGACAAGGACCACTATCGGCGGCCAACTGGCTGCGGCCGCTGCCGCTGGTGTTGGCATCAAGCCGGCCGCTGCCGCCCGTACCGGAATCCGACGGTTCTGCCGTTATCGGAATCCGGTGATTCTGCGGAATCCGGTGGTCCTGTCGACATCGACAGCTGGCGGTCCTACCTGAACAGCCGATAGCCACCTTCGGCATCGGCAGCTTGGATCGGCAGTGCAATTGGGCCGGTCTTCGAATCGGACTCGACTGAGGCCTAACGGTGCGGTTGGGCCGGTTTTTAGACTGTCCCATTATTATTGTTTTAAGAATATTTACATATACTTGAATTTTATTTTGTTATCCGATGTAGGATTATTATAACCTTTTTAATGACGACAGTTATAAATATTTAGTGACAACCATTGTCGTTATTAAAAGTTGTAAGAATTGACCGTAAGTTTAGTAACAAAAAAAAATCATCACTAAAAGTCACCAAAAACATTTTTTTATAGTGTCATTTGGTGACCAAATTTTAATATCATAAAATATTATTGTCACTAAATTGAATGATTTTTTCTCGCATTTAGTGACCATTTTTTCATATTCATCACTGAAATTTATATAATAACCCCAATTATAGTGATGAATTTTTTTTTTCGTCTCCAAAGACTACTATTAATGATCAGAATTTTTATCGTCACCTAATTTCTTGTCAATAAAGAACAAATTTTTTTTGGTAGTGAATGATTAAAAGATTTAGATCCTGACAAGTAATTTTCATTATTATATTCTCCTCTCTTTCTCTATGCCTTTTTTTCCTCCTTTTCTCTTTTATATCATCTGTTCACGCAAATGATAAGCCTTCTGTGAACCTGCGAGGTAGGTGGAAAACTAAGTGGGGGAGTAAACTTGAAGGGCATCAACTATTACAACAATCTCATCAATGAGCTCCTATCTAACGGTAGTTGTGGTTTTTCTTCTATTCATCGCAGCATAAAAGTCTTTTAGCTTGGGTCGAGATCCATCTCGTTTTGTGTTATGATGTACAGGCTTGGAACCCTTTGTAACTCTATTGCAATTTGATCCACCCCAAGCCCTAGAAGACGAGTATGGTGGGTTTCGAAGTCAGCTCATTGTGTGAGTAGAACTCATTTTCCTTTTTAACCCCCCCCCCCCAAAAAAAAAAAGTTTGGCTAAAGCTGTGCTTAAGGTCAAATGAATATAGCTAATATTTTTAATTCCTAATGGCAACGTGTAAAACTTGGAAGTAGAAAAAGTCTATGAGGTTTGCACATGTAAAACAAAGGATATTTTATCATCCCCGTGAGTATTATACTCATAAATAGGTAATTGTTGGATTATCATTTAACGGTTATCATTTAACAATTACCAGATGAAACAGTAGAATATTTAAGGGCGATTAGATGGCAATTCAATAGTCACCAATCTAATAAGTATCGATATTCATATAAATAATCAAGGGTATGATACTTTTTCGTTTTCACTCTTAGCCCATATTGAATGAACCCACAAAAGCACGAGCATTGTGAATGAATGGATTGGCAATTGAATTTGAACTGAAGTAGATTTACATGAGATCACTTTACATGCTCTATCAAATGTGTCATCCGTTCAATCTTACATCTGGAAAGAACATGTCTCATGCATAACATTGCATTCCAGGAATGACTTCCGTGATTATGCGGATATTTGCTTTAGAGAATTTGGTGATAGAGTAAAGCACTGGATCACCATTGATGAACCTTGGTCTCTTGCCGTCTATGGATATGACACAGGCGTTGCTGCACCCGGTCGATGTTCTAGTTGGGTGTCTTCATATTGTACCGTTGGAAACTCTGCTACTGAACCATACATTGTTTCTCACAATGCGCTTCTTGCTCATGCTGCTGTTGCAAAGTTATACAAACAAAAATACCAGGTGATTATACTGTATTTGAATAACCAACTATTTCAAAATGTCATTTATTTATTTATTTTTATACCTCAACACACTTACACCTCTCTTTGTATACATATACATATTCACAGGTGTCAACATAAGTAAAAATACAAGGAAAATTACAAACTCAACCACAAGAAAAACATGGTCATTTCTTTCATGTATGCAATATGGAAATTTACCAAAGTTTGGAAAATTTCCTTGTAGGTTTCTCAAGAGGGAAAGATTGGGATAATATTGGACGTAACTTGGATGGTACCATATTCCGATTCCATAGAGGATAAAAATGCTTCCAAAAGGGCTCTCGATTTTACTCTTGGGTGGTAAGTAGATGCCAATTTATGAACAATATAATTTCCAAACGACGATAACAAGAAAGCCTTTATTCCACTAAGTGGGGTCAGATATATGGTTTCTATAACACCGTTATACTCTATTTCATAATAATTTCAGACCCTACAATTTTTTAAAACATTCAATTTTGTCTCATGTCCTAGGCATCTGAATCCGATCATGTATGGTGAATATCCAGAAATTATGCGTATCCTTGTCAAGGAAAGACTACCAAAATTCACCAAAATGCAATCCTTAATGTTGAAGGGGTCATTCGATTTCATTGGAATAAACTACTACACCTCAATTTATGCTATGGACAATCCATTTCCAAGTTATATTAATATCAGCTACTTAACAGATTCCCTTGTGACCACTACAGGTAAATTTGCAAATCCCAATATGTCATATTTAATGTATACACACTTTTTTTTTTTTTTTATAAAGTTGATTCATTATATACTTGACCTATTTAATATTTTCCTTTTTGTCTATGTTCTGTAGCTGTGCGGGATGGAGTACCCATTGGTCCTGTGGTATGTGTCATGAAATTTGATTCCTTTAAATTTGGGTATCTTAATCCTAAGTAGAGTAATTTTTAATTAGAAAATTGAGATATGTACACTACGATAATTAGAGTCATGTTATTGGATATTTGGATTAGCAGGCTGCTTCTAGTTGGCTTTATGTTTATCCAAGGGGAATTCAAGACGTTCTCCTTTACTTGAAGTCGGAGTACAATAATCCCTTGGTTTATATCACTGAAAATGGTACGACTCAAGGCCTTTCTCCAATGTAAATTTTTCTTAAAGGAAGAAGTATATCATTAATCTCTGTAATGAGTAGCTAATTTCTTTATTTTTTTGGGTATGTTGTAGGCATGGATGACTACAACAATGAAACCTTACCACTCCAAAAAGCTCTCAACGACTCGATGAGGATAGATTATTATCATCGTCATCTTTGGTTCCTCTATAAAGCTATCGGGTAAAACATATCACAACTAATTTGCCTCTGTTAACATATATGTCCACATATGACATCATTCATAATATATAAATTTAACAATTTATTATCTCTACCCGACCTATAAAAAATTATGTTGACAAAAACCATTTTCACATATAAATGTTACACTTTGTATTGCTTTGTACCCAGAAGACTTATTGAACTTTTGCAGGGATGGCGCGAATGTAAAAGGCTACTTTGCATGGTCATTTCTTGACAACTATGAATGGGGCTCCGGCTACACTGTTAGATTTGGTATCAATTTTGTTGATTACAGTGATGGATTAAAACGATACCTCAAAAACTCAGCTAAATGGTTTCAAAATTTTCTCCACACATAAGAGATATTATGATGAGATGTGTTGATATATCTCGATCATGATTCGCCTGAGTTTTTCGTGGTCTATATTAAGAGTTGGCTATGATCCCAACATTTGTTGTGTAAGTTTATGCGATGATCAATTCTCAAAATAATCTCTTGTCAATAAAAGGAAGCACAATATTTCATTAAGAAAGAAATAAAATATGCCTCCCGGTCTATAGCAATAAGTAGGGAGTAGATCCTATGACTTTTTGTTTCTGCAGACTTGCTTTTTTATTGCTTATCAGTGAATCAATAAATTTGGTGGAAAGTAAAGTGGGGGAATCAACAAAGACAGGATCGATTTTTACAACAATCTCATCAATGAACTCATATCTCAGGGTTCTCTCTCGCTCTCTGCCAGCAGGTGTTTCTCCATCTACTTTTGGGGCATTAACGTGCAGGTTTGCAACCTTTCGTTACACTTTTCCAATTTGATACTCCTCAGGCCTAGGAAAATGATTTCGACGGTGTTGGAGTAATTTAGGATTTATGAAATAGAGAAAATAAAGAGTCATAATTATAGAGTAATTTTTAAAAAATCATGTGAGGTTTTTCAAGGTATCTTTTAGTTTGCTAATAAAGTTAAGAATAATGTATTGATTTTATATATAGGTGGTCATATTATGTATTCAAATTAAAGTGAAAAGTCACTCTAAAAAGAGTGAAAATTTTATGTAGTGTTATTCATGATTATCTTTTGAGAACTCTCTGTTCTTAGTATAATCTTGAATATTTATTTTGCAAATCCTTATTTTCATTATTTACTCTTCTTCTAAACAAAATTCTCTCATCTTCTGTTTCCAACAAAGTGGTATCCAAGTCAGGTTGAGATTGTGTCTAGATTGTTGTCTCCTAGAATCAAAAAAGAAAAGTTATTTGCATGTTTTGGCGTATCCGGATTTTTGAAGAAATATAAAGAATCTATTGATAAATCTCCAGATTTGAAGAAAAGAGAATATGTTGAGAATGTGTGAGTCATGAGAAGGACTCTATAGAGAAAAAGTTTTGAAGAATGGAGAATAAAGAACCTACCATCGTTGTGATTGAGCAATTTAAATCAATAATCAAGGGGTTAATGGAAAAGTTAAATTTGCAAGTTTGGCTCAAATCATCTACCATATTTTATTGCAAAGGTAATATTTGAAGACAAATATAGAAGGTATGAACAATATGGAGTCAAGGCATACACAAGATATTGAAAATGAAATGACTCTACGAGCAATAAGACATTTGAAATGGGTTTACAATATTATCATTAAGAATGTGAATGAAATCAAATTATATGATTTCAAAACTGATTTGAATGGATCGAGGGAAGTTTATGAAGAATTAAAAGACAGTTTTAATGAAATCATGGATGAATTGCAAGAATTGAAGACGAATATAGAAGAAAAAGCAATATGAAGAGACTAGAAATAATGAAAATACATCGGTGATTTGAAATAAAAAAATAATAATAAATTCTAAGTGAAGGGGTTGAATGTTAGAGTAATTTAGAATTTATAACATGAAAAAAATAAAGAGTCATATAAGTAAATTTCAAAGAGTTATGAAGTGATTTCCAAATAGTCAAGTGAGGTTTTCTAAGGCATCTTTTAGATTGCTAATTATTAGTTTAGAATGCCCACGAGGGGCATTTTAGACATTTGTAATAGGGTTAGTGGGGTAACTCCCACTAACCACATATTAACTATTTTCCTATATTCTCTTTACGATTTTTTTTTTTTTTTTTTTTTTGTTGAGTTTCAATGGGAGACTAGCCTCTCCCTCTCTCCAAGGTTATCATTTTTCACCATTGATAACTTCTTTGAGAGTACGAAAATTGAGAGAAAATTATTTTCTAGAGAGAGAATATAGAGGGCATGAGAAAAATTCTGCATAGGGAATTTTTCCCGTCACGACGATCGCCGGACTGAGGGTTGCGGCGTCGTGGTATTGCAGTGGTGGTTCGATTAACATTGTGATCATCATTCCGACCACGAGATCCGTTCGAGAGACGTACGATTGGATCGATTTTTAGAGACTCAACACATTCGAGGTATTTATAATTATACCCGAACTATTTTATTTTTTCAAAAATTATTTGAATGCTTCTGCTGCATGTGACTCGATTAATTCCAACATTGGTATCAGAGTAAGGTTGGATTTTTAAAATTAATTTTCGGAATTTAATTTTCGAGTATAAAAATTTAGGATTTAAAATTTGGGATTCGGATCACGAATGAGTTTCGTGAATCCGAGAACACCTCTATGTTACCCATGATCCCTAGAACACGAAAATAATTTTTTCGTAATTTTCTGAGTACGTTTAGGCGAAAAAAATTCCGGTTGAAGCATTGGGTCGTGAATAGTGACCGAACCCTTCAACTCCAAATTTGACGAGTTTTAGGTCAAATCAATGCATGAAATTGGTAGATCTGTGTTTGTCTCTACTAGATCTATATTTTGATATATATATTGCATATTATTGTGGTCGGAAAACTGGGTTTCAAAATTGACCACGGAGGGTCGGAATTTTGGATCCAAAATACGCCGAGATTAGGGCGTGATTATTTCAAAAATCGAGTCAAGGATACTTGGAATAATTCGAATTAGAGATTCCATAAAAAATCTGATAAAAATTGAGCCGAAAAATGTGTTTTCCGGATACCGGATCGAAAGACCCGGTTACAGAGACCGTCGGGCGAAGACAAAGTGCTCCAACCAGCAGGTGCGTGCACTGCACGCGCGCGGGTGGAGCGTGGAGCCGAGGAGGTCGAGCGCGTGAGGTTCACGCGCCAGAGAGGAGCGTGAACCGGTCGGGTTGTCCAGGTCGGTTACGACCCGAACACATGTCATCCCGACCCGCGCCCCCCGGATCCGGACCGGGTTCGGGTTCCGACCTGCACTCGGGTCTGGAAATCAATTGCGCACTGGGGTCGCATGCGTGCGGGCTTGTGCCGGACGCGTTGCGCATCTGGCACGCTCCAGAGGCTGTCCCTAGCGCGTGCAGGCGCGTGGGGACGCGTCGCCGGCACGTGGGGACGCGCCGCTGGTGCGTGGCGGCGCGTGGGACCGTCGACAGCGGGTCAGGTCGTCTGGAATTAAAATTTTTTCAATTTTTAAGAGTCTCATATCCATACAAGTGACTTTTTGTAGGTTTTTGTATACCGAATCCTAATCCAAATTGTGAGATGCTATCCCGGATTGTGGTGTATGGTGTCTGTTGATTCATACGCTCGTCTTGGGGTCTGTATTCGAATTATTTGGGTTTTGCTGATTCGTAGGGTGCACAAAATATGAGAATAAGCATCACAAGTCACGACTATCTCATTGACTGCTTCTAAAATTGTCGTATTAGATTTTTACAAGGAGGATAAAATTGAATGGTGATAAATACGAGATTTTTCACTGGTAGATTCAATTTATTCTCGAGAAACAAGATCTAATCAAAATTCTGAGGCATGAGATGGTGGACTCCGGGGAGGGTTTCACACCTCAGAGAGATGGGATTAGAAGACATTACATGCATGGAAGATGAATGATCGCCGAGTTAGGGCAATCCTCCTGAGTAGCATGCACAATGATGTGATCCCAGTTTATAAACAATATCCTACAGCTTTATCGGTTTGGCTCGCCCTATGAAGAGCATTGTGCTGCTCTTATAGATCCTGAGATGAGGATATTATCTTATGAGTTTAATAACTTGTAAGGATAGGATTGCCGAGCCCATTTCGGATATGTTTTCTAGTACTGGATGTGATTCAGTTTTTTACCTGGTTCATGAGAAATCATGAAAATTTATTTCACATACGACGAAAGTATTCGTACTTTCACTAATGTGAATAGGCATAGTGAGTTCGAGTAGGAGCATCTACAGGTGAGTAGGCCGTATTCAAGTCATACTTATGTAGTGAAGTCGAGCAAGGACTCCTGTGTGACTCGAGCCTCAGGTAAGAAGAAAACCATTCGAGAAAACCGATAATAATGTGCAGCGAGAAGGAGTTGGATACGACCGAAGTGTAGTACTACATCCGTAGTAGACTTGGTTATTTCGCTCGTAAGTGGGACGAGTGGAAATTATCTCTTCATTCCTTATGTGGTTTGTGATGCTCATTGTTTTTCTCTCCTTTGTGGGTTATGAATACGGGAGCAACCGACCACGTAGCTTGAGATAGGAACGCGCGTATATAGTTCCGTATAATGAGTCCTCAAGTAGGAGGATTTACGTACAGAAACGGAGTGTTGTCGACATTAGAGGGAGTAGCACTTGCAAGTTGAAGTTGCAAAGTTGCTAGACACTGTATGCTCTTTACGCTCCGAATGTTTGACGAAACTTGATTTCAGTTTAGAATATGCTCTGTTAATTTAGAAATTTTATAATTTCTATTTATTATGACAATTTTTTGATTTGTTTTGCTTTGGTCCGTAAGGGACTATATGTACTGGAAGTGATTCCTTTTAATGGTATTTCTTGTTATCCTCTTAGTGTGAGAGAGGATAAACCGGTTAGCAGTGAGTGATTTTATAAAACCCACTAACCAGTCTTGCCTAGACAGCAAACTTACAAGAAAACCATTCAACATTGCAATGAGAGTTGGGATTCCATTGTAGTCAGTTCACTCCAATATCTGTAGCCTTATGAACGTGAGAACCTGAAATGGTGTTGGGTACTCTATTACGTTCATAGACAATTACATACGTTTCAGCTACGTTTATCTGATCTCGCACAAGTCTGAGGCATTGAGAAGTTTCAGGAGGTTTACTAGCAAGGTTGATAATCAGTTAAACTTGAGTATAGAAACTATCAGAACCGATCGAGGGCGCGAGTATTTGTCTGAAGAGTTTTGTTTCAAGAAAGGCATTGCGAGGAACTGACTATTCCTTGCTACTCAGTGGAGTAGAGTAGCTGCGAGAGAGGAATAGGACTTTGTTTGAGACGGTGAGGCCGATGATGGCGCAAGCCAATTTACTCGTTTCCCATTGGGGAGATGCATTATTGGTTGCAGTCTACGTCCTCAATCGTGTACTATTGAAGTCTGCAGTCAGTACTCCATATGAACTTTGGACAGGGAGGCACAACCATTTGAGATTATGGGGTTGTATCGTGTATGTTCACTATTTCTCGTATTTACACGGCGAGTTAGGCCTGCGAGAAAATATATATATCTTTATGAGATACCCAGAACACTCCATGGGGTTGTGTTCTAATGAGAATACAGATGACACTCTCACTGAGATTGAGTCTCATGATGCCGAATTTCTTGAAAATGATTTCCCTATGAGAGATGAAATCAATTGGACTTTACCTTCTATCAGATGGATGAGCGTAGTAGTTGGCTGATCCCAGCGGCGGGACCTAAGAATCTATTACGGATCTTGGTTCTAGTGGGAACTATCCATCTAGAGGTAAAAAGGTTTTCCCTCCTCTTAAGAGTAGTCGATGATGCGTACCTAACCATTGCTTCCCGATTGAGGGAAAGACTCTCAGTGTGACTCTTGAGAATTACGAGAAACCTTTAACTGTTCTAGAGACCCTTGAGGGTTCTGTGGAGAACCATTGATTATAGGCCATGGGTGAGAGGAGTTGATGAGAATCAACAGGATCTGGGATCTAGTTGATTTGCCTGAAGGTAGTAAGGCCGTTGGGAACATGTGGGTTCTCAACATCAAGAAAAAGGCCGATGGATCGGTGTTGAGGTATAAGACCCGCCTGATAACAAGTGGTTACTCATACTGAGAGCGAGATTACCTCGATCCGTTTACTTTTAAACATGATTTGGATCTGGAGTGAGACTAGATGAACGTTGAGACTGTTCTCTTGAGTGAGAGTTTTGGATGAGGAGATCTACAAGGAATAGCCATCTGGCTTTATTTCTGTAGATCAGGATGATAAGGTCCATTGACTTCGGAAGTTGACATGTGACCTTGATCATCAATCCAGACAGTAGCGCTTGAAATTTTACGAGCAGGTGATATCTCATGGTTTCGTGATGATCGAGGAGGATCATCGCGTATACCTTTTACGTTCTTTTGATTCTTTTGTGATCATATCCTTATGTGAATGACATTCTGTTGACTGGGAACAACAGAGAATATCTGATGACCACGATGACGTGAACATTGTTGAGTCTTCATATGAAGAACATGGGTGAGACTCAGTTCTTCCTCGAAGTTAAGATCTAGAGGGATCACTCGAGACAGGTGTTGACTCTTTAATAGGAGTCAAACATCAAGGGAGTTCTCGAGTGTTTCGAGAAGATCGACTACGACTTTAAAGATACTTTTATTGCTAAAAGGTTAAAACCTAATTCTTGACATATGCCATAAGACTCAGAAAAGGACAAGAGAAATGAGTAGTCCCTTGTACCAGTACATTGAGTAGTCTGATGTACGCAGTGTTACGTACATGATCAAACATTTGCTTTATAGTCAGTATGGTGATTAGGTATTGATCGAATTGTAGAAGGGATCACTGGAGAGCAGTGAAAGGATTCCGAGACATCTCGAAAGAATTGCGGACCTCTCCTTGTGTTACAAAGGAGGTGATTTGCATTTTGTTAGGTATTCAGATACCGACTGGATTGACGATCTGAATATATGCAAATCGATATCAGGTTTGCTGTCTTGGAATAGCAAGAAGCAAACATATATATCTCTATTTACGATAGAGACTGAGTTTATGAGATGCTCAGCTGCAGTTCAGGAGAATGTTTGACTCCGAAGATTTCCAGATCACTTAGAGGTTGTGGCAAACAGTGGGAGGTCAGTGATGATTTATTGAGAAAATCAGGCCGCCCTTGACCGCACTTGAGATCTTAAGTATCAGTAAGTCCAAACAAATTGATACCTAATGCCATGTTATGAGGGACATTATCGAAAAGGGTGAAGTGACAAATTAAGTACATTATTCTACAGCGTGTTGACTGATCCCTTCACTAAACCCATTGTGAGAGATTCTTGTATGAGATATAGGAATCATTGGGTTTGCATGTATGTTGACATTTCTCACCTTGTACTGATGCTTATTGTGTTATATATATGACATGTGTGCATAATTTGGTTACTTATTTATAGCACTATTTTATTGTCATACATTTTATGATTTGTTGTGATAAATGATATGTCAGGCAGGCGTGGTCGACTCCCTCACACGAGTGACCACCTCTAGCTCTGAGTGAGCGGAGATGAAACGGTTTCTAATTGTAAGAGGTTTTGAGAGTGGTCATACTAGAACATAAGTCGTCCTGATATGTGTTTAGGATGAGGTCATATGCGATATGACCGGCATGGACGTACCCACATCTATGTTGCCTGTAAGTAGTCAGATTTGAGATCTCAAATATCACCTGCGACTAGTGATATTGTCTCTGAGATACTCTCTTTGAGATCTCTGGGTAAAGTCTTATGTATAGATTGAGTCCCATACCTACACAGTGTTAGAGAAATCTGACATATGCCCTTTGAGAGATGGGGGAATAATACTGTGGCACGCGTTTCATACCGCGTGTGATATGTCGACCAGGGATAGTGGAAACATTATTTGAGACACTGATATAATTTTGATGCTCGTTCCCACTGTGTGAGACCCAAGATCCATTGGGTGAGATCTCTTGCACCCTTATCACTTTCGGCTCTTTCTAGAAGTCTTGGTTCAGTGCTGTTACTTTAGTCTGTTTACCAATGATGCGGAAGATAAATTAAGGTCTGAGAGACATGTCTAGGAAAGCAACTGAATTGGGGCTAATAGATTCGAGTTTGGGAAAAGGAAGACCAATTGATATTACATCATTGTGTTGTATTCACCGGCTAGCCTATTATGCTTATCCATGTTGGGATATAAGCATAATAGTGGATACACAGTTGAACGTTTATTGGGGATTACTTTCGATGAGAAAAGTAACTCGATTGATGTAATTAGTCTTAGATCTGGGGTGCAGCGAGTTCTTTTGATACTAACGATGACTTCTCGATCATCTTAACAAGTGCATCAAGGGGTCTTTGCTTGCAGGTATACTCGCAAGTCGCACGACGCTCAATTCTGTATAAAAGTCCAGCAGCGTGATGTGATCGCATGAGTTGTGATCTTGTGACGAATATTAAATATCTTTGTGTGCAAGTGGGAGATATTAGTTTAAAATGCCCACGAGAGGCATTTTAGGCATTTGTAATAGGGTTAGTGGGGTAACTCCTACTAACCACATATTAACTATTTCCCTATATTCTCTCTACGTGTTTTTTTTTTTTTTGAGTTTCAATGGGAGACTAACCTCTCACTCTCTTCAAGGTTATCATTTTTCACCATTGATAACTTCTTTGAGAGTATGAAAATTGAGAGAAAATTATTCTCTAGAGAGAGAATATAGAGGACATGAGAAAAATTTCGTATAGGAAATTTTTTCTGTCACGACGATCGCCGGACTGAGGGTTGCGGCGTCGTGGTATTGCGGTGGTGGTTCAATTAATATCGTGATCATCATCCCGACCATGAGATCCGTTCGAGGGACGTATGATTGGATCGATTTTTGGAGACTCTACACATTCGAGGTATTTATAATTATACCCGAACTATTTTATTTTTTCAAAGATTATTTAAATGCTTCCGCTGCATGTGACTCGATTAATTCCAACACTAATAAAGTTCAAAATAATGTATTTATTCTATATATAGTAATCATATTATGTATTCAAATAAAAATAGAGTCACTCTAAAAAGAGTTAAATTTTTTATAGTATTATTCATGATTATCTTTTGAGAATTCCTTATACAACTTTGAGTATTTATTTAAAAAATCTTTATTTTCATTATCTACTCTTCTTCTAAACAAAATTC
Organism: Dillenia turbinata; assembly: GCA_037126225.1. Classification (NCBI taxonomy): domain Eukaryota; kingdom Viridiplantae; phylum Streptophyta; class Magnoliopsida; order Dilleniales; family Dilleniaceae; genus Dillenia; species Dillenia turbinata. The sequence goes on from JBAMMX010000013.1 coordinate 1,839,083, forward strand.
TCCCGTCTTCTCTTTCCAATAGGTGGCTTTCCAAGTCCTCCGTGCGGATAAACTATTCTTAGCATAACTAATAAAATTGAGATCTTCGCTAATAATTAGTTTTGCAATTTATGCTTTTCTTCCATAATATCCCTATTATGATGATAAAAAAGATCTTAGTAAAATTGGGACACTAAAAATAACATCTGATACAAATTAAATGGAGGTTACCTCTGTCGGAATGTTCACCTCAGCAAATTTGGATCATTTGAATTGAATTACATACTTTAAATTGGTGTAAAATCACAATTGAAAATCAAACTTAATTCACAATCCAAATTCCTCTAATGATTTTCTCAGAGAGAATATGGTATAAGAATCCATATCCACGTAGGAAAGCCTCTTCTTTTATAGATACTGATATTAATATAATTAAAATCTGATATTAGTATTATTGATGTCGGAGTTGCAGTCCTCAGTGAGGAGTTAACATTGGAGAAGAGTCGATGTTGAAGACGATGCGTAGTGTCTTCAGCTGGAGTGAGAGACAGAGTTGAGGGGGAAAGAGATGGAGGCGAATCGGGTTCTTGTGAAGTCCGAGGGGTTCATTTATTATCAAGTCCCGATGTTTCACTTGAAAAAACATCAAGATAACAAATGAAATGCCGACGTTTAACAAAACAACATAGGGAATGAATCGCGAAGGCATGATGTTTTCAAGAGAAAACATTGGGGAAAAAAAAAGAACCATCATTCTCTCTCTTTAAAAAACCATTTGCCGACATTTTCTTGGTAAATGGATCAGTATGTGTCACGCCTGACCCTCGGATCAAGCACTGAACAACTATCAGCACAGAACAACTATCACATCACCTTAGCATATGGGTAAGTCATGTCTGTACGTCGAGATAGCACAAGATATTCATCAATGTCCATCTTATTCCAAAACAACACAACAAAATCTAAAGAACTCACTTAGTCCAATCCCAAAAAACATGCATAAAGCTACTCTGGCCACTCTAAATCTAATACATGCATATAACCAATTCAACTAATAAAATATTTCCAATAAAATCTCTACAATTTTAAGATGAAATCCAGTAAAAGAAAATATAAAATATTCGAGAACAAATTTAAAGTTAAAGATCTAAAAAGGTTGACAAAATAAAATTCAAATACATTTTCAAAAAATATTCTCCATAGCCCAACTAGTCTACTCAAAATCTCAATCACAACAAAAACCAGTACCGAAAGTTTAAAAACTCCACAAAAACTAACTCTAGCTCAGCAAAATCCGACACTAGGATCAATTAGATCCCCCAACCTAAATTTCCTCTGAAAAAAAAAAGAAAAAAGAGTCAATATAAAAATACTCAATGGGTGAAATGCAATGACATAATTGTGATAATAAATGAGGAGTGAGTATGGGAAAGTCAAAACATATATCGCAAATAATTTATCAAATATAAAATTGTTTCAAACAATCATAATAATTAAAAAGAAATATATCTACGATTTCATATTTTCAAAAATCTATGGGTTCTCCCTAACGAAACCACTTTTGTCCAAGATTTGGCTAAACCCGAGTGAAAACCCGTCAAGGGGTTTTCAATTAATTTGTTTCATAATACTACATCCCCTTCTTTAGTATTGACTCGTATCTCAGTGGAACACTACCGAATAGTACAACGTAGCAGAGGGAGACTACATCTATCATCTCTCACCAATAAATCCCAATCATATCACCCTGTCAAGTGGACTTGTCCCTCGCATTTACTAAGCATAAGTCGACCGAGCAACAACAATAAGTTGACTTGACAATTCTAATCCTCAAAAAAATCAAAATTTAGCCGATATAATTTCAAGAGAAAATTCATAGTGCTCCTTTCAATGCATTTAAAGCCAATTCAAGCCTACGGAATTACATAAAAGAACAAAATTTTAAAATTCAAACAGTGAATTTTTTATGTTACACGTAGGCCGGTGGGGAATGAGCAGGACATCATATTTTGGGAGGATTATTGGGTTGGACATGGTCTGCTATTAAGGAGGATCACCGGTAGGATTTTGGGTTCCTCAGTAGCTTCACAGGTACACCAGTTTATTACTCTAGATAGACACTGCAATATTTCTCGCCTCATTGCAATTCTATCGGACAATATCGTGGATGAGGTGAGGGTTATTTTGATTTCCCATAACCTAAAAGCATAAGATATAGTATGTTAGGTGAGAAACTCTTGAGGGACATTCTCGGTACGTTCGTATTACTTCACTTTCCATAGTCCAGAGGAGTCTACTACTTTCCCAATGACCTCTTGGAGGTGGATTTGGAAGGTTCTAATTTGGCTTATATCTAATGATAATCTGATGACCTACATAACTCAAAGTTGTAGGGATATCACAGACATTCTGTATTGTCCCCCTTGTCAAGGGACGACGGAGATGTACCCAAAGAATAATTTAATAGTTACAGTATCCTTTCCAATTTGAAAATATTTGGTTGAAATTTTTGTCTAATAAAAAAAAAAGGGATGACGGAGACATGCTCTCATGGGAGCAGATTCTTCATACATCTCTCCTTTCGAGAATGGTGGTGAGGGGTCTACCGATGAAAGAGTGATTGGCTTGAAATTGCAAATCCCACGCGCTCCATAAAGGTTTCTCCTGGGCCACCTATTTTATGTACACTTGGCCATCTGAAAAGATTGATGAAAGGGTGTCTTTGAGGGTATTGTTTTCTCTGCTGAAAATGTGGCTTCCATTGCTTCCGGTTATTATCAAGATTGGTGGGTTCTCACAGATTAATTTCCATTTAGCAGGTGTAGATTGCCTCCTTCGGGATAAGTACGGTTTATGGGTGTGGAGATTCACAGTGAATTTGAAGGTTTCAGATCCATTCACTGCAGAACTGTGTGGTGTTAGAGACGGTCTTCTCCTTTTGAGACGTACCCAATTTTGTCCGGTTATTCTTGAGATTGACCCTTCTGGGCTTGTGTCAGCCCTTACTTTAGATGTAAGTCCCTCACACGCAGGGTATCATATTATCTGAAAATGTCAAGAACTAATCACACACAGGGTATCATACACAAGTGCATTTTGAGCATAAAGAGAGTCCTATGCGGATGTGCTTGCTAAATTGGGACATTCATTCTGCCTCTTCTTAAAGTGTGATATTTGAGAAAGGAATCTCTTTAAATGCTAATTCTTCCTCAAAAAAAGAAATAATGAAATAAAGAGGAAAACAGTCTTCCGCATCTTGAAATAATTAGGAAAGTGGAGATGGAAGAAGGACATTAAAATCACAACAACAAACAATTAGGCAGAGGCAGGAGACAAGTAGACAGACCAACGACTGCACAGCACCACCATTACTAATAAAACAGTCCTCTCTCTCTCTCCCTCCCCCCCCCCCATTTTTTTAAAGTTAATATGTAACTTTTTAAATTAAAAGTTTTAATATTTTGAAAATGCTGCTAAAATCTCATAGAACATTATTTATTATTGAAAAATCATAACATATCTATTTTCTCCCTTTGCTCCCTTTTATGTTATTTTTTCCAACCCTTATCAATGAATTTATGACCTAGCAAGGATTTAAGCTTAGCCCAATGCTATGCTTGGGTTCGGCTCAATTCTTGTATATGTTAGTTTTTATTATTATTCTTTTTAAACTTGTTAAATGATCAATTCTGGTTATATTTTTATTTTGTTAATTAAAAACAAAAAAAAATAAATAAATGAGCTCTTGCTCTAATGTTTATCCCGAGCTCTCGAGTTCGAACCTTCGTAAGCATATATAATTTCATCCCGAGCTCTCGTATTCGAACCTCGTGAGCAAATATAATTTCACGATTTTCGTGATCCTTATATAACAAAAAAAAAAAAAAAAAAAAAGCAACTTAAAACATTTATACAAAGCAAAAAAGAGTTTGTACACAAATTAATATGTAAAATGGCAATCGTCCATAGCTAATTTGTATTCTAAATAGGGGTTTAGTGCAGCCTTACCGCCGAAGGTATTCTATATATGGTCTCGTCAGCCTTACCGCCGAAGGAAGCTCTGAAGGACCCTTTCAGGTTAGATTTCCATTATCGCCATCTTTGGTTCGTCCACAAAGACATCGGGTAAGATCTAAGATCTTGATGTGAATGACATGCATTAAAGTGATTTTAAAATTATGTATTATTTTTTTATAAAAAAAAAAAGGTTTGAGTTCAAACCCTTCATACATTCTTTTTTTCTTTTAATTTTTATTATGTATTATTTATTCCCCTCCCCCCCAAAACTAGAATCAGAACCTTCTGAAGTAAGGCATACCCTAAAGAGCCAATTCCAATTTCTCTAAACGTGGAATAGTTGAACCGTGGACGTGTCTATCAAGATGTTGATGTTAATCTTCGTCCACTCACCCCCCCAATAGTTCTCATTGTTCTATATAAAGGACCTAACAAAGAACAGTAAACCATCAATGGTGCAACTATGGCACTCACTGAAATAAGGTATCAAATGTTGGTTCTTGTAGTGTTGGTCTGTGTGGCAGCTCAGACTGAGGTTGTAATTGCAAGTGATGATATCTCAACTTTCAATCGGAATAGTTTTCCGGCAGGTTTTGTTTTTGGCACAGCCTCTTCTTCTTACCAGGTAATATTATTATTTTAATGGTTATTTTGTTTAATCAACGGTACGCAAATTCAATTCAAGTGTACATGATTTTGTATGTGTCTTCCACTGTTCAGTATGAAGGTGCAGCAAAAGAAGGCGGTAGAGGACCTAGCATATGGGATTACTTTACACACAAATATCCTGGTCTCTCTCTCTCTCTCTCTCTCTCTCTCTCTCTCTCTCTCTCTCAACAAATTTGTTATTTGAATTTAGGAAGGATTGCGAATGGGAGTAATGGAGATGTAGCCATAGATTTCTACCACAAGTATAAGGTAACAAGATCATCAAACATTATTTTTGGTGCACCTAAATTATGGTTGTTTAATTTCATTTTGTTAAACAGAGATTTTGGTATAATGAATTTCTTTCCAAAAAAAAATTGTCGCAGGGGGACGTGGGAATAATGAAGGAAATAGGAATGGATGCTTTCAGATTCTCCATCTCTTGGTCTCGAGTTTTGCCGAGTAAGATCGAATGCAACTTTTAAATATAATTAAATAAAATAACTCTATATTTTAGCATTTTTAATTGTTATGTGATTGATTATTTTATTATCTCAACTGGTAAAAAATAATAATTATTGAATTACGATCTAAGAGTTAAAAGTTTACTAATTATCGACACTTTTGAGAGGGGAAATTTGAACTCTTGGACTTGTTGATGCCTCTGAATTTTTGTCAAAGATAATAGCGCAATTAGCCGTGCCTAATGTCAACAACCCATGATGTTCGATAATTTATTATTTTTTTCACCATGAAAAATTGAAAATCATGGGACCTTTTCCCATCTTTGTAATCGTTCCTGTCTAAAAGCAGCCAATGTTAATGGTTGACAGAAGGAAAGCTAAGTCTAGGAGTTAACAAAGAAGGCATCAAATTCTACAACAGTCTCATTGATGAGCTCCTATCTAATGGTAAACAATCTCTCTCTCTCTCTCTTCCTCTCTCTCTCTCTCCCTCCCTCCCTCCCTCCCTCCCCGCTTGTTTATGGACCAAATGCTTACAGGTCTGCAGCCTTTTGTGACTATCTTCCATTGGGATCTTCCACAACATCTAGAAGATGAATATGGTGGTTTTTTGAGCCCTGACATCGTGTAAGGACCACACTTTCTTGTATGAGAATTCAATATTTCTCTTTCTTTGTTTTTCTTTTTTTTCCCGACAATAATAAAAAAAAAAAAAAATGAGCTACCTAAATGGAAATCAGAGGCCCCTAGCTCAATGAATGACATGACTAAGAGGCCCTAGCCTCTTGCTCAATAAATGACATGACTAAGAAATGACCTGATAATAATAAATAATATAAATCTAGATATCCTTAAATGGAATTAATAACAGTCAAGGAGTATCTCGGGCCTCTAAGTGAACAACTTCCCATTTCTTAGTTCTTTCACCAATTGAATATGGACTAAAGCTAGCTATTCCAACCTAACCAAAACTATGTATGGCAATCCGCAGGGATGACTATAGAGATTTTGCAGAACTTTGCTTCAAAGAGTTTGGGGATAGAGTAAAGCATTGGATAACCCTAAATGAGCCTTGGACCTATAGCGCTGTAGGCTATGACTTTGGACACTTCGCACCCGGTCGATGCTCTAAATGGGTTAATTCCGATTGTATTGCTGGTAACTCTGCTACCGAACCTTATATTGTTGGACACAACTTGCTTCTTGCTCATGCAGCTGCCGTGAAGATATATAAGCAAAAATACCAGGTATATGCATTGGTTCTATTGCTTCATGTTTGTCTTAAGTAATCCAAGTTCACAAAGCAAAGTTAAGAGAAAAAAATAGTCTTTCCTTTTTCTTTCCTTCTTAAACACGATTGAAGTGTGCAAGAGGCTTTCGTGCACTAGCATTTGCAATCAATAGATTTTGCTTTTGATTCTTATATATAGGTTTTCCTATACCCCTTTATTTGCCTTTTAAATAAGGCTATCTATATAAATGAGCACAAACCTGGACTGAATCTCAGCTTGTTTACTAAACAATCTTAAAACCTATGCTCGAGCTTAGCTCGATAAGTAAAATGAGTAAATCGAGCCATTAGCTGCTAACGAGTGGTGTAGTTAATTTGCAGTGCTGTTAAACAACAAAACCCATGAGCTGAGAAAGTTCATTTTAAATGAAAAACTTTTTTATTCAAGTTTTGAGTGTATGCCTTATGAAAGATTTGTACCTTCTCAATAGGCGTTACAAAAAGGCAAGATTGGAATTACATTGGTGTCCCACTGGATGGTACCATACTCAAATAGTGTAGCAGACAAGAATGCAACACAGCGAGCCATTGATTTTATGTTTGGATGGTAAGAGCAAAGAAAAAAGGATTTTCATATTATATGTAAAAACTGGCCTCTTATTACATTTTTTGTATACAAATTCTTATGTTGTAGGTTCATGGATCCATTGACCTTTGGTGACTATCCACAAAGCATGCGAGACCTTGTAGGGAAAAGATTGCCCAAGTTCACAGAAGAGCAAACCATGTTGGTAAAAGGCTCTCTTGATTTCCTCGGACTAAATTATTACACTGCATTTTATGCAGTTAATAATCCTGTTCGTAATGCCACTAACCTTAGCTACTCAACTGATTCTCAAGTAAATCTTACACGTAAGTTTGAGCCTTTCGATAAAATAAATTTCCTTTTCCAACAAAAAGAATAGTAATTTTATTTTTATTTTTTTATTTATTTATTTTTTGTCAACTTTCCAGCGCTAAGAGATGGTGTCCCCATCGGCCCACCGGTATGTGTAAAAGATATATACAACTAGTAATCAAATGAAACACCTTTATGCAGAAATTATATATAGTTTTCTTTTCTTTCCTTTTTTTTTTTTTTTTTTGGGTGATAGTAGTCAAACGATTCATTTTCAGGCTGGTTCGACTTGCTTTCATGTTTATCCAAGAGGACTTCGAGATATTCTAATCTACATAAAGAAAAAATACAACAGTCCGTTGATCTATATCACAGAAAATGGTTTGTGAATTCAGCTTATCATTTTCGTTCTTATGGGAAATATAAATTCCCTTTTCAGCAAAGTGTTTGCATTGCAGGAATTGATGAGGTGAACAATAGCACATTAACTCTTGAGGAAGCCCTCAAGGACCCAATGCGGATAGGTTACTACTACAGCCATCTAAGATCCTTGAAGAAAGCCATTGAGTGAGTTTTTATCAACTTTTCTTCTTTTTGTTTTTGTCTCCACATAGATATAATAACCATTACAGTGGTATCATACTAGTGGCCAAAAAAAATTGACAGGAGGCGAACAGGGTTGGTACCTTCTCTTGGGATTACTATAAAAATCTCCACCTGCTCTGGTGTTATGCATTTAGAACTGAAATTGTTATGAACTCAATTTTTTTACAGGGATGGTGTAAATGTGAAAGGTTACTTTGCATGGTCATTATTGGACGATTTCGAGTGGGGTTCTGGTTATACAGTTAGAATGGGCATCAACTTCGTGGACTACAAAAATGAAGATAAGAGATATCCAAAGCTTTCGGCAATTTGGTTCAAGAAATTCCTCGGAAAAACAGAATGAGAACTAAGAGCAGCTTTTTAATTATTATTATCATTTTACTACATATTGTATTTACTTGAACAGCCTTCTATTATCACTTTTGGTTTGGCAATGTGTGTTCAGCATCAAATTCCAAACACTAATAAAAGCTGCAAGCGATAAGATCATGTCCTTATTGTTCATTCCAATTGTTCTTGTAATTCTAGCCGATTTACTATTGTATTCTCTCTTTTTTTGGGGTATTATTACATAAGTAGTTGTTTTTTCCTATGTTGTATTTTGTATCTACAAAGATAAAATATCTTGCAAGTAATTAAAATAGCAGTTCCTATTTGAGAAATTTGATATTAGATTCCACTAATATTAAATATTTTATTAATAAAACAATTATTTAAATTTATTTATAATAAAAATTGACTTCTACTTGTAAAATCCTAAATTTTTTGTATCAAAATATTTTATTTCGTTTTATTACAAATATAATAAAATAAAATACATATAAATTAAGATAAATTAAAAAAAAAAGTTAAGAAGTTTCTAAAAGCATCGAATCAACCGATATTTTACTATTATACTATTAGTTAAATTATATAGATAGAGAAATAGGCCTAGAGAATTCGTTCCTTAATCAATCTTACTGTTAACTCGAATCATATTAATTAAGATCAATAAATTATTTAAAAGATAAAAATAAAGTTATTGAAACAGCCAGAGAAAATGTTTCCAAATGTTTGTTTTTGGCTCCCATGTGTTCAAATCACAGGGACCCATGACCACAATTTGGCAAATGTACAAATCGGCCGGCCATTTTGGAGTTTTTCCCGTTGGCTACCAAACCTCAAAAATATAAAAACTGACCGATGGGACATTTAGGTAAGGACATGTACTTTGTCTATAAATACCCATCAACTGGGTAAATGTGAGTATAGGTGTGTGAAGCTATTGTAGAGCATGGGGAAGAGGATTGGTAGCTATAAAAATCTAAGGGCACTTTGGTTTGTAGTGGTTGTTAATTATTTGACTGGGACAGGATTGGTAGTACCATCATTCAATCGAAGTAGTTTTCCGGCGGATTTCATTTTTGGGACAGCCTCGACTGCTTACCAGGTACTATTACTTTGCTTCTAGTTCTCCATACTTATTCAATTTCACTCCCCGTCTTCAATTTTCTTATGATTTGGATTTCTCAGTATGAAGGTGCTCCCAAAGAAGGTGGAGGACCTAGTATTTGGGATATTTTTACCCACAAATATCCAGGTCTCTCTCTCTCTCTCTCTCTCTCTCTCTCAATCATGTAAGATTTGGGTATGCAGACAGAATAGCTGATGGGAGCAATGGAGACAGAGCTGTTGATTTTTATCATCGTTACAAGGTAATTAAATTTTCCACTCGTGCGTTATAAGCTTCAGCTACCCCATACGCATTTGTGGGGGATGGGTTGATCAGATGAGGTCCATTTCCTCCATATCTTTTGAATGGACCAATACTGGTAATTGACATAATAAAAGAATGATGTTATGTTTTCATTTAACAGGAGGATGTGAATACAATGAAAGAAATTGGATTGGATGCTTTTAGGTTCTCCATATCTTGGCCCAGATTATTGCCTTGTAAGCTCATTAAGCTCCATTGCCCCCATACAAGATAATTTTCATTTCATCAATTTAACCCTCCCCCAGTATTAATTTTTCTTGTTATAATATTCTTTTTTCTTTCATTTAGTCTCAAATATATGGTTAAGATGGAAAGCTAGACGGGGGAATAAACAAAGAAGGGATCCAATTCTACAGCAATCTCATCGACGAACTCATATCCAAAGGTCAGAGCACCCTCTATTTTCTTTTAAGCAAGTGTGTGATTTAGACTTTGGGCAACAGCCCAATTTGACCTAGAGCTAAATCAGGACCAGCCCGTAACTTCTTTCTTGTGCTTGATCGATTCGTATTCGATAATCAATTTATTGATTTTAACAATTTGAATTAACTTTTACGCTCACTGAGAGATGACTTATCTCAATACCTATTTTTTCATTTTAATCGTAAGGTCTGTCAGCTCGTAAAATAATAATTTAACTTGCACAGATGGTAAAGAACATTTTCAATAGAAAAAGATCTTTATAATACCTCAACCAATAGCCACCCTTAACTATTCTCATCCAAGCATGAATCTTCACACAAACAAAAATCCTGAATTACCCTATCAAAGATCATTAGAACATAGTAAAGACAATAGCAACAAATCCTTACTCCACCCTAAACCTTTGACAACGGCAAAACTTCAAATCATTTAGATAACCATTTGACAAAAGTATGACTTGAGCACTCTTGTATAGACCATATCCATCTATTTTAAATGAGCTTAACATACCTAACATGACAAAAGACTGTGGTTTTATATTATGAAACACAACAGGGATGATTTCAGAGATTTTGCAGAGGTGTGCTTCCAAGAATTTGGAGATAGAGTGAAGCACTGGATCACCTTAAATGAGCCATATGGTTACGGTGTTGGTGACTAAGATCTTGGCATCTTGGCACCTGGCCGGTGTTCCAAGCGGGTGTCTTCAGCTTGCCGTGCTGGTGACTCCGCCACGGAGCCATATTTGGTCAGCCACCATTTGCTTTTATCTCATGCAGCTGCAGTCAAATTATACAAAGAAAAATACCAGGTAACTGCAAACTCTGTTTAGATCCTAGACCCCCTGGAATTACACGTAATGTATTAGTGGTTCAATGCCCCATATTTTGACATTATTATCACTTGGAAGTACTAAGCACAGACTTATGCTACCTTTCGAAATTGCCTTGGGGAGAACTTTCCAAATATTGTCTGTGGGACACAAAATAAATACATATTTGGAGTACAACATATGTTAGACCACACGTTTTCAAAATTTTCAAAACAATCCATGGAAGATTTTGTCAAATTCATCATTCTTTGAGCTTGTGCCTTCGAACTAACATTTTCCTCATGCATATTAAAATGTCTTGCATAGAAGATTTGTCTAATAACTAACTGGTATCTCAATCCCTTAATTTTTGTCCACAATAATCATGACAAATAGCATTTTTAAAGCTGTTTCTCTTTTTAAATAGTCTCCAGTGACTTGAGTATCTTCGATGCAGGCAAATCAGAAGGGGAAGATAGGGACCACACTAGTGGCTGCATGGGCAATACCATACTCCAAAACTAAAGCAGACAAGGAAGCAACCCAAAGAGTTCTCGACTTCTCTTATGGATGGTGTGTATCTCTATATTATTTCAAAAGATCAAACCCAGTTGACTTTGAGACCCCACTTCGCAAAATTTGGCACAGGCTTATGGATCCATCAACCAAAGAAGAATATCTGCCAAGCATGCGTGCCATGGTCGGACACAGATTACCAAAATTCACAAATGAAGAATCTAAAATGGTCCAAGGTTCTTTTGACTTCACTGGACAACTACTACACCACATCTTATGCAGCCGATATTTCTTCCATCAACAATGTCAACAAGAGTAAATTGACCGATTCTCGTGCAAATAGTACTGGTAAGCATGTCCCATATACTAAGATAACCTATAGTGGTCATAGAAAGAATTGCTCAAATGAATGTGACAAATACTTCAAAACAACAAAATCTTGGTTTCTAATGTATTTAACAAAACACTTATAAAAATACACCCAGGACCTTACAAAGTCATTAAGGGCTTAGTACCCAGATGGCACTTCAGAGCAATATCAAATCAGACATTTCACAGAAAATGGGAGCCCCTTCCTAAACATCAAGGAGATGGAAACAATAGTCTACCTCTCCCTCTCCCAAAAATACACTTTTTGCCAAGCTGGGAAAAAAAAATGCCAAACTAGAGGTTCATAGTTTTAGTACCAAATGTCATCGTTTGCTACATTGACATGTAGATTCATATTAGATATCATAAAAGTTTCTGCATTGACCAGGTTATATCTTTTGAGTGAAACTGATACAACTTCGCGCTCTTTATTGTTGTCACAGTGGAGCCCAATGGAGCTTTAATTGGTCCTCGGGTAAGCCTATTACAATCAACTGTAGAAGAAACTAGCATTATTCTTATTTAATCTTTCACCTAAAAAAGTAACATAATTTAATTTTTCTAGATCTCATGCCCATTTGTGCTATGTTGATCTTGAACTGTAGGCTGGTTCAAGTTGGCTCTACGTCTATCCTAAAGGAATTCGAGATTTTCTTCTTTATTCAAAGAGAAGATACACTAATCTGGTTATTTACATTACTGAGAATGGTAGATTATAATTTCAAACAGCTTTCAAATACGACAGAACTGTAAATTATTTTTCATTTTTGAGGGAAAAATCAACTAATTAATGTTAAGTTACTAAAATTTTGATGAAGGTGTGGACAAGGTAAACAACGCAACGGTATCTCTTGAAGAAGCTCTAAAAGACACTATAAGGATTAGTTACCACCATCAACATCTCACAATGCTACAAAAGCCATGGAGTGAGTTTCCCATGATAAAAGTCATGAAATTTTGTGAATTAATTTCATTTACATTCAGATTTGTACTTGATTATTGTTTTCCTAACAAAGTTTCATTTTTGGTGGGGTATGTGTAGGTATGGTGTAAACGTTAAAGGCTACTTTGCATGGTCATTTTTGGATGACTTCGAATGGAGTTCAGTGTATACAGTTAGATTTGGTATCAACTTTGTAGACTACGAAAAAAACTAAAAAGATACCCAAAACGCTAGGCCATTTGGTTCAAGAATTTTCTCCTTGAATAGGGAACATGAGGTAGCAGTGGTAACATACTCCTCATTTGATCTATAACATTGTACAATCACATGTCCTAGGAATTGTCATCATCTCATAAACCATCAATCATGAAAAGATCAAAATTTCTCATTAGTCTCGCAAAGATCTGCGTCCAATCACAGCCTAGTGCCATGAATAAAGTTTCGACCAAGGCATAGACCATCTAAAAAAGGATGAAAATCCAGTACCATTTTGCCAGTCATTTCTCTTTCAGCATGGTAACCATACGAGATAATGATATAGTACATCCAATGGTAATTATTGAAAAATCGAGGGTTTAAATTACGGACTGATATCTGTAACCTAAATTAGCATCTGTTGAAACCTCCGCAAGGTACCTTTTGCAGAGGCAATCCCTCCGATGTTAGCACCGTAGAGAAGCATTTCAGATTTGAAGAGCATCCGCAATAGATCCTGCCAGACTCAAAACTTCAAAAGGAGCTCTGTTTCCAATGGCTTTCACAGTAAGTGGGCATGAATCTGTTATCCAGAAGTAGGAAAATGCACTCTCCGAGCCTACAAGAAAAACCAAAAAAATAAAAAAGAAAGAACCAAAATGTTAAATGGCAGTGACAACTCCCTAAGCACCAAAGCATGGATTTCCTACAAGAGTATTCATGGAACCATGTGGCCAATTACCATCATTCTTGTGAGTGAACCGTTCCCACGAGTGCTTTGGAAACACACCATGTGTGACATAAGCGCTAACCTTGGTTGCACCATGAGCCGCCAAAACTTTCTGAAAAGCATGTTGAGAAGAGACATTTGAAAACTGTATTTGGATATCTATGATACTTAAATGAAAAGAGCCAACGTTGGTATGCATGAATATAAGCTCATCAACCAAGACACAGATAATCTATTTGGTCTTGAAAGCATCCAGGTCCTTAGCAGACTAAAGGAAAATCTGTCTATGATGTCCATCCATTGCAGCAAAGCATTATGCAAATTAGAGGACAACTCCCCCCCCCCCCCCCGGAAAAAAAATTACTTAATGAAAATGAGAGCAAAATCCTATAAGTATAGAGGGAGAGAGGGTGTGGAAAAAGTGTCTAGGTTGACCAACTCTTTGATTAAAATGATTTCAAGATAGAATTTTCTGTTAATGTACATGCAAACACTTCTAAAAAGAGATACTCTTGGTCCAAAGAAGAGCCTTTTCCAAGCTCATCCAAACATTATCTTAATCCATTAATACTTCAACAAGGAGCTCACCCACTTTTGCAACTTGACACAATATGTGCCCCTATGAAGGCACCATGCCTAAGGCACCATAAGGCACAACTAGCACCTACAGTGCCATTGCCAATCTAAGTTGGTGCAAGAGAAAAGGCCACAAGAACTACTTTTCATCTAACTTATTGCAAAATATCAAGGAAGAATATATTGTAGACCTCCCTCAAGTTTCAACAGGATTATATACTTGAAGAATAGAGATAGGCAGGAAAATTGCAATGTGTAACAAAGGTTGATTACCTGGCATTCTATTAATGTGCCCCCAGACTGGACCAAATCATCAACAATGACAACATGACAACCAGCAGGATTACCCTCCTTAATTCGAACAATCCGTTTATCCTCTTCACGAACCTTTGTGCAGATCACCTGCCAGGAAATCAATTACATAAAAAGGACCAAAAAGATAAATAACAAGAAACAACCACATGAACTTCTGCAATAAACCAACCATCGGAAAGTGATCTAACAGCTTGTGGAATCGTTTCCAAGCTCCATCATCTGGAAATGCAACAACTACCTAGAGAGAGGAGAAAAAAAAAAGCATTAAATAGGCATGTAATGCTTGCAATTCTGATCCAAAAACACTTGAAAAACAAAAATAATGTACCCAACAACTTGGCCAACAGCAGAGGCAACAAACTTAGATCGAAAGGGTAAACCTTACATTTTCTGCATCAGGAAGCTGGTGAAGGCGCTGCTTCAGCATTGGGATTCCAGTCTCAAAACAAGGTAAAACATGATCTCCAAAATAGAATCTTTCCTACAAAGTGAGACAAGTTTAAAGATCAGAGTAGATTCAACAACTCTGTGAAATTGTTGATAACTATTATCAGGAAAATCTTTAAACACCAAGGTGCAACCCGATTCATAAGGCTAAGCCAAGTCTATATTTCAAATTATAATATAAAGAACAATGGGCTTTCAGTCCAATATTTTGAAAATCCTCCAAAGAGCAACACTAGTAGGGCAGGGAAGAGAGAATCAGGAAGAGAAAAGGTGGGCTAGGAATGCAACAACAACAACAATAACAACCTGAACCTTAATCCCAAATTTTGGGGTTGGCCGACCATCTGAGAGACAAATATAATATAGATGACAATATATATAGCTAAAATTTTAATACAAAAATAGAGAAGATAACACTAAGACAAATATAGGATAGATGAAAATATATATAATTAAAAAATTTTAAAAGAAAAATAAAAAAGACAATACTACGAAACCGGGGGGACTTATAATGACAAGAAAGATTGTTTAACTTGTTTGAATTTTCCTACGCCACTCATTCCTATCTAAATTTATTTTTTCAATCAAACCCTTAGCTATCATATCTTTATGGATAACTTACAATTAAGTTGTCAATAGCCTACCCTGACATTTCACTAAATCTCCTGTATTTAAATTCTTAGTCCTCCTAACTAGTGCGTTTTTAGATTTTCATTGCACATATCCAAACCACTTCAAACGATACTTTCGCATTTTATCCACAATTGAATTCACTCCCAACTTAATACATATCTCTTTATTTCTAACCCTATTTTTTCTAGTCTTACCACACATTCACCTAAATATCCTTATTTCAACTATAGTCATTTTCTGCTCTTACTGTTATTTAATGGTCCAACACTCGTTCCATACAATAGTGCAAGTCTTGCTGTGATTTTATAAAACTTTCACTTCAAATGCAATGGCATCACACAATCGCAAAGAACTCCATATACTATTCTCCATTTCATCCGACTCACTTGGATCCTATGATTTATATCGCCATGTGTATTGCCATCGTTTTGGATGATAGATCCAATATACCTAAAACGTTCACTTTTTGGTGCATCATGTCCTCTTAACTTGATCGTTTGTTCATCATTTCGATGATTGTCACTAAACGCACATCTCATATATTCAGTTTTTGAGCGGCTTAATCTAAATTCTCTGAATTCTAATATCTCCCTCTATAACTCTAATTTAGCATTAATACCCTCTACTTTTATCGACCAACACTATATCATCCGCAAAAAACATACACCATGATATTTCATGTTGAATGTTTTTTTTGTAATTTCAACTATCACTATAGCAAAAAGGATGGGACTTAATGTCAAAGCTTGGTAAAGCCCAATATTAATTGGAAAGTTATCACTTAAACCACCGCAAATTCTTACATTGGTAATAGTTCTGTCATACATATCCCTAATGAGATTAATGTATCTCAAGGAGATCCCCTTCTTAATCAACATCCACCACAATACATCTCTAAAAATCATATCATATGTTTTTTCTATGTCAATGAAAACTATATGTAAACTGTACTCTAAATGTCTCAATCAACTGTCTTAATAAGTGAATTGTTTCTGTGGTGGATCGTCCTAACATAAATCTAAATTGATTCTGAGACACTTATCTTTAATCTCAATCTATACTTCATCATTCTCTCTCACAGTTTCATAATATAACTCATAAGTTTAATTCTCCTGTAATTGGAACAATTTTGTATGTCTCTTTTATTTTTATGTATTGGTATAAGTGTACTCTCCCTTCTTATTTGGGGTATTTTCCTGATTCACCAGATTTTGTTAAAAAGATTTGTTAACATTACTATTCCAATTTCATCCAAACACTTTCACACCTCGATGGGGATGTCATCGGGTCCTATAGTTTTATTATTGCTCATTTTCTTTAACGCCTCCTTTACTTCATAGGAATGAATCTTACATTTAAAATTCCTGTTGATCTTTTCTACAGGTACCACGAATCACCAATATTTCTTGTACCTTCAACGTTAAAGAGATTATCAAAATAATCTCTCTAGCATTTCCTTATATCCTTATTTGTTACAAGTATACTATTGGTCTCACTCTTGATACATTTAACACCATTTAGATCTTTTCCTTTCCTTTTATTTAGTTTGACAATTCTATAAATCTCTTTTTCTCCATTTTTAGTTTCTAGTTTCTTATATAATTCATTATACACTTTACTTTTTATTTCGTAAATAATCTTTTTTATCTTTTTTTTCGCACTCTTATATTTTTCAAATACATCGCTACTTATCTTACCTTTAAGATTCCTATAGCGCACTCATTTTGTTCGTATAACAATTTGAATTTTCTCATTCTACCACCATGACTGCTTGCCTATTGGAGCCCGATCTCTAGATATGCCAAAAACCTCTCTACCTATACTCTTGACATTATTAGACATTTCTACTCACAGTTTCTGAATCGTCATTAGTGGTGACATTTGAGCATGTCAATAGGGGGACTTCAATGTTAATTTATCAACTCTATGAAGTTACAAGATGTGGGTCTGAAACCTTCAGAAATTTACCATGACCAGCAATGAGAGACCTGATCCCTAGATCACAAAAGGCTAAACCCTGTCAGACACCAACATTAGAAAGGGAGTCTCTGAAAAGATCTCTGTATGAGCAGTATTCTAGCAGCCGATGGTGCGGTCACAACTGGGTAAGACACAGCAGAAATGGTACCAACAAAGTATATTTAGAGGATGAAACAAGAGGAAAGAACGTAAAGGGATAGAGATAAATTCAGAACGAATAGCAGATCCTTCAAGTAGAAGTTAATGCAAAATATCCTGAGCAAGTAATAGACCTCCTAGCCATGAATCAGTGGGGTTTCCGGTAGGTGGCTCAATAACACTTGAAAGGATAAACTGAAACCTGTAGAAAACTAAAGTATATTTGCAGGCATTTTTCCCTCAAAAATCCTAGCATTCCTTTATCTATAGATCATCCCAAAGGGATCAAAAAATTATTCATGCTGCCATCTGTCGTCTGTGAACCTCTTATGGAAAGATCATCCCAACTCAAATCTCATCAGCCACATAATTAGCCTCCACCCAAGATATATTAAAAACCCAAAAGGCAATGGCTGTGAACTTTAATTGTCATGAATCAAACAAAGGACAGTAGGAACTATTGGTCATCATGAGCAATTAAAAAAGCAAGGATAAAATGATAGGACTAGATTTGGAGGACACAAGAGAAGAAGCACAATACGTTTCAAGGAGATACTCCCCGCGAATTGGAGAACAAGGCAAGAAATCTACAGGATCAATCAAAAAAATCATCATCCATAACATAATGATTCTTGAACCAAAGACAAAAATTGCAACATCGAACGCTATAAAAACCTGCAGAGATCTTTCTACCACTTTGGAACCTCTATGGTTCCAATACCTCCACAGTCCCCCCCCCCAAAAACAAAACACAAAAAAAAAATAAAAAAATAAAAAAATAAAAATAAAAATTATTCATTAACATATGTATTGAGGATCTAGTTAAGGGGGGATGGGGTTAGGAAGATAAAGTGATCTAAAAAGGCATTATTACCATAATACAACAACAACAAATTGGCTTTAATCCCAAATTTTTTGGGTCAATCATTTGAGAGATCAATATAGGATAAGAGAGAAAAATAATAAATAAAATAACATAAAATTAAAGAGAGCTTTTCGGACTTGTGTGGTTAGTTTTTTTGGCTTCGATCTTTTCAACTTTGCAAAATTTTTCCTGGTCCCCTTTTCTCCTCTCTTGAAGAATGTCCTCATCCTCCAAATGTATAGCGAAATGGAAGACACAAACAGATGGAACAGCTAAATCTCTCACTGAAAAACATACTCAAGGAAAAATAAGGCAAGTAACCAAACCTGCAGAGCATGAATGTCATAGATGACTAAACTTGTTGGACCACCCCTTGATATGGGAATATTTGATAATATCCTTGCCATTGTAAATGCAGTTGCTACATCCCCCTCCTCTTCCATGCGCTCAAAGGAGCCAGTTGGAAAAAATGGCAGCACTAAGGTGAAGGATGCAACAAAGAGTCGTGGAAGTGCAAATATTACAGAAAGTTGTTCAAAGATGACTCCGGGGGAGCTGAATGATGCCAGAAAGGCAACATGCTGGCCTCGGATATCTTGTGCGTTGTTTATGTAAAGGTTCGGAAATCCATCATCAAAGCTCCTGATAAGTGCACGATAACATCAAAGTTAATAATATAGTAGGGCTGGGAAAAAACTATTGTGAGAGAATTTATACCACTAATAATGGAAAAGAATATCTTGCAAAATAAAGTCCGTGAAATCAGAAAAGAGAAAATTACACATAGAAGTTCTTTATAAAAGCCAATCCTATATCCTCCCAACCAATTCAACAATCAGCTGATGCTGATTATTCTTTTCTAGAAGGAGACAATGAATCATTTCCCTGCTTAACAGGAGCTTCTAAACAGAGAATGAGTAAAGCACAACTTTCTATTGCTTTTTTATCTCATTTTTCCAACAGATTCAAAGGGACACATATGTATAACACTAATTTCAGGTTCCTGGGTAAAAGGACCATACGAATAGGGTAATTTAATGTCAGGAAAGAATTCTGCAGAGATACATATGGGACCTGGTCTTATTAACCATTATTTAAGTCCCACATGCCACACGGCATGTCCAATGTTTATCCTGTCAAACATTGAACACTCCTCAGAATCTTCTTATATGCTTCATAGAAATTTCAAATTATAAATATTAACAGTCCATAATGCTTGTGTTGTTTTACCTATTCAAAAAAATCATTATCTAAGAACAAACTCAATCAACGGTAATGAGTCATAAGAATCTTTTGTTCAAGATAAATATAAAACTGCATGAACACTTTTAAATTATATAAAGTGATTTTGAAATATTTATAGATGACAAAATATTATGTAAAACTGAAATCCGTATTGTATGCTTCAAAATAATATTACTTCAAAGTCCCGACCTAATTTTGAAAATTCTCATTGTAGGGTCTGCATTTTTCAACTTGCTCATGTTGATGTCCATGATTCATAGGTGAGCCAGCAAGGTTAACGCTTAGTAACAAAAAGCAAATACTATTAACAAAGGGGCAGGGAATATCCTAAATGAAGCAAAGAAGGAATATACTGATCTCAAACCCTAGAGAAAATATTCAATATCTCACCCTATCCCTGTGCGTGCCATTCCTAAATAGGGCCAAGAAGAAATATCCTTAGTACGCAAATCGGGTCTTATGTGTCAATCTAGTTGGAACTTGCTATCTTGTTGTAATATCTTCCAAGTGAAAAGTAACAAGAAACAAGTAAAACCATTAAGACAGGACTCTTGGGGGACATAGTAAGCCTCCTTCTAAAACCTAAGGGAGAGATTGGGTGAATCTGCTACTCTTTCAAAGCCTTTATGAAGAAAAGCTTTAGGGGTGATGTGTTTTAGAAAACCTTTTCCAGAATGACTGCTTCCCTCTTTCTCTCCCTTCACATGAACCATAGTGATGAAGGAGCTGATGAGGAAAGGTAGATACAAAGAAAGAATACAGGATAAGGAAGGAATTCAGAGAGACTGAAAGAAAAGAAAATTTAAGAGGGAGAAAGCATAAGCAGGGGAGAAAGGGTACATGAGAATTATTTCATTCAAATTATCAAACACATCCCGAGTGCCAACAAGTTCAGATTGTGAAACTCTTGTAGTAGGGGAGAGTCACTCCCATTGTATGACTCAAGCATCTTGAACCAAACACACACACACACACACATATCTATATCTATCAAATATATTGACTAATTTTACTAAAGAACCTAACCTTTTTATAACCATGGAATTAGCACAAGGCATTCAATCTCCAACTTCAAAAATTATCTCTATTAATTGACTAAAAATTGATATTGATTTTAGAGTTTTTATTAGCTTTTTGCCTTTATCATCTAATCGTTGTAAATTTTGACTGAAAATAAACAACCGGGCACTAAGTATCAACTGTTGCGTCCACTACAGTTGTGCTAACGAGATTAAGAATCCCACTTTGAATCTAGCAAAATACTAAATTTACAACTTTTAGAAAAGATTGAAGACCAAAAAAAAAAAAAAATCAAAAGCCAATAAAAGGCATAAATAATTAATGAATTAAGGTGGGTTTGAAGAAGGTAACACCTCCAATTGACGGACTGAAGTTGAATACAATCAGATTGAGCAGCAACCTTTTGGGCTAGTTCTTCGGACTCTACACAGTAAAAGAGAAGCACTTGCTTCTGCCTTGACTTCTCCATTGTAGAACCCTCTCCCACTTGAATGAAACAACTCAAACCCACCTGTAAATTTTGATTTTTCCAACAAAAAGAACAGAACCCCACATCAGTAATCATTCCCAATTCCATATAAGAACACCTGAAATTCCATTATTAATTAATATTAAAAAGCCCATATTTGATGAAGTTAAGATTAAGAGCAACCAAATATATAGCATTTTGGAGACGAAATACCTTGTATTCGGATTAAAGCCCCGAACCCTCCCTTGCATTTAAGAAGACCATCCAAAGACTAATAGTGCAACAGAGAGAGAGAGAGAGGAACCTGTGGTCACGACCTGCGGAGGACGAGGAGGGTCAAAGCTGTTTATTCGGCCCGCCTGGGAACAACGAGGATAGAAATTAGAAAGAGAAGACGAGGAGGGGGGAGAGGAGACCGAGGGAGAGGAGTTTCACTTTAATAGTGAGAATAGGGCCCACCTCTTTCCGTCATATCGAAGAATTTATTCTTTCGGGAAGTAAATGTCCCACCTGACCCGACATAAATACGATGTTCTAAGATTCAATAACTATCATAAATTCAAATAATAAGACACAATGTAAAAAAAGAATAACTTTAATGAAAATAATTTTATTTTTATATTATTTTTTATATCATATCAAATAAATAAAACATTTATATAAATTGGAGTATGTATATAAAAGTAAAGATATAAATTCAAACTAATCAAATATTCTCTCAAATGTATGATATATCATGTGTATTATTCGAGTATTTTAACAAATGGATCATAACGTATAGGTTAACACAAATATTAAATATGTGTAATATTAATATTTTATGAATATCCATCTAAATTCTTTAAAATTTATCACACTCTTGTTGGATGTCCATTACACAAAAAAAAAGTCTTGTTAAAATCTTATTAGAAAGGATTCTATGAAAAAAATCATAATGAAAGAGGAATAATACATTATTTAAATTGTTTGATAATATACTTATTCACTCCCTTGTGATTTTAATCCCATACATTTTAATTTCTTTTATCAATTGTCTAAATGCAACAGTCGGTAGTGTTTTGCTAAATAAACATGCTAAATTTTTATTTGGAGATATTGAAGACTATTTGATTTCATTCCAATATCGTCATGCAAGAGAAAAACTAAATTTTGTTAATACGTTCACGATAAACAAAATATCAAGTGCTCCAATTATATTCAGATATGGTATTTGAAGATTCAAAATTTCTTCATTTTTCTCCCAAAGTCTAAAAGTATCTTTGCTAACATCAAATGATTGAACGACCATTAAAACATTTAATGAATGAGTTTTATTCATAAAGAAATATTTTAAAGTTTTTGTAGTATAATTTGATTAATGAATCAATATCTCATTTTCGAAATGTTCAATTTGTAAATCATTTAACTTTTGTTTTCAAATTCTCCTTTACTTATTCAATGGTTTCAAAAAAATCTTTTTAAAAGTTCCAATAAAATTTAAATCATCAACATAAATAGCAATGAAAGCAAAATCCATTTCAGTTTTTTTAATAAAAATACATGGATACATTGAGTCATTTATATAGGCTTTATTAAGCAAAGATTCACTTAAACGATTATATCACATTCGCTCAAATTACTATAAATCATACAAAGATTTTTACAACTTGATGAAATAAATTTCTTGAAAATTTGAATCACATATTTTAGACAATTTAAATTTTTCAGGGATTTTCATGTAAATGTTATTATCTAATATCCCATATAGGTAAGCAGTAACTATATTTATCAAATACATTTCAAGTTTTTCACATACTACAAGGGTTACATGAAATCGTAATATAATTGCATTTACGACAAGTGAACATGTATCACATCAAAATCAAAACCTAACCTTTACAAAAATCCTCGTGTTGCAATCGTGCTTTACATCACATGATTTCATTTTTCTCATTTCGTTTTCGTACACTAACTCATTTATATCTTATGGTTTTATACCTTCAGGTATTTAGACTACATATCAAAAACTTTATGTTTAGCAAGTGAATCAATTTCAGATTGGATTTTATCTATCCATTTTGTCCAATAATTACATCTACAACAAGTAAATATGTATCATCATAATTAAGGCCTGACCTTTACAAAATCCTTATGCAACAATCGTGCTTTGTATCACACGATTTTATTTTTCATATTTCATTTTTGTACAAAATATATTTATATTCTACGGGTTTTACACCTTTAAGTGTTTGAACTATAGATCCAAAAATTTAACGTTTAGCAAGTGAATCAAATTCAGATTAGATCGTATCTTTCCATTTTGTTCAATTATTTCTTTGTCGACATTCCACAATCAATTTTGGTTCAAAATTCTTGGTTTCTTTTATAATTTCAAGTGTTACATCATATGTAAAAATATTATCCACAATTGTTTCAACTTTATCCTAACATATTCGTGTAGTGGTGAAATTTATGGAAGTTTTATTTACATGCTTTTCAGGAATTTGAAATTTCAGGAGCTATATTCAACTCTGTAGAAATCTAAATCTCATCATCTTTAATCTCTTGGAATTCTTTATTGTTCAACTCATTTATATAATCATAATTAATGGATTCTCTTGTCTTTCAAGAATTTTTATTGTTAGGGCTAAAAGGTCTATTTTGCTTTAAACGTGCTTTAAACTTATTCATTTCATTACTTGTGTATTGTTCTACTGGGATATTAGGTATAATTGGCATATTTTCTACCAATATATATATATATATATATATATATATGTATATACATATACATATACATATATATATATATATGTATATATATATATACATATATATATGTATATATGATTTTGTAACTCTTTTAGAATCAATGAACACATCGGATAGTCGATTTGCCTAATGTCAAAAAAATTGTTTTGTCAAAATGGCAGTTTGCAAATCTTGCAGTAAAAATATCACTTGTCAAAGATTCAAGATATCTGATGACAGAGGGTGAATCATATCTATTGTATATTCTCATCCTTCTTTGGGGCCCCATCTTAATTTGGTGTGTCGCTATAGAGATATAAACCATACATTAAAAAATTATCATGTGAGAATTATTAGACTCATAATCAAAAGCCTAGTAAAGGGAAGTTATACGGTAATTTGTCAGTTTTATAAATATAAGGGTAAGTTTGGTTTGCGAAAGAGGAAAGGGAGGGGAAAGGGAATATTTATTTCACCTAATAGAAATCAATGGATTTTCTTCATTTTTGTTTGATAGGGATAAAATGGAAGGAAATAGATGATACTTTTTTTCGTTTGGTTGGAAAAAAAAGTTGAAAGAAATATCACATTATTTACTATCATACTTTTGTGAAATAATATTTTTAATATTTCTCAACACATATTTTTTATTTTTTAATTTTAAAATATTTTTCTAAAAATATAAGTTTTTTTTCTAAAAATAGTTATTTAATATATTTTTTATTTTTTTTAAAATTATTTTCATTATTATTTTATATTAAATAAAATTAAAATATTGATGTAAAAAAAGTAAAAAAATAAAATTTAAAAAAATAATTTTTTTAATGAAGGAAATTAAATTTTATTATTTTATATTAAATAAAATTGAAAAAGAAAAAGAAAATAATTTCATAAATATTAAAGAAATATAATAACAAATTTATCTAAAATTTTCATTTCCTTCCATTTTCATCTACTTTAGGACGAAAATGATTTATTAAGAGGAAGGAGAAGTGAATACATCTCACTTTTCTTTTCACTCTACGTTTTATTCCTTACCAAATGAGTGAAAAGTGATATTTTCTTCTATTTTTATTTTTCCTCCCCTTTTTCTTTCACTTTGCACTCCAACCAAACTAAAGTGTTGCTGCAGATAGAATAGCGTGTCCCCAAACAAATATAAAGAGTTTTATTTTCATTAATAATGGTCTAACAAACAATTGCAATTGTTTGATAAATGAAGTAGTTAAACCATTTTGTATATAAATACGAACTACATGATATTCAATGCTAATATCGATAGGCATACAATAGTCATCAAAGGTATGAGATGAATATTTATCAACATTTTCTAATCGAATTATTTTAATTAGATAATTTGAAAACTCTGCTCTTAACTTAATGATTTAAGTAAACAATCTCACAAATGCAAGGTTGTGAATTAATAATAAACAAATATATGATCATTTTATAGATATATCAATTAATATCATAAAATATCTAAAAAGTCTACATGATGTATGAATTAGTCCACATATATTAACATGAATTATTTCCAAAAAATCAGGGGATTCAATTCCCACTTTAATATGTGGAGGTCTTGTAATGAATTTTCTTTGATAACAAGCAACATATGAAAATTCATTTGACTTTAACACCTTTTGGTTTTTCAATGTGTGGTTATACTAATTTTCAATTATTCTTTTCATCATTATTGATTCAACATATCTTAGTCGATCATGCCAAGTGAGAAAAATTTTGAGATCAATAAACTTCTAATTTACTATATGATACATTTCAATTGTATTAATTTTAGTGTAATATAAAAAGAATGCAATTTCTCTGCTATACAGCTCTCTCCAGAAATAATAGTTATAATATATAAATATTCAATATTTATGTCATCTATTGTCTCAGTATGATATATATTTCGGCGGATATCTTTAAAACTTAGTAAAATATAGTGCATTACTCATATAATGCATTATTTATAACTAATTTCGTTCTTTCATAGAGATATATATTTACTCTACTAAAACTTTCAATTAATATTGCACTACTACTTATGATATTAACAGTTGTTTCTCTCATCTTCAAGTTAAATAACAAATTATTAGTTCTTAAGTGTTGTATGTATTGTGACACTATCAACGAGACAGATATCTTATTCACCTTATATCGATCTCAAATTTTCAGCAATATTCATATCTTCTTCAGGAAGAAAATACAAGAGATAATTAATTTTCTTGGATTAAAGTATATTTCATAATAAAAATGATTAAATCAAGTAGAAAAATATATAATAAAGTGCACTACATAACAAAAATATTTAATTAACGTTAAAATAATTATAAAATCAATTTATTTTATACCTTTTTTTTGTCTTATTTTTCATCATGATTTTTCACTTCTGGTGAGTTGATAAATTTGCATGACCACCACAATTATTATAGTAAATTTTCTAACCATGACCATGATTACGGTTACGGTCACGTACACGACCATGACCATTTCCACATTCTCATTCATGTCTAGAATTATCATGAGTTGTCACATTTACTTCAAGAAATAGACTATAATCAGTTGGATGAAATTCATGATTTTTCATTAATAACGTTATTTTATTCAGCCACAATCAAATAAAAAATTAGTAAAAAAATATTTTTTGAAACATTTTCTCGATATTGCTATTGAAGGAACATATTTGAGTCATGAAAAGTGAAAGATGCTTTCTCTAACATATTAAAATCATTAATTTTTTCTCTCCACATAATTTCAATTGAGAACTAATTTTAAATAAGACTAAATTATATTTACTTATTGATTTGAAATCTTAGAATCTCAAATGAATCAAATCAAAATGAGTTTTTGGAAAAATGACCTTCTTTTGATATATAAACCTTTCCTCCAAATTATGGAATGTAAGGTTTTGGGTATTTAATGATACAAATACTGATATAATTAACAAAGAAACATATAGAAATAAAGAATTCATATTAAAAGTTTATAAAATTCCTCTATATTAAATTATAAGATGATAAACATAATAATATATCATGATTATCTGATAATGCTTCTTTCTTTTATTTTCTTTGAATAATATTTCACTTCAGTTGGTCAGAACTCCATGCTCAATTGGTCAGAGTTTATATTGATAGCGTGTTATAAAATTCAAAAACTATGATAAACTTAAAGAATAGAATGCAATGTAAAGAGAATAATATTATATAGAATGATCTTATTTTCTCTATTGTTTTTATGTATCTCCAATACATTAAACAAATTGGGAAATTATATAAATTAGGATATTTACATAAAAAGAAAGACCTAAAGTCAAGGTAATCAAATATTTGATTAAATATTTACTTTTCAACTATTAACATAAGTAACATATAGCACATATTAAATATATGTAACTTTAAATATTTTATGGATATCTATCTAAATTCTCTAAAATTTATAACATACGATAGTTAATACGAGTCAAATTAATCAGGACAAAAAAAATTGATTATTAGATACTCATCGATCAAGTACAAAAAAAAAAAAAAAAAAAAAAAAGTTGACACCTACTGAACCTTTGAGGAAGAGACAACAACCTGCTATGGAAAACTACACCAGTTGATCATTGATCTGGACTTCTAAAAGCATCGATTAGGAATCTCCACAGCTACCCCCATAAATTTTTTGGCATGTAAAAGATGGATTCAACTAAGATGACTCCACCATTATTAATCTGGACCCAAAATACAAGATGTATTCAACATTCCAACTATGGTTGAAAATCATGAACCTGCTAAAAACGATCATCATCCCAAACTTGAGGTGCACGTTAAGAGACATGCACTCAAAGAGAGGAAGTGTTTGCCAATGAGTTCTAGCTCAAGTGGTACCACTCTCCCTCCCTTTATAATAGATTCGGATTTGAGTCTCTCTATATATCAAAAAAAAAAAAAAGAGGACGTATTTTTACCTTTTTTGCATGCGCTATGTATATATTTTGTTGGCAATCGTTACATCACCTGGCTAAATCCTAATCATTTTTAATTTTTTAAAAATTAAAAATCATGGATAGTCAAAATTTTATCCCAATTTATCAAATAATCACCAAACTTTTTAGATATAAAACTTGACAGCCAGTTAAAAGTTTAAAATACCAATACTAACTTAGGACATTTTGATCAGATCATACAAAATTATTGGATATTTCAAGATTTAAGTTGTGTCATAATATCATATTTTAAAAAAATGGAAAAAAAATATCTGGGTCATCATTTATCATAATTGTATAATTTTTTTTCTTTCTCTTATTGGTCATACCAAGGTAGAGAATTAATTAATACACTATCAGAAAATACGGCTTCAGCGACAAAAATTAGCGACGAATAGTTATCCATCGCTAATTAATAACAAAATTACGACGGAATTGCGACGGAAAAATTAGCGACGGAAAATTCCGTCGAAAAAAATTCCGTCGCTAATCCGTCACCGAAACAAAAAAAAAAATCGGACCTATTAGCGACGGAAAAATTCCGTCGGAAAAAATTCCGTCCCTAATCCGTCGCTGAAAAAAAATTCGGACCTATTAGAGACGGATTAGCGACGGAAAAAATCCGTCGCTAATAGGTCCGAATTTTTTTTTATTGAATATAATTTTGTTTTTCTATTAAATATAATTTTGTATTTTTATTAAATATATTTTTATTTTTTATTAAATATAATTTCTATATTTATTAAATATAATTTTGTATTTTTATTAAATATAATTTTATTTTTTATTAAATATAACTTTTTATTTTTATTAAATATAATTTTGTATTTTTATTAAATATATTTTTATTTTTTATTAAATATAATTTCTATTTTTATTAAATATAATTTTGTATTTTTATTAAATATAATTTTTTGTTTTTATTAAATATAATTTTGTATTTTTATTAAATATAATTTTGTATTTTTATTAAATATAATTTTTTGTTTTTATTAAATATAATTTTGTATTTTTATTAAATATAATTTTTGTTTTTATTAAATATAATTTTTATTTTTACTAAATATAATTTTATTTTTCTATTAAATATAATTTTGTATTTTTATTGAATATAATTATGTGTTTTTATTAAATATAATTTTTATTTTTATTAAATATAATTTTATTTTTTATTAAATATAATTTTTATTTTTATTAAATATAATTTTGTATTTTTATTAGATATAATTTTTTGTTTTTTAAATATAATTTTATATTTTTATTAAATAAAATTTTATATTTTTATTAAATAAGAGTATTGTATTTTTAATATTAAGAGTTACAAATAAAGTATAGAAATAGAAAACAGATAAACCAATAACATAAATGTAATGGTGACATGGTGGTTAAAACTCTCAAGTTTTCTCTCTCACACCCGGGTTCGAACCTGAGGGAGAGCATATTTTCAGAACATTTACAGCACATTTACGTGCGGGCGGGTCGGGTTTCGGATGGTGGTGGAAGCGGGTCGGGCGAGCGGGTGGGTCGGATGTCCAGCTTTCGGTATTTGGGTTTGGTCTTACTAACTTCACCGACGGATTAGCGACGGAAAATTTCCGTCGCTGAAAATCCGTCGCTAATCTGTCGGTAATTTGAAAATTCTAAAATAAAATTAATGACGGATTTTTTAGCGACGAAAAAATTCCATCGCTAAAAAATCCGTCACTGATCCTTTACTAAAATTAGCGAGGTAACTTTCAGCGACGGAAATTTGGGTATCACTCCGTCACTGAAGCCGTGTTTTTTGATAGTGATATTGCTAATCCCTTTACCCTACCAAATTATGAAATATTACTCTTATTATAAAATGTTCGATTCTATAAATTCAACTCCTCATTCCTTAAATAAATTGGCGTTATAGTTTAGTTTGATTTGTCCACATCAACGGGAAATACATACTACATTGACAAATTCGCACAAAATCTAAATTCATGTAAGTTTATAATTAATCTATATGACGCTTTGCTTATGATATTAACAATTAAACACTGATCATACCTCCAAAAGAGTAAAATCAAATCCTTATTGTTTTGTCTATTAATTTTATTAATATATATATATATATATATATATATATCTCAAAAGGTTCAAAAATAGTAATGGTTATAGAAAGTTATAAGTCTAAATATTTTGTATTTAATGATATCATTCTCATGTTAGTAGGCTTATACACTACAAAAAAATACCGAATTAGCGACAGATTTAGTTACGAAAATATCAAAAAAATTCGTCACTAAATTGTTTAGCGACGGATTTAGCCATGAACTCATATCTGTGGCTAATAACGCGTCGCAAAAATTTAACCACGGATTCAGAAATCCGTAGCTAAATTTAGCCATAAATTCAAAATTTAGTCACAGATTATAATTCATGGCTAAATTCGTGGCTAACTTTAGCCACGGATTCAAAAATTCGTGGCTAAATTTAGCCACAAATTTAGCTGCGAATTGATGAATTCGTGGCTAAATCCGTGGCTAAATTTTTCATTTTATATTTTAATTTTAAAAGCCGTCGGCCCATTCACCGGCCCCCGCTCGTGTATGAACCAATTTCCTGTTGCTTTATATTTTTGTAAAAAATGTGCATTTATCCAGATACGAACCTGGGACTAAGAGAACATCTGGAGCGTTCTCAACCACTATGTCATATTAACTTATCTGATATACCTTTTTTTTTTTTTACTTCATTACTTTCTTTCTAAATTTTACCATTAAAAATACAATTTACTAATTTAATAAAAATATAAAATATAAAATTATATTTAATAAAAATACAAAATTATATTTAATAAAATTAAAAAATTATCTTTAACAAAAATACAAAATTATATTTTAAAAAATACAAAAATATATTTAATAAAAATCAATACCCTAATTTAATAAACATATAAAATATAAATTTATATTTAATAAAAATATAAAATTATATTTAACGAAATTTCAAATTAGCGAAAAATTTAGCCACGAACATATTCATGGCTAATTAGCCACGAATTTTTGATCTGTGGCTAAATTTTGCCACGAACTTCGAATTCGTGGCTAAATTTTGTCACGAATTTCGAATTCGTAGCTATTTAGCAACGGATTATGAATTTCGCCGCTAAATTAGTGACGCATAATTATTTTCGTCGCTAAATTAACGACAAAAAAGGATTTGTGACAAATTAGTTATGAATTTAACCACGAACAAAAATTTGTTACTAATTAGCCACGAATTTTTGTTCGTGACTAAATTCGTGACTAATTTGCAACGAATTCTATTTTTGTCGTTAAATTCGTGGATAAATAGCGACGAATATTTTTCGTGGCTAAAGTTCGTGGCTAAAATCATGTTTTTTTTGTAGAATTAATATCCAAAATCATAGGTAGTAGTGTCATTTTATTTTACAAGGTCACCAATTACTTCTTTTTTTTTTTGGGTCAAAAATCTCCTTTTAGGGAATAGATTATACTAATTCTCCAGCCATTTATTAATTATTATTGGTGCTAAGAAGGCGGAGAACAACCATTCTCTCTTGTGCTTTTAAAAGAGGGGAAAGACATGTAGGATAGTCTTCACTGCTCAAATTATTAAAAACTAAACTAAAACTGAATCGATGAAAATTGTAATTGAAATTAGTTTTGAACTGGATTGGAGCTACAAAGCAAAAGTTTCAAGTTAGATTCCCCCAATCAAAGAATCAAAACTAAAATCATTCCTGAAACAAAACCTAGATTGTGAAACTAAAAATAAAAAATAATAATAATAATAATAATAATAATAATAATAATAATAATAATAATAATAATAACAATAACAATAAAACTTATATTAAATGAAAAACTAGAATTTGAAGTTTAAACCCTTTTTTATTAAATAAATTTTGAATAAAATCATAATTTTCTATAAAGATTGTAAAGCTTTGTGTAATAATAACATCACTGTTTAAAAAGTAATATATAATACGTTATTAAGCAAAAATTCTTAACAAAAAATATAT
Organism: Dillenia turbinata; assembly: GCA_037126225.1. Taxonomy (NCBI): domain Eukaryota; kingdom Viridiplantae; phylum Streptophyta; class Magnoliopsida; order Dilleniales; family Dilleniaceae; genus Dillenia; species Dillenia turbinata. The sequence continues at coordinate 1,871,075 of JBAMMX010000013.1, forward strand.
TTAGAGACCAAACTATGGGTAAGGGCTCAAGTTCTAGTTTTGAACAAAATATAGGAGAGGAAAAAATACTTCTCTCCTTGCATAATCTGTAGCACCGGATAATTCTGAATTGTGATATGTACTCTAAGTAACATGTTTAAAATTTTTATATATTTTATAAAAATAGAAGAAGTATAGTTAATTTAAATATAAATGTGAATTTCTGTTCCTTGAGTTGTCTGAAAAACCCTCTAAATACTTGACTAATAGTTTCTAAATTTTAAAGTCTCTGATCAGTAAAACAATCGGTTAATTGAGTACTCGATGATTAGTATTTAGTGGGATTTGACTTTTCTAAGAGAATTTACCTATTCGGGGAGCTTTTAGTGTGTAGTAAATAATCTCTTCAAAATTTTGATTTTTCTTATCAGTAGTCGATAGTGACCATTTCTTAGTGATTTATTGTCTCTTCGGTGTAATGTGAAGTGTGGATTGTCCATAGACAGTGAAGTTGAGAGAATAGAATATTTTATGATTTTTACAAATCTATTGGTACACCCAATTTTCTATACCATTCGGTATATTACACTTCACTTATATTTTCTCCAACGGTTAATATTTGGACCATCGGTGGATGTCCAATTTTGAGATCCGTTGATATGCATTTTGACATACCTTTCTCGGCCTTTTGGCTAAGATTAAGAAATGCATTTTGACAACTCCATCGGTACCTTTGCTACACATATATGAATATATATCTCATCGGTGTATTGACCAAACGACACTTTCAATCGATGCCTTCTATTTACTATACATGTTCGGTCACCCTTCAAATTTCTAATCGGTTATATTTGAATAAAATTGCTGGTTGGTCATACTTTTTTTCAATTGTTCATCATCTATTATTTGTGACATTCACGCACATTTATTTAGCCATCACTTCTTTCACACTTTCCACTCGCTGCCTTTAGTGACCCCTCTATATTCATGTTTCAAATTGCCACTTTCGGTTGCTTGTGTGCCATAGGTTGTTTTTTTTTTTTTTTTTTTTTAAAAAAAATTTTGAAAATCTCATCGCTAGTCATTTTAAGATAGTTGTTCGGTAATGTGTTAATCTATCGGTGGACATTCAACTTTATTTTTCAATATATTACCGTTTGTTTGTAGACTATTGGTGATCATTTTGTTAGATTTCTACATGTTCCATCGGTACCGAACAATAGATCAATTTTCACATTTTTTCAATCCCGTTCGGTTACCTTAGACAACACTTGTAATTTTCTAACCGGTGCAATTTTTCCTCTCCTATTCGGTTACCCATGTGCTGAACAAATCTTTTCTTGTAAGTTATTTATATCCTTCGATAATTGTATTTAACTCTCATTTTGCTTATCGGCAATACCCATCGGTAGTCACATTTAATCTTTCATAATTGTTGACTGGAAATTGCAATTGAAAAGTTTGGACACTTGAATAAATCCCTATCGGTACACACACACATGCCTACTACATTTCCGTCCAAATGTTTTTGTCGATTGTGATTCCATTTTCACTTTCCCCATTGGTTATTCTCCCCATTGGCTACTTTGACCATCGGTGCACACCTCAAACTTCAAATTTGATTTGTTTGGCCGAACATGCTTTGATGGAGTTTTGAACACATAGCCCATATCTCCTCCAAAAAGAATTTTGTCACTAAGACATTCAAACCCTTTAGTTATATTATATCCCAAAAATTAATATATTTATATTTCTAAATAAATTCTATTTTTTTTTTTAATTTTCCCTACTCATCGGTAGACACATTATCTCTAGCTGGACCCAACTCCCAATACTTAACTCGTAGTGTTAACTTTTCTAAAATCCAAAAGGACATGTTGAGGCAATTGTAAAATTGAGGAATGAACAAAAACCACTAGGTAAATATTGAAAATAGGTTTAATGATAAAAAGGGGTAAAGACTTCAAAAATTCACGAACCCAAAAGACTCTATTTCTCTTTCTCTCTCTAGATCCTTCTTCCTCTCTTCTTCTAAATTCATTCGATTTACCGGCAAGTCTATAGATTTAATATTCCAAACTACTATACAATCTTCCAAAATTAGATTCTAGTCCTGATCTTGGAAGAACTTAAGAGTGTAGAGTGTCTCAAGATAGAGCAAAATTCTAGGGTTTGATAAAACTCGAATAGAAAAGGTTTCTTGGAGACAGGAATTAAGGTATTATAATTTTTCTATTCCACCCTTTAGTTACTTATCTAGTTGTTCACTTAGCTTTGAAGAATATTCCATCACCGAAAGTAAGAGAGAACTAGGGTTTGATGTTAGGGTTTCTGGGGTTAACTCGAAAATAAATATTGATGATTTTATTTCTTGATAATGTCCTTCAGGAGTCGAACGGACTGATCGTGTCACTATGAGTGAACGAACTATTGTGCTTGAATGAGAAAATGATTTTTATAAATTCTTTTATAAATGATTTTTGAAATGATTTGCTATAACTATTTGTGTTTGTAGGATGTCCCAAAATGTGAGTCTGAATACGCATGCATCCACTACATTTATGAATAAATATGTGCCATTGTTGATGAAAATTACATTTATGAATATTGTAATATAGTTTGGTAACCATTTGCTGAATTTATGGCATATTGGAAAATGTTTGGATATTGTGAAATGATGGTGCTGGTGATGGTAAATGACTATAGTCATTCCTCCCACGGAGCGACCTGACAGGATGACGTGGTTAAGGGTTTGTTTGGCAAGGGAGGTAGACCTGACCTCCTGCGTCCTCGTCATACTATCTGGATAGCATCTCGATGAGATACGAGTCAACGCTAAAAAATGAAGAATTAGTGTTATAAAATGAATGAGTTGAAAACCACTTGACGGGCTTCTATCCACATTCGGCCAAATGTTGGGCGGGAGTGTTTTTTTTAGGGAGACCTCATAGTTTTTTGATAGAATAAAATTTGTGGATGCATCTGTTTTTATAATGAGCTGAATTGTGTGATACTATTTATGTATTGATGATTTGTTGAAAATTGTGGATTTGATATTCCTATACTCACCACTCATTTACTGTCACAACATACCATTACACTTCACTTACTGAATATTTTATACTCACTCTTTTCTTCTTATCTTTTTTAGAGGAAGTGTAGATTTAGCAGCAGCCCTCTCTATTAGATAAATCCAGCCGAGGAAAAGCAATTGGGACCTTTTGTTGGTATTGGCTCTCCCTAGATGTGAAGTCTTGAGACTTGTAGATGGACCCATCGGAGGACATATTTTTGTAAGTGAAAACTTTTATTTTAGAAATGATATTTGAAAACTTAATTGTGGTATATCTTATACATTTATATTTTCTTAAATAGAATGTTTGTCAAAAATGTTAAATGTTTGATGTATTAGTTTCTTTGGATTGAATGAGAATATTTCCATAGCCTTGCGGGGTCCTGGGGTATGTGCTGGTGACTGTACATGTTCCAAGATCACGCGGTGGTTGTCACGTACTCGGACTTGCAGGTCGAGATGTAACAATTTTATTTGTATCGGAACAAAGGTTTTGAAGTTATAGAAAGTTATCAAATATCTTTGAATGATTTTAAATGTTTTTGTATTTCCAAATATTTTTGAAAAAATTTGAAAGCCTCCAATGGGTCCTAGGAAACTGATATACCTCTAGCCATAGGTGCCTAGAGTTGTCCTAGTATTGTGAGCTAAAGTAGTTTATCTTTTGTAGACTATCATGCTTCCTCGTAGAAGAATGAAGAATATAAGCGGGATTCCTCCTCAAGAGCACGAGGATGAGTCGTTCTCGTATGCTCCACCTCCTCTGGCTTTTACTCACCCGACTTCTCGAACCGGGATTCCTCCACCATCATTCGATACCTTTCAATAATGGACTAAGTGATGGAACATATATGGTGCACATCTTCAAGCACCACCACAAGTCTAAGTCCTTCCTCTACCTCCCAATCTAATAGTTCCACCGGTCCCTCCTATGGCACCGGTAGCACATCCTACTTTGGTAGCTACACCATCCACCCGACCACCTGTTGAATTATTCGAGTTATTGAAAGAGGTTAGGCAATTATGGTGTGTGACCTTCTTGGGGTCCAACGACCCTACAATGGCCAAGAAATGGATCAAGAGGGTCTGAGAAGCAGTGATGGACATGAGGATTGATGATGAACTGAAACTCATGGTAGCTGTTAGATTGTTAGATAAGGATGGTAGCACTTAGTGGGATGGTGTAAAGAAAAGATCAACTGTACCCCTTACTTGGAGTGATTTCCTTAGGGAGTTTGATGAGAAATTTTACACACGATTTGATCGAGACTTGAAAAGAAGAGAATTTCTCTATCTTCGTCAGGGAAATAGGTCAGTGGTAGAATATGAAGCAGAGTTTAGGAGTTTGTCTGCATTTATTCTAGAGATAGTAGCCTCTGAGGAGTTACACATTTTAAATTTGATGATGGTTTGAACTTGAACATTCGAGCGAGGATGTCGGTGTTGGAGGATCATACTTATCAAAATGTTTTACAGTTGGCCTTGAGGGCCGAATAGATGGTGTTACAGAGAGACAAGATTAGGGAGCATCAAGGGAAGAAGAAAAGATCTGGGTTTACTTCTGGCCAAAGTTATAAGAAAAGCAAGAGCACAAGCTCCTATGGTAGTGGTTCTGTCTCAGAGTGGGTTGGTACTCCCTAAGACCAATCATTCTTCAAGCTGAATGTCCCAAGCGGAAGTGTTGGATCAAGAGTAAGACTAGAAGGAAACAAAGGGGATCCTTGCATGAATTGAAAGCGATATCACTCGGGTCCATGTAGGAGACCCAAACAATGTTATCATTGCGGGAAGAATGGCCACTTTTGGCACTCTTGTCATGAGTTAAATATAAAATAGCAAGGGAACCAAGCTGATCAGGGTCCTTCTGGTGGCTCCAAAGGTAGTCTGACTACTACTTCAGGACCGCCCATCAATGCTACTCCAAAAACCGGGACCGACAGCAATACTGTAGCTACCAATCCCCAACGTCCTCCACCACGAACTCAAACTAGAATTTATGCAATGACCAATGTAGAAGCACAAAGCAACCTCGAAGTTGTCACAGGAAACTTTATTTGAGCATAAGATTCATTGGTTTAAAAGGCAGGTTATTGGTGTTACATGACATTGGAAGTGTTACATGGTGATAAATATATGAGTTTTGCTGAGTACGTTACATGGTATTAAGGTGTTGATGATTATTTTAGGAGAACACTTGAAATGGTTAGTGTTTTTATAAAATAAATTCATACAATGTTATAGAAGTTGTATATGAAATGTGTGTCATAAGATTTGTCTGATGATTACTTGATGGTTTATATTAATAGATTTAAAGAAACCTTTGGTGTTGATACTTGCATATCTATTGACACGGGATCCAGCAATTCTTTCATTAGTGTAAGTTTGCTAGGCACATCAATAGACCTATGACCCCACTTGAGAAAAAGTTGTTAGTAATTACATTTTGGGTGAATTGCTAGTTAAAAAAAAAAAAAAAAAGCTTTCGGAGACTGTGATGTGCGGATAGGAGAAATGATTCTTAAAATGGGTTTGATTTAGTTAGAAATAAAAGAAATTGGAGTTTGGTTTAAAAAGTTGGGGGTCAATTGATTGAGATATTTGTTGATAGTTGAATTTAAAATGGACATAAAGTTTGAAGGGATATTTGTAGTTTTGGGTAGAAAATGCAAAGAGGAAAAGTAGTTAGTTATATGAGAAAAAGTTATCGTTTGAGGTCTAAATTCATTGAGATAAATTTATTTGGAGAAGTATTGTGTCAAAATAATTCCTAACAAATGAAGATTTTCTTTAGATTGTTGGGAGAAATAGAACAAATAAAGTGCAAATGAGTTTTACAGCAAGATAAGAATGGACAGGGTTGTGTAACGTATGTGATTTGAGGTCTGTGAGTATTGAAGTAATCAAATTGCTAGTGTGGTTAATAAATCCACATATTATAATAACTCTGACGAGAGAAATATTTGATGCCTAGAGATGTATACATTTTAGGAAGAAGAGGTACCAAAGCACAATAGTCATACATTTTGGACAAAATAAACATTCTTTAAGGCTGTGCTAAAAATTGTATATCTTTTATCTTAATTTTAATTTTGCAGGAAATAACTTCTTTTTATGTGCTTAATTAATTGACAACCAAATGAGGATAATTTAGAGAAATGTGAGAGATAGATGAATAGCTAAAAGAAGAAAATTTCTGACAGATGATTTAAACTTGTTTACCACCTCTTAACATTTTCTAATGTAGGAAAATTTTAAAAATTTGGAAAATATTGCACCATATGAGATATAAGATTGAGGTAGTTTGGTCCTGGAAGATGATCTATGTGAATTACTCTTAATTATCTTAACTTAGTCTCCATTTATAAAAATAAAAGAAAGTACTTGCTAGGACTCTTCCATATTCTTAAATCTCCTACAATTGAGCTGAGGGAAATTTAAAATTTTGGAGTCCGACTGGTAGCTATTTTGGAGAAGCAGGTTACAAGTTTGGAAGAACTATCAAGCTGAGAAGAAGACTTGGGAATCTGAGGAGACAATGAGGAAGCAATTTCTCCAAATGTTTGAAGTATAATTATGCACTGAAATTTTGAAGACAAAAAATATTTTTTTAGGGGGTAGGAATTGTAACACCGGATAAGTCCGAATTGTGATATGTAATCTAAGTAGTATATTTAAAATTTTTATATATTTTATAAAATTGGAGGAAGTATAGTTAATTTAAATATAAGTGTGAATTTCTGCTCCTTGAGTTGTCCGAGAAACCCCTCTAGATACTTGACCAATTGTTTCTAAATTTTAAAGTCTCTAACCAGTAAAGCCATCAATTAATTGAGTACTTGATGATTAGTATTTGGTGGGATTTGACTTTTTTAAAAGAATTTACCTATTCGGTAAGGTTTTAGTGTGTAGTAAATAATCTTTTCAAAATTTTAATTTTTCTGATCGGTAGCCGATGGTGACCATTCCTTAGTGATTTACTGTCTTTTCGATATAATGTGAAGTGTGGCTTGTCCATAGATTGTGAAGTTCAGAGAATAGAATATTTTATAATTTTTACATATCTATCGGTACGCCCAATTTTTTATACCATTCGGTATATTACATTTCACTTATATTTTCTCCAACGATGAATATTTGGGCCATTGGTGGATATCTAATCCTGAGATCCGTTGATATGCATTTTGATAACTCCGTTGGTACCTTTGTCACACATATTTGAATATATATTTCATCAGTATATTGACCGAATGACACATTTAATCGGTGCCTTCTATTTTCTGTTACTACATATGTTCGACCACCCTTCAAATTTCTAATCGGTTATGCTTAAATAAAATTGTTGGTCGGTCATACTTCTTTTCAATTGCTCATTGGCTATCTTTTGTGACATTCACTCACATTTATTTAGCCATTGGTTCTTTTACACTTTCCACTCGCTGCCTTTGGTGACCCCTTTATATTCATGTTTCAAATTACCACTTTCGGTTGCTTGTGTGCCATAGGTTGTCTTTTTTTTTTTTTTTAATTTGAAAATCTCATCTCTAGTCATTTTAAGATAGTTGTTTGGTACTATATTAATCTATCGATGGACATTCAACTTTATTTTTCAATATATTACAATTTGTTTGTAGACTATTGGTAATCATTTTGCTAAATTTCCACATGTTCCATCGGTACCGAACAATATATCCATTTTCACATTTTTCCAATCCCGATCGGTTGCCTTAGATAACACTTGTAATTTTCTAACTGGTGCAATTTGTCCTATTCATGTTCGGTTACCCATATGCTAAACAAATCTTTTCTTGTCGGTTATTTGTATCCTTCGATAATTGCTTTTAACTCTCATTTTGCTTATTGACAATACCCATCGGTAGTCACATTTAATCTTTCATAATTGCTGGTTGGGAATTACAATTGGAATGGTTGGACACTTGAATAAATTCTCATCGGTACACACACACATGCCTACTACATTTCCTACATTTCCGTCCAAATTTTCTTGTTGGTTGTGATTCCATTTTCACTTTCCCCATCGGTTATTCTCCCCATCAGCTGCTTTGACCATTGGTGCACACTTCAAACTTCAAATTTGATTTGCTTAGCCGAACATCTTTGATGGAGTTTTGAACCCATGACCCACACCTCCTCCAAAAAGAACTTTGCCACTAAGACATTCAAACCCTTTAATTATATTATGCTTCATTTATATTATATCCCAAAAATTAATATATTTATATTTCTAAATAAATTCTACTTTTATTTTCAATCTTGCTCATCGATAGACACATTGTCTCCAGTTGGATCCAACTCCCAATACTTAACTCATAGTGTTAACTTTTCTAAAATCCAAGAGGACATGTTGGGGCAATTGTAAAATTGAGGAAGTAAATATTGAACATGGATTTAATGATAAAAAGGGGTGAAGACTTCATAAATTCACGAATCCAAAGAACTCCATTTCCTTTTCTCTCTCTAGATCCTTCTTCCTCTCTTCTTCCAAATTTATTCGATTTACCGGTAAGTCTATCCATTTAATATTCCAAACTACTCATACAATCTTCCAAAGTTAGATTCTAGTCCTAATCTTAGAAGAACTTAAGAGTGTAGAGATGTCTCAAGAGAAAGCAAAATTCTAGGGTTTGATGAAACCCGAACGGAAAAGGTTTCTTGGAGATAAGAATTAAGGTATTATCATTTTCCTATTCCACCATTTAGTTTACTTATTTAGTTGTTCACTTAGCTTTGAAGAATATTCCATCACCGAAAGTGAGAGAAAACTGGGGTTTGAATGTTAGAGTTTTTGGGATTAACTTGAAAATAAATATTTATGATTTTGTTTCTTGATAATATCCTTTAGGAGTCGTACGGACTGATCATGGCAAGAATATTGCTATTGAGGAATCTGGGAGTGACTACCCTCCCTATCACTATGAGTGAACGGACTATTGTGCTTGAATGAGAAAATGATTTTTATAAATTTTTTTATAAATGATTTGTGCAACTATTTATGTTTGTGAGATATCCCAAAATGTGAGTTTAAATACGCATGCATCCACTATATTTGTGAATAAATATGTGCCATTGTTGTTGGAAATTGTATTTATGAATATTGTAATATGGTTTGGTAACCATTTGCTGAATTTATGGCACATTGAAAAATATTTGGATATTGTGAAACGATGGTGTTGGTGATGGTAAATGACTATAGTCATTCTTCCCAAGCAGCGAGCCGACGGAGTGACGTGGTTGAAGATTTGTTTGGCAAGGGTGGTAGATGCAGCCTCCTGCGTCCCCGTCGTACTATCCCGATAGCACCCCGGTGAGATACGAGTCAACACCAAGAAATGAGGAATTAGTGTTATGAAACAAATGAGTTGAAAACCCCTTGGCGGGCTTCCACCCACGTTCGGCCAAACGTTGAGTGGGAGTGTTTTCTTTAGGGAGACCCCATGGTTTTTAGATAGTATAAAATTTGTGGATGCATTTGTTTTTATAATGAGCTGATTTATGTGATACTACTTATGTATTGATGATTTGTTGGAAATTGTGGTTTTGACATTCCTACACTCACCATTCATTTACTATCATAACATGTCATTACACTCCACTTATTGAGTATTTTATACTCACTCTTTTCTTCTTATCTTTTTTGGAAAGAGTGTAGATATAGTAGTAGCCCTCTCTATTAGATAGATCTAGCCGAGTAAAAGCAATCGGGACTTTTTGTTGGTATTGGCTCTCCCTAGATGTGAAGTCTTAAGACTTGTAGATGGACCCATCGGAGGGCATATTTTTGAAAGTGAAAACTTTTATTTTGGAAATGATGTTTGAAAACTTAATTGTGGTATATCTTATATATTTATATTTTTTTAAAAAGAACGTTTGTCAAAAATGTTAAATGTTTGATGTATTGATTTCTTTGGATTAAATAAGGATATTTCCATAGCCCTGCGAGGTCCTGGGGTATGTGCTCGTGACTGCACATGTTCCAAGATCATGCGACGGTTGTCACATGCTCGGACTTGTGGGTCGGGGCATGACATAATCGATCAATTTATAGAGTATATATACAAAAAGGTAGTGCTATTTAATCAAAGTATAATTATAGAAACTACTATAATTAATATAAATTAAAGAAAAGTCTAACTATGTACTCAAATAAATTAGGAATTGTGATCATCTAAGATGTTATAAAAAAGTCTAACTATATACTCTGATAAATTAAGTATCATAATCTTCTAAGATATCATCCAACACTCCCCCTCAAGCTGGTGATTGTATATTAGTCATTCCCAGCTTGGTAATATTTGTTTCAAACTCTGACTTCACCAATGTCATAGTAAGAACGTCGGCTTCTTGAAGCTTTGTAGGAATACATTGTAGAGTAACTGTGCCATTGTCAATTTTAGACTTTATGAAGTTTATATCAATTCGAACATGTTTCATCCTGTCATGTTGAATAAGATTATGAATGATTCTGATAGCTGACTTGTTATCAGTGTACAACTTCATTGACCCTTGTATAAAGGCTCCTAACTCCTTCAGTAATCTCTTAATTCAAATTATCATGGAGATTCCTTGATTTATTGTCGTGTACTCAACTTTTGCACTGCTCCTAGTAATAATAGTTTGTTTCTTACTTTTCCAACATACTACATTTCCCCATATCTTTGTACAGTATCTTGTGATTGATTTTGAGTCCACTGATCCTGCACAGTCTAAGTCTCGAACCCTTTAATATCTCTTTTTTTCATTCTTTCTGAACAACAATCCTCTTCCAGGTGTACCCTTCAAGATGTCGTTTGGTAGTTGAATGTATAAACTGACTTACCACACTAACACTGTAAATAATATCAGGTCTAGTGAGTAATAGGTGTATCAGCTTTCCTACCAATTGTTGGTACTTGCCTTTATCCACCAGTAGATCATTCTCAGTGATCTTACTCTTCCAATTTTTTTTAGTGGAGTTCCAGTAGGTTTACACCCAAGTTTCCCAGTTTCCTTTAACAGGTCAAGCGTATACTTCATTTATAATATAAAGATGCTTAGTTTGCTCCTACCTACCTCCATTCTAAGAAAGTATTGAAGCTTTCCAAGATCCTTGACTTGAAATTCTAATTTGAGTAGTTCATTGAGATTGTTAATCTCTGCTATATCATCTCCTGTAATTATCATATCATCAACATACACAATCAAAATAGACATTTTACTATTCATTGTTTGTTTCACAAATAGAGTATGATCTGTGTGTCCTTGTTATTAGCCAAATCACCTCATAGCATCCCTGAATTAGTTAAACCAAGCTCGGAGGAATTGTTTTTGGCTATATAGAAATTTCTTCAAACTGGATAATATGTAGGTGAGTCATCTTCATCAAATCCAAGAGGTAATTTATGTATACTTCCTCTTCAAGGTGACCATTTAAAAATGCATCCTTGACATCTAACTGATGCAACTCTTGGTCTAGGTTGGCCTTAAGTAACAATAGAATCACGATAGAATTTAACTTTTCCATGGGAACAAATGTTTCTTCATAATCAATGTCATAGGTTTGAGTGTAACCCTATGCCACTAACCTTGCCCTATATCTTTCAATCTAACCATTTGCACCAAATTTGACTATGAAAATCTATTTGCAACCAATTACTTTCTTCTACTCTGGAAGTTTGACAATCTCCCATGTTTTATTTTCCTCCAAAACTTTCATCTCTTCCATAACTGCAACTCTCCATTTCGGGTCATTTAGTGCCTTATAGATATGTCTAGGAATCTTCACATGACAATTTGCAATAGGAGAGATAATTTGAAATCGGTCATTTTGTTTTACAAGACTTTATCCCTTTTCTAAGAACAATAAGTATATCCAAATCATCAATTTTATCGATATTTTCTTTTAAAACTTCAGATGGATTTGCATAGAAGAGATCCATGAAGAAAAGAGATAGATGAACAGAGATGAAGAGCAATATAATGATATGAAACCTAATGCTCAATTGCCTCCAGGTCCAATGATTGGCTTTAAGAAGGAGCTCGTGGTCTTCTTGTGCAAACACGAAATTCACACTTAATTGTTGGTTATGAATCTCCCTTTTGATCAACTGCCTAAGTAGGTGTAAGTTAGAAAGAAGACATTGGTATTTGTTTGGTATTAGGAAGATCTGGAATTGAAATTGATAGAGAAATAGAAGGATTCCAATGATTTGTTACATTTGATAACTCTCCCTAAAGTAAATCATTGGGATAGTAACTATGCTGCTCATAAAATGTGACATCATAAGAAACAAATACTATTTGAGATGGTAGATAATAGCACTTAAAACCTTTTTAAGTTGGAGAATAGCTTATAAATATACACTTAATGGTTTTAGGATCTAGTTTTCCAATATTGGGTACTGTGTTGTGGACATAAATAGTGCACCCAAATAGAAGTGAGCACTATTCGGTTAAAACAAAAAAACAATTTTTTCCAAAACTTTTTTTTTTTTTTTTTTTTACATTTTAGATGGTTTATTGGGTATTCGGTTTGGTTTTGGATAAAATTAAATTTTAATTTAGTTTATTTAGATAATTATCAACAATAACAACAACAATTAGAGGGTTAATCTCAACAATTGGAATCGGTTTTGGAGTAGACGTATATGTACGCAATCTTTCCCTTACATTTTTACAAAGAGACTGTTTTCACACCTCGAACCCGTAACAACTCTTATTTAGATAGTTATCGATTTTAGTAATTTTTTTTTGATCAAATAGAATTAACCAAATTAATTAAAAATAATATATATAGATAATTTTTATTCATATAAATATTGATATAATATTATAATTAAAATTTAAAAGAGAAAAAATGTTATAATTAGTAAAAAATTCTAAAAGAGAAAAAAAGCTAAAAATTAAAAATAAAATAGTGGAAAGTGCACAATTAATGAAAAATTTTTTGTTTCCAACTTTCTGTTTTCAAATTTCCAATGTCCAATCCAGTCTGACTCTTTCACTCCTAAACTTGGAACTCTCGCTCATGCCTATTCCTCTCTTTCTCCTATTTTATGTTCTAATTTTGCTCCCACACTGTTCTCTTGCACAGCACAACAATAGATTTTAGAAATAAAGGTAGGCATGTTGCTTTGAATACTTTCTTTATTTTTTAAGACATATATGATTAATTGGTTAAGTATTAGTATCATATACAAACTTCTTTAATTTTGCCCTCCTTGTCTTTCCAATCTCCAGCACATGGCATTTCAATTTCAGTCTCCTCTAATTGTTTGAAATTTGAATTTTAAAATTTTTAAAATGACATTTGATGAACTAAAAATGTAAGTGAATTTTAAATTTTAATTTATAATCACATATTAATATGAATGATATATATTATATTGACATATAAATGAGTAGAAGGCAACGTTATTTAAAAGTCTCTTATAGTAAAAAAATTTCAATAATTTAATTAATTTGGATTATAATTAACCACCTAATTTGATCAAACGAATTGTTAGTTTTTGATCTATTTGATTAAGTTATGGTTATAAAAATTGTATAATCGAATTAAATCGGTTATTTAAATTTTGATAATTTTAGTTATGATTTAAATAAATGCTCACCCCTACAGCCAAAGACTCTAGGAGAAAGGGAATTCATGATTCAGACATGTGGAAAAAAATTACTTAGACATTGCAGAGGAGTTTGAAAGTATAGTGATTTGGAAGATAGGCGATTGATAAGATAGGCAACTATCAAGACGACTTCCCCCCACAAAATAATTTGGAACATGACTGTTAAACATTAGAGCACGGGCCACTTCAAGAAGATGTATTTCTTCTATTTGGCAACTCCATTCTGTTAAGGGGTATATGTATATGAGATTTGATGGAAGATACCGTGCCTAGTAAGATATTCCTTAAGATCATGTGCAAAATACTCTCCCACATTATCAGTACAAAGTATGTGAACAAAGAACTAGAAAAGATTAGTGATGAATTTGTGAAATAGTTTAATAATGGACTCTGCTTCAGACTTTTCTTTTAGCAAATAAACCCAACAAAAATGTGATCATCAATGAATGAAATAAACCACCTAACTCCATTTATATTAGAGGCGCAAGCAGGACCCCAAATATTACTATGCACGAAGTGAAAAGGTTTTGAGGGCTGGGGAGTATATGGTGGAAAAGATTGTAGCGGTTGTTTTGCAAAGATATATGATTCACAATAGGAAAAAGAATGATCTTTATTAATAAATAGTTTTGGAAATGTGTGTTTAAAATACTCAAAACTAGGATGACCAAGGTGTCTATACCACAACATAATAACAAAACTAGAGATATTAGACAAGGAATACTTCTCTAGAGCATGAGACCATGATGGAGATCCGGTGAAGTAGTAGAGGCCATTTCACTTCTCAGCATTACTAATCATCTTCCCCAAAGATAACTCTTGAAATTAAGAATGAGTAGGAAAGAAAGTTGCTTTAAAATTGTGATCCTTGGTAAACTTGTTAATAGAAAGGAGATTGTATTGTAAAATAAGAATATGAAGAACCAAATTCAAACACAGATTATGATATGCAACACTATCAATACTAGCCACATATGAAGTCTTGCCATCAGCCATGGAGACAGACAAATGTCCATTACTCTTGGTGTACTCGTTCAAGTTTGTAAAAGACCCAGTCATATGGTCTAAGGCACCAATATTAACAATCCACATTTGATTTAGCCGAAATAACAAGACTAATGAGAAATTACCTCATTGTGCAATAATAGTCATAGAAGAGTGAGTAACCTCAGCTTCTCTTGCAACCTTTGAGTTTTGTAGAAGACTCTTGAGTGCTTCCCTCTACAGTAAACAACATGGTTGTTGGAGCCGATTTGGTGTGTTCCATGGTACTTTTAGCAACATGAGCAGAGTTTGATAAGCGACGCTAATTCCTAGGTTTCCAATTTACTAGCTTCCCATGAAGCTCCCAAAAGCATTCCTTAGTATGGTGTGGCTTATGGCAATGATCACACCATAACTTATTGTCTTTAAATCACTGGGTGCATCTATTAGGTAGGTCAAGAAGGTTAGCGATGAGCACTGAATTCTACTAATTTTCTTCTATAGTAGAATGCAAAGACTCTCAAAGCATTTGATAGCAATAATTTTATGGACCTAAATTATATCATTTTATCCCTTATTTATGAATTTTAAGATTGTTGTAAACTTTATTTTGTGATATTTCATTAATTAATTTCTGGGTTTTGATTTATGAAATTTTGGGTTTATTTAAGGAAATCCAGACCGAATAACAGCAGAAGTATTTTGGGCTTATCTCTCTCTTTGATATCCGATTGAGCTGATATTTGTTACGTTATAAACTAGACTTCAAAACCTACAAATTTTATGAAGAGTCCAGAATTTAATTTATGTCAGAATTTGAAAATTTGGATGAAGTTGTTGTAGTGCTAAAATTCAAGAAAATCAAGTCCTTGTTGAAGAAGAAAACCAATTGAGCTTTTCTAATAAGTGATTTTTGAGATAAAGTTGTTGATAACTCCAAAAATTTTCAAAACCAAGGATAAAGATGAAGTTTTCAAATTTTGGAAAAGTAAGAAGATAATTTCTATCATCACAATAGTAAGTTTCCAAGTCAAAGAGAAAAACCAAACTTCCTAGAAACTTATGACTTGTGAATCTAGGGTTTAGTTCTATAAATAAGAGGCATCCTCTAGACAGAATGGAGGACACACACACGACTGTATCCACACATAACTCTTTTATTTTCTTTTCTTAATTTTTTTTAATATGTCTAACTAAATTTCTTGTTCCTGAAACTCGATTGATTCTATTCTTTGATTAATTATATGGTTTGATTTATTTCTTTTTCTTAAGTTTTATTAGCATGATTATTGTATAATAAGATTTTATTATTGATCTTAATGCTTCGAATGTATAGGTACCTACATCTTGTATGATTTGAGATTGAATATATGACTAATATAATTGTAAGAGATTAGTTTAATATAATAAAATTCATATAGAGTTATGAGACTGACCAAAAATTAATTCTGTTTATTGAAATTTAGGGAAAATTCTAGATTACAGATTTTCCTTAGAACTTAATGCAATCCAATTGAATTAAAATTGTATTACCAATGGATTTTGATTAGTTAAATAAAGATTTCATTCCATAACCATTGGGTAAAATCTAGTTTTGAAATATTTGTCATCATCAAAAATAATTTATTAGTTAGTAAAATTAAGGGATTTCAAAATATCCGACTGTGTAAAAGATTGAAAATAGATGAAATTGATATTCTAGTATTTTTATCAACTAGGGTTTTTATCGATTAATCTTTTATCAATTGATTTTAGTTTTTTTATACCTATCTTGGTTTGATTTGTCTAACTTAGATAACCTAGTTTATAGTTAGTAATACAAAATATTCTCATGAGAACAACACTTGCTCGCATTATACATAACATTCGATCACGATATATTTGTCCGAATTCATGATATCAAAATCGCGTATCAAGCTTTTGGCGCTATTATCGGGGGTATCCTTGTATATCAATAGGAATAATATTGTTTGAAATTGGATACTATTTTTATATTTCTTGTTACTTTCTTTTTCATATTTCTTGATATATAGTCTTTTATGGTTTGGATTCAGTCAAGAATTTTTTAGAGTAAACTGCTGTCTAAAAATTAACATAAGATTTAGGATTCTATGACCACTTTTCCTAAAGGATTTTGGTGTGCTACTCAAAACCTGTTGCATTGCTACAGGCATTACACTATATTGGCCAAATTCCATTGTTTTCATAAATTTTTCTATTTTTCATTAATTTTTTCTTGATTTTAGGGTTTTTCGATTGTCTGCTTGGGTATCTTTTGTATATTCTTTTTCTATTTTTTGGTGAATTCTACTTTTATATAGGTTATCTAGATTTTCTTAAGTGGTTCTTCCAAAATATTTTGAAGAGCTAATTTTGTACTATTTTTTGTGTCAATATAGAATATATGCTAAGATCAAAGAATTTTGATCTAGCTCAATTAGATCCTAAAATATAGAAAACCTTGAAAACCAATCGTAAACAACCTAAGGAAGTCAAGAAAGAAGTAGTGACTTGGGAGAATAGAGCTATGAAAGAGTTCTTGTTACTTAGACTTAAGGACATCTGAACTAGCATTGCAAGACCTACTGTGGAAGTAAATGATTTTGAACTTAAATCAAATCTTTTTGACATGGTGTAGGCAGATCAGTTTAGTGAAGAAGCCTTTAAAGATCCAAATAACTATTTGAAAAACTTTCTAACTATATATGATACAATCAAATTGAATGGAGTTGGCCCAAATGTAATCAGATTATGATTATTTCCTTTCTCTCTTAGGGAAAGGCAAAAATATGGTTTAACTCATTACCTGCTAATCACTTTACTAATTGAGAGAATTTGTCTAAAACATTCCTAACTAAATATTTTCCACCTGGTAAAACAGCTAAACTACGTAATGATATTATTAGTTTTAAATAGTTTGATAGTGAATTTTTATATAATGTTTGGGAGTATTTTTAGGATTTGGTTAGGAGATGCCCATATCATGGTACATCTGATTGGTTGAATTTGTAAATTTTGTATGGTAGTCTATTACATTCTATCAAAATTACCATCGATGCTGCGATTGGAGGTGTACTTATGAGTAAATCTTACAATGAAACATGCGCATTATTTGATGATATAGTCTTCAATCAATATGGTTGGTCTAATGAGAGTAAAATTCCTAAACAAAGAGTTGGTATGCATGAAGTCGATAGTTTTATCATATTTAATGCAGAAATCGATTCTTTGATTAATGTTATGAAAATTAATCAAATTAATACGATGACTAATTAGGTTTTATCTTGTGAATCATGTAGAGATTTTACTCATATGGTTTCTGAGTGTCCACAGATATAGCAAGCAAATTTTTTTTCCAAATTTTGGCAGACCATAGAATAACCATTACTCCAATACGTGCAATTTTAGATAGAAAAACCATCCTAACTTTTCATGAAGTCAAGGAGTACCACCAAGATTAAATAATTCACCAGGCTTTAACTCAATAAATCCATAACCAAGGGAGAACAAGGTATCATGATTAATGGCAATTAAGCGTTTGGCAGCAACAACTAATGAGAGGTTCAAAAAGTTTGAAAATAAAATTGATCAATTATCTAACACATTTCATTCTTGTGTGCCAGGTAAACTGCCTAGTGATATTGAGAAGAACTTTAGAGAGCAAATCAAGGCAATTTCATTGAGGAGTAGGAAGGAATCATAGGAAGTGCCAATTTGGTCTGCGGATAGAAAGGATAAACAAGAGACCGAGAAAGAGATCAAACAGCCTATAAGTGAGAAGTCCAAATGATCGAATTCAAAACAAAGAAGTACTTTATTTTTGAGTGAATATAAGCCTCCTGTTCCTTTTTCTAAACGTCTTTTACATGCAAATGTAAAAAAAACAATTTGAAAAATTTTTAGAAGTATTTAAGAAATTACACATTAATATTTTTCTTTTGGATGATATCAAACAGATGTTGAGTTATGAGAATTTTCTCAAGAATGTGATCACCAATAAAAGGAAGCTAGATGATGTTTCAATGGTCAAGCGTATAGAGAAGTGTTCTGCAATTCTGTAAAAGAAATTGTCGCCAAAACTCAAGAATCTTGGAAATTTTTCTATCCCTTACGCCATAGGTTCTACTGATTTTTATAATATTTATGTGATCTCAGTGCTGATGTTAATCTAATGTTATATTTTGTATTCTTGAAGTTAGGATTAAAGAAATGTCGATCTATTAATATTTTCTTGCAATTAACTGATAGAAATATAAAATATCAAAGAGGTATTATTGAGGATATATTGGGTAAAGTTGATAAATTTACTTTTCCTATTAATTTTGTTGTATTGGATATGGATGATGAAAACTGTACTTCTTTGATTGTAGATTAACCTCTTCATGCCACGCACTAATAGATATTTATGAAAGCGAAGTTGATTTTAAGACTTAATGATGAAAAAAAAATGAGTTTAATGTCTTTCATGCCATTAAAACTTTTGATAAATAAGAAGTTTTAGTGCTGATTATAGTGATAGGATTGATAGGATTGTTGAACATGATCTTGATATCTTTTACTCTAGTGATTCTATTGAAAATTGCGTTGTTGATTTGTTGCATGTAAATTATGACTTCCTAGACAATGAAAATGTTAACACACTGTTGCTTTGGTGTAAATTTAGGTGAATTTCAATTCAAAATGAGTCTTGATACAGATAAAGAAATGAAATTGTGATTAAATGAGCCAGAGGAATAGCGAAACGAGATATATGAGAATGCACAAATTTATAAGGAAATGACAATGGCATGGCACGATGCCATGAATAAACATAATGTGAAGATCTATGAGAAAGAGATGATAAGAAATTGTTGAAGAGAAAACTGCAGGTTCACTAATTTTATCCGGAGAGTTTTCTATTCTCTTTTATTTACTTTGTTATTTTTATTGCACATTACAAACAATGCTTGGTTTAAGTGTAGAGGGAGCATTCTGGTTTTTGATTTTTTTAAGAAAATTTTTGAAAATAAAAGAAAAGAAAAAATTTAAAAATTTTGAAAATACAAAAAATTAAGTTTTTGCTGATTTTTTTCCATACCAAAAAAATTTTCTCGAGTTTTCTCATTCTTGTGTGTTACTTAATTTGAATTGAATTATATGAATGATGATTGGTATTAGTAGTTATTTAGTGCATAATTAACTATTTATTTTTTAATGGTTGATTTGAAAGATAGGTATGAAAGATTTAACACAAAATTTACCAATGTAAGAAATTGAGCCTTAAAGAGCAATTTCTTGCTCTCATTTTTCTTATTGAGTGTATATCATAGGTGATATGATCATTCTAGAATTTGTCTTCTTATGCATATTAAGACTACATTTTTATTTCATGCACCAAAATGATTAGACACCTAGATTTATATACTTTTGGCTTTCAAAAAAAATATCATCCCCAACATTTTATATCTTTTAGTTAACTCATTTGAGTCTAGACTTTTTCTTTCTTAAATTACTTATATAATTTCTTTAATGACCTAGTTTTTCTCGTTTCAATTTTGAACTCAATTTCACTAATATATTTATAGTTGAATAGCATGACATTATGTTTTTAGACATTATTTTTTATATATGTTGGAATTCTTTTTTTTTTTCTTTTCTTTGTAGTATGACAAATTGTGGCTGAGTGCAGTTATAAAGAAGAGAATTATCATGTGGAGTTACAAGAAGAAAAAATAGGAAAAAAATAGCCAAATTCGAAAAAGAAAAAGGAAAAAAAAAAGAGATAGTGATGGTTGGTAAAAAAAAGAAAAAATTAAGAAAAAGTATTTTTCATTCTTGAAGATTATTCATTTTTTTTTAGTTTGAGTTGGAGTGCTACACTTATTTTGGGATTGGAAATTGTGGAAATTAACATTTTCTATACTTTAATATAAAAATGCCTTGATGGTTGATTATTTTTAGTAAATTTTTAACTCAATATTTGTGTCTATTTATCCTACCCTTAATTCTAACCCCTTTACAATCAAATAAAAGATTTTTTTATTAGTGTTTGGATTTCACATATTTGAGTACTAGAGATTTGATATATCAGCAAATTTATGATAATATCAACTCATTGTATTAATTTGAGTGATACACATACTCCTTCCATAAAATTAAGTATATCGAATAGTTGAATCTTATTTTCCTTTACTGTATTGAGTGAACCAATTATGATGGTGGTTAAATTTTGCATTGTTCTAATTTTAAAGAAACTATAGGAGAGATGCAATAGTTATTCTAGTGTTGAATGCTAAAAAGTGTTGGTTATCTTGATTGCAATTCTAGTTTGAGTTTGTCATACACATGGTTAGGATCTTGGGGAAATCAAATTGGTTTTGGAGAAATTTATCTTGCTTAAGAATAAGCAAATATTCAAATGTAGGGATATTTGGTATCAATAATTTTATGCACTTGAATTACATTATTTTTAACCCTTATTTATGAATTTTAGGATTGTTACAAACTTTATTTCATGATATTTCTCTAATTAAATTTTAGATTTTGATTTAGAAAATTTTAGGCTTATTTAAAGAAATTCAGACTAAATAAACAACAATCAGTATTTTAGACTTATCTCTCTTTCTCTTATATCTAATTGAGCTGATTTTTGTTGCATTGAAAACTAAATTTCAGGATTTACAAATCTTGTGAAGAGTTCAGAAGTTAATTAAGACTAAAAGATATCTAAAAATTTGGATAAACTTAGTGCAATACTGAAATTCAAGAAAGTCAAGTTTTTGTTAAAAAAGGAAACCAATTGAGCTTTTCTCATGAGTAATCTTTGGGATAAAGTTGTTGATAACTTTAGAAATTTTCAAAATCAAGGATAAAGATAAAATTTCTAAATTTTAGAAAAAAAAAGAAAATAATGTCTATCATCACAATAGCAAGTTTCCAAATCAAAGAGAAAATTCAAGTTTCCAAGAAATTCAAGACTTGTGAATCTAGGGTTTAGTTCTATAAATAAGAGACATCTCCAGGCAAAAAGGAGGACACACTTGACTTTCACCATATATAACTCTTTTATTTTCTTTTCTTGATTTTCTTTAATATGTCAAACTAAATTTCTTGTTCTTTGAACTCAATGAATTTTATTTTTTGATCAATTACATGACTCAATTTATTTCTTTTTCTTAAGTTTTATTGGCATGATCATTGTGTGATAATATTTTATTATTGATCCTAATATTTCGAACGTATAGGTACCTACTTTTTGTATGATTTGAAATTGAATGCATAAATGATTAATATAATTACAGAAGATTAGTCCAATACAATAAAATCTACATAGACTTATGAGATCAACCAAAAATTAATTCTGTGTGTGGTAATCTAGGGGAAACCCTTAATTACAGATTTTTCTCAGAATTTAATGTAATCCAATTTAATCAAAATTATATAACCGTCTAGTTTTAATTAGTCAAATTAGGGATTTCATTGATGACCATTGGATGGAATTTAGTTTTGAAAAATCTATTATCATAAAAAATAATTCATTAGTCAATAAACTTAAGAGATTTGAAATATCTAACTGTATAAAAAATTGAAAATAGATGAAATTGATACTCTAGGGTTTTTATCAACTAGGGTTTTATCAATTGATTTTAGTTTTTTTTTTATATATTTTAGTAATTTTAATTTGATTTGTCTAATTTAGATAAAATAATTTATAGTTGGTAATACAAAATATTTTTGTAAGAATGACATTTGTTCGTATTATACATAACATTCGATTATGATATATTTATCCGAATTCGTGATATCAAAACACATATCAGCATCACTTCCCTATGACTCTCTTCACATCTGACTTTAGCAAGGATTTCACGAATGGATGGAAGAGGTTTCGTACTTAGTATACACCCCCTAATCTCATCCAACTCTTTATTCAATCCATGAAGAAAATCAAAAGTCCGGTCCTTCTCTAACATCTTGTTGTTAAGTACAGCATCATGTGAACACTTCCACGGAATTGCTTAGAAGAGATCCATCTCCTGCCATAATTCATGTAGGGTATGAAATATTTTGTGACTAACGTGCTCCCCTGTTGGGTGTTACGAATAGCTAAGATGTATTTTCAAGGTCAAAATACATCTATTGAACCACATCTCAGATTTCACGAGTTGTTTGACAAAATAGATCTGCCAATTTTGGGCTCCATGGAATTTATCAATTAGGAGATCACTGTCATGTTTTCAATCCTTGTTATCTAGTGGAGTAATCTCGCTAGTAAGATAACTCATCTTCCATTTCCCTCTAATCACGAGTACCACAAACTGGAACCAATCATGGAAATTCACTCCATTGAGTTTGTGTTAGGTGATTTGAAGTGTGTGAGGAATTTTAGAGATTTGGAGTGAATTAGGGTTTGGACTTAGAGGAATTTGGAAGACTCGTGTTAAGAAATTTTTTCGGTAGACATGGAAAATGAAGAAAAAAAAATAAGCTATAGTTAAGTATTAATGCCGACAAGAATCGTACGGCTCTAATACCATGAGCAAGGTACAGGAAAGGAAAAAATACTTATGTTCCTTGCATTAATAGGTCAATTTACAAAGTATATACACAAAAAAAGAAAAAAAAAATAGTGCTATTCTAGATTATGACTTAATTAAAACATAATTATAGGAACTACTATAATTAATATAAATTAAAGAAAAGTCTGACTATTTAGTTTCATAAATTAGGGTTCATGATCTTCTAAAATATCATAGGAATGTTTGATTACGTCACCTACAAATTAGGAATCACACTACTAAAAAAACAGGTATCAGCGAAGGAAATATCCGTCGCTGATATCCAAATTTCCGTTGCTGATATTATCAGCGACGGATTTTTCCGTTGCTGAAAATCATCTCGCTAATTTTCACGACGATCAGCGACGGATTTTTTACTGACGGAATTTTTCCGTCGCTAATTACTGACGGATTAGCGACAACTTTTTTAGAGACGAAAAAATCCGTCGCTAATTTCGTTTTAGGGTTTTCAAATTACTGACGGATTATTAATGATGGAAATAATTTCGTCGCTAATCCGTCGGTGAAATTCGAGAACCAAATGTGTATGGGCCCGCTCCCGCACGTCCGTGCGCCCCTATTATAAATGTTAAAAAAATTGCTACCACCCAGGTTCAAACCTGGGTGTGAGAGATAGATCCGGAGAGTTTTAATCACTATGTCACCATCACATTTGTGTTATTAATTTATTTTTTTTCTATTTCTATACTTTATTTGGAACTCTTAATATTAAAAATACAATACCCTATATTAATAAAAATATAAAATTTTATTTAATAAAAACACAATAATATTTAATAAAAACAAAAAATTATATTTAATAAAAATACAAAATTATATTTAGAAAAAACACAAAATTATATATTAATAAAAACAAAAAATTATATTTAATAAAAATACAAAATTATATTTAATAAAAACAAAAAATTATATTTAATAAAAATACAAAATTATATTTAATAAAAGAATAAAATTATATTTAATAAAAACACAAAATTATATTTAAAAAAAACAAAAAATTATATTTAATAAAAATATAAAATTATATTTAATTAAAACAAAAATTATATTTAATAAAAATAAAAAATTATATTTAATAAAAACACAAAATTATATTTAAAAAAAACAAAAAATAATATTTAATAAAAACAAGAAATTATATTTAATAAAAATATATAATTATATTTAATAAAAACACAAAATTATATTTAATAAAAACACAAAATTATATTTAAAAAAAATACAAAATTATATTTAATAAAAATTCAAAATTATATTTAATAAAAATACAAAATTATATTTAAAAATAACAAAAAATGATATTTAATAAAAATACAAAATTATATTTAATAAAAACACAAAATTATATTCGATAAAAACAAAAATTCGGACCTATTAACGACGAAAATTTTAGCGACGGAATTTTTCCGTCGCTAATAGATCTGAATTTTTTTTTTTTGTTTCAGCGACGAATTATCGATGGAATTTTTTCCGACAGAATTTTCCGTCGCTAATATATCTGAATTTTTTTTTTGTTTCAGCGACAGATTAGCGACGTGATTTTTTCTGACGAATTTTTTTGTTGCTATTCCGTCGTAATTTTGTTATTAATTAACGACGGATAACTATCCGTCGCTGATGCCGTATTTTCTGATAATGTCATAATCTTTTAATATATCATCCAACAAGTTTTATGAACCATAGTCAATTATTGTTTTAATTTTCATAGTTCTAGAACCACAGGCAAGGTCAGTGTGGAAAGTCTATGTGATTCACGTTAATTTAAAATTTTGCAACTTGCTTTTATACTTGATGTTGATCGAGTGGCAGCCATGACCCGACGTGTCCACCACATATATATATAATTTATTTCATTTTTATCAATTTGTAAATTGTAATTTTATTTATAAATATATGTATATCTTATTTGTTGTATTATATGTTTCTGGTCTTTAAAGTTGTTTTCTATTTTTTTTTCAATATTTTGTTACAATATGAATTCAAGTTTTATCTTGTTATTGGAGATGTGTGCTATATATTATTTGTTTGACTCTTTATTTTCATCCCGTTCATAATTTCGTCTTAATTAACAATCGGTAGAATTTTTAATCATAAATCGTCACGACTCGTGATCAACCCGACAACCCCTTCGTAATTAATCTAAACCGTGTGATTTGAGATAATTTTAGCTATCTCTTCAAATCAAATCTGATTAATTTTCTAAGATAAATTCACCCAAACCAATATTCATCCTCGGTGATATCACGAAATAAAAATAAAAAAAGAGTCAAAAGCCTGAAAGAGATAGACTGATCACACCCCTTTCTAATCCAGTGATTCAAGTTCAAATTTTAGTGTAACACAAAAAAAAAAGTCAAATGTGAGCCGGTCATATATGAAAAACACCATGAGTGATTCAAAGAACATTGCCGAAATCTTCATTATCCTGCAATCAAGTCTCAAGAGAAGCAACACGACTTGGCTCAGAATTTAGCTCAACGGTTGGCTTGGAACTATTGGGCAAACTTCTGCTTCCTAGTACGTTTTCATGTTTGTTTTGTTAGGTCTTTTAGTTTATTTTGTCAAGGGAAAAAAAACACCAAAAAGATATTATCAAATTTCACCAATAGTTATCAAATCTATTATTTCTAAAAATACATTATCTAAAATGTATTATAGGCAATACATATAATCTGAGAACGAATATAAATACCCCCATAATAATAGAGAAATGAACAAAATTCAAACTTAGAATTTTAGCCCAGGCACAACAAGGAGGACAACATTGAGTAATATTAACCGTCGTATAATTAGTTTAATGTCTAAATACTAGTTTTTTTTTAAAATAAAATTTTAAATTTAAATATTATGTACGAAGAAAAAGACGTTGGGAATAATCTGTCCCTCAAAAATCTCATCCAAATCGAATAAGATTTAATCGAATTTAATATAACCATTGAATACAAATGATTTATAATAAAAAAAAAATTGAGTAAATTATTTCATTTAATACTCTTTTAGAATAAAATAAAAATTATTTCCATAAATAATATCATATTTAATAATTTAAATAGTAGGATTCATTCTTGCCAAAATAAAATTTAATATGCATAATTTGTACGTCCCTGTCCCATGTATTCTCCGTGGGTTCAGCGCACCGGACGCATCCCAAATCATGCAGATTCTTATATTGGGTTATGCTTTCCTTTAAAAAAACAAAAATAACATATTAAATGAATTATATAAATAAAAAATTAAATAGATTAAATTTTATATATCAGTTCATATTAATATGTTAATAAATTATTAATTATATTATTAATATATTTTTAATTAATTTATATAAATATTCAATTAAAAATTAATTATATTTTAATATTATTTAATTTATAATTTATTTAAACTATTTAAAATTAAGAAATGGACCAGTTTGACAAAAACTATGTATCACACATTCGGGTTGGTGAGACAAGTTGCCTTAACCGGGGAGGCTAGTTGCCTTAATTTGCAAGTGACACGTAGGTTGGAGGGGAGAGAGAGAGAGAGAGAGAGAGAGAGCATAAAAAACAAGGGCTAGTGCGCTTCTTCATATTTATTTCATAGTTGCCTGCTAAGTCGGCCTCTCTCTTCTCCACCTACTCCTACTACCACTACTGGTGAGAGAGAGAGACAATGGCTTGTAGGGTGTTCGCATCAAGAGCGGCGTCGTACCTAAGGATCTCTGTTCCTCTCAGAAACTTCTCCACTGGTACTAAAATCATAACCCCATTTCTCTAAACTATTTCATTTTCTCTTTTTCTGTCGGATTATCATTAGATGTTCAATGTTTTGAAATGGGTTCGGTTTGGTTTTTCTTCCATTTCTTAAATCATTTTCAATCGATCTCTAAAATAGATCAAACATTTGATTGTGAATGTTATTGATGTTGTGTTGGGCATGTTTGATTCTGAATAGATCATGAGAGATTTGGGTTGTTCTGATCTGGTAAATAATAAATAAATAAAGGGTCTTGGATGCTGCTATTGAATTTTTGCTTATTTTTTATGAAAGGCTTCAATTAGGGATTAAATTATGGAATATTCCGATACATCATTTTTCATTTTTCAATTGGTTACTTCCTTCTAGTGAAGCCAAATCATCTACACATCTGTTTTTACTTACTTTTCCATGTAAGGGGGAAAAGGAGGGCAAAAATTCTGTATACGCGAGGTGGGGTTTGATTGGGGCTATATTTGAATTGAGTCAATTATGAGTATCGTGGCACTGAAACTCTTTTACTCGGCCCAAACTCGACTCGAATTCGATGAGGAGTAAATAATAGTTTTTGAACTCTTGATATATAACGAAATATTTGAACTACTTGACTCGAAAACTCAATTATTATATATTATATTAATATATTTTATTTTATTTTATTTTTTATATTATAATTATATATAAATATATATAATATATATTAATATATGTAATCAAGTTGTTTATTGAGTTTTCGAGTTTAAAATTTTACTACTCGAACTTGACTTGATTGTATCACAAACTCGGCTCGAACTCGACTCTAACTTGATCAAACTCGAGTCGAGTCAAGTCGTCGCGAGCAGTTCGAACTCAGTTCGGTTCGTGTAATAGCCTAGATTTGATACATCACAAGAAATTATTCTAGAAAACACAAACATAAGTAACAACTGCAACAACAAACTGACCTTTAATCCCAAATTTTGGGCTCCGCCATTTGAGATACTAAATTCACAAAAGTCACAAACCACAGCCTAGCCCCCCCCTCCAAAAAAAAGAATATCACAGGTCACAAAGCGAAGAGCATGAAGCATGGAAAAATAGAAAGACAAGAACTCTAGGGTGTACTGTAATGTTTGCATTATACTCATAGCTGTATCTATGATCTAAACCATTTCGGTATTATCAAGAGCTTTTGTGCTACAATCACATACGTATACTATAATGTTTG
Organism: Dillenia turbinata; assembly: GCA_037126225.1. NCBI lineage: Eukaryota > Viridiplantae > Streptophyta > Magnoliopsida > Dilleniales > Dilleniaceae > Dillenia > Dillenia turbinata. The sequence continues at coordinate 1,899,227 of JBAMMX010000013.1, forward strand.
CATTGCCACTGCAAGAAAAAGCTCTCTATAGGATAATGGGCAGAAGCAACTTGCTTTGTATGATGAAAAACTAGCAGATATTTTGTAATTGTGGATCAGTTGCAACTTATAATAAAGTTAAAGTGTTGTAAGCAGATACTTAACTATCGATTTTCCTGTCAATGAACATAAAATGAGAAAGGTTTTTTAATTGGTTGGGCAGAACCCTTTCCATGGTTTTCTAAAGAACTCATAAAATTGAAATTAAAAGAAAATAATAATTGATAGGGTGAAAACTACCCAATGCATATCTATGATCCTTCGCCTTATTTATTTGGAAGTAAAATGCAATGCATTTTTTTCTCTGATTTTTCTTTTGATGTATTGAGAATTAGATATAAGTGTTGTACTAAGTTCCAAAGAATCCGTGCTTTTCTGCAGTGGTTAATCATTTATCTATCTTTTATTTGCACAAAATTTGGATGTCATTGGTAATGGCATTTTGTTCTTGTGGCCTAAATGGATTAGGAATTACTTGCTTTTTCACTTCATGAGTATGTAGCCACAATATTAGCTTGCCCTCACTTTGGACAAATCTCAGACATGTGTCTGCACCCACGCGCACACACAAAAACACCCACAAATATGCCTTGGATTTCTCCTTGAAGTTTGTTGTGGCTTTTTGCGAAAATGCATATTTAATGCTAGCACTCACCTTCCTCAAACAACACTGAAATCCTCAACCAAAATAGCACAAGTGAAACAATGAAGTAAGATACCAGGAATAATTTTCTTTTCTCAGGATTGTGGCTCTATTTCAGCCAATTTCCCACCTAGAGCTGTGACGAACAATTACTACTGAGTTGGTAGTAACATCTTTGACACCACATTGATGTGAACCACATGTGAAGGCGTGTAAAACTTTGTGCTTGGGAAAATCGCCCCCATTGAAGTATATCATTTTAAAACCGGAGGGCCAAAGAAAAGCATGTTATTATTCCCGATAATCGTGCCAAATTGAAGCATATCCATCTAAAATCAAAGGACAGAAGAAAGTATGTTATTATTCCTTATGTTAGGCAAATGACCAAGTACCAATGCTATTCTTCTTTTATGTGCTATCAAGTACAAAGTCTATTGAGCATCTTTCTCCGCGGTGATTTAGTTTCATTATTATGCTGATTATTCTCATAATTTACATATTTCACTTGCCTCTTTCCTCCTTTCTTCTCTTGGTTTTGCAGTTCTTAAGGATTTGAAATATGCTGATACTCATGAGTGGGCAAAAGTTGATGGTGATTCAGCTGTCGTGGGGATAACTGACCATGCCCAAGATCATTTGGGTGATGTTGTATATGTTGAATTGCCTGAAGTTGGAGCAACTGTTACCCAGGGAGGCAGCTTTGGTGCTGTTGAGAGTGTAAAAGCAACCAGTGATGTCAACTCTCCTGTTTCAGGAAAAGTGATCGAGGTTAATGAAGAGCTCAACAATTCTCCAGGTTTGGTATGTCACAAAATTGTTTTGACTCTTGGTATCATTTTGAGATTCTTAATATAACTTGGAATCCTTTTATCTAAGCCGAGTTGGAAACCTATTATGAGTAACTTGGTGGAACTTTTTATCATGACCATTCAGTTGGTTTTGTTTTTCATGGGATTAAGTAGAAAGTTGTTCTTGTTGAATACTTCTGTGCTTAAGGTCTTCGTGGATATTCCTAGTAGACAAGCTTTCTTGGAGCTTTGTGTTTGAATGTGCATGTGCTATTGTGTCTTTGATGAGGAAGAGTATTAGACTGATGAATGAAATGATGATTCAGGTTAATGGAAGCCCTTATGAGAACGGGTGGATCATAAAGGTGGAGATGAGCAACAAGGGTGAGCTCAACTCTTTGATGGACTCTGATCGGTATTCGAAGTTCTGTGAAGAAGAAGATGCCAAGCACTGAGGCGGAACAAGAAGCAGGCGAGTCTGCAAGACAACTGCATCAAAATAAAGTGCTTAGGGAGTGTCTGTACAGTGCAGATGCTTTTTTTTTGGGCATCTAGATTTATTTGGCAATGCCAACATGGTGTGCTCTTAAATTTTTGCTTCAACCTCTTTCTCTATTTTTCTGGTATTCAAAACTTTTTGAATTCAATGGCAAATGGCAGGACATTAGTTGGGCTTTTTCATGTTTCTTATATTCATGAGACTAAATGCAGCGTATTTAAGGTTCTGAAAGGAAAAAAAGAAGTTAGAGAGAGAGAGAGAGATAGAGAGAGAGAGCTAACATTATCCACACAAGGCTTATCCAGACAATAAAAACAAAACATGGAGAAGCATCCGTATTTCTTTGGCAACTGAAAGGCAGGCTAGTGAGTGCGTGCTCTCTGCAGAGGGTTGGTGGAGAAGAAGAAATGGATGCGATGCAAATTGCACTTCCGGTCCTCGGAATTGTTGCCGCCGCTGCCGTTACCTTCTACGCTGTCAGCTTTGCTGAACTGAGAGAGGTGCCATCTCTCTCTCTCTCCCCATTTTTCTTTTTCTTTTTTTGCATAAACACTAGGAATGTTTTATTGTGTTGAATCATATGAACAAATGTATAAATGCAGAAATCATTTAAAGATTTAGATGAGTCAGAATATGAAAATGAAGGGTTCAAGTCTTCATTGAGCTCTAGAGAAAGGAGAGCCAGAAGAAAAGCTGACAAAAAGCAACCCAAAATTTGAACCATCCCTTCTCGAGGTTCCTTTGATGGGAAGTCTTTTCCTCATTATTGGTTTTTCTGTAATTTACTTGCCTTCTTACTGGAATGCTTTCTGTGGTTGTTCTCTGCTCTTAAGTTGCACCAGATGATGATATACGTGGATTGCTCTCTGTGGGGCTTCATTGTGGCCATAAAATGATCCAAATAGTTTTCAGTTTGACTTGTTTATAAGAACCACCATTAAGGTTAAAACTCAAGCTTAAATATCTTTAGTACCCAACCATAGTGGTTTGACATAAATGGCCTCATGGCCAAGATTTAACATATGAAGGTCGAACCATACCAAGGTCCTATGAATTTAGTAGTTGGATACTAGATTTTCTTAACTAAAATTTTGAATTCAAGTTTTGAAAATAGAAAAATAGATGTTGGGAAAGCCAATCCTTAAATTGAATTTTACGATTGTTCAAACAGAATTAATTAAATTCACGGATACAGAAAAAATAATAACAAAGATCACTCCTTGCGGTTTCACAAGTTCACATTGTTATTCTATGCGTGGCTTCTCTTATCTCATGTATAAAAGTAGTAAGATGTTTCATCTCCTTGTCATGAAAACTTAAAATTGAGTTATTCCAATCCAATATCACGTAAATTTATAGAAAATGCCACTCTTTTTTCATAAATTGATCAAGCGAACCAAACTCTCGTGGATTGATAGGGCGTTGCACTTATTCAATCATAAATTTTGGGTTTGAATTATAAATAAGATTTGGGAGAGCTAATATCTTAATGGACTTCATAATACTCAAACCAAATTAATTAGATAAAACCTAAATACTGATCGATAAAAAACAAAAAAAAAAAAAAGAAGAAAAGGATCAAGCAAGAAAATTTAGTACGACTAAGAGAGATATTTTTACACCAATGTTCGGTGGCGTAGTTGGAATGGGATTTCAGCCACTTAATCATGGTTAGGGGGTTCGAACCATCATGGGAACATAAAAGCCGACATCGGGAGACCTCCCCCCATAAAGGACCCGACAGCAAGTCGATTTGGATTATTCAAGGTGAAACCCTAAATACCGGATGGTGATCAAGTCAGGGATAAAAAAAATAATAAAATAAATAAAAAAATTAAAAAAAATGAAGAGAGAGATATTTTTACAATTGTGCCAGCCCCCCCATGAACCGGAGCCCAACCCAACAAGGTTTGGTTTAGTGGCCTGAGATGGGGGACAGGGCTGATAGACAGCATTCAATTTGGTCCAAAACACTTGTATGTGACAAGATAGCGAGGTATGCAGGACATTTTATTTTATTTTATTTTTAAATAACCAAAATTATACTCTTATTAATTCAATTCAAATATTATCAAATTTAATTTAAAAAAAAAACCGGCAAACACATGATAGGAAAGATAAAGATTAGTTTGTGTAAACAAAATAAATTCAAAAATTATCTCCATGATCAAATTTTTGTAATTCATTTTTTAAGAGGATATGAGACGAAGACGAAGACCAAAAATTTAATAATTTTTTCAATTTTATCTTCATATGTTTTCAAAATTTCTATCTCGCTTCGACCTTTTTCATTCCCTACTTTCAAACTAAACACAGGGTGAGGCCCAACGAATATAAAGTGCGTGGGCATCTACCCCCCAAGTGCCGCAAAACGCTATTCCACTTTTACGGGGTGAGGCAGGTTCCCTATGCCATGGATACATTCATACAGTGCAGAGAGAAGCTTAGGCAAAATGCCATGTCCACAAATTTTCTTGTATCAAATGTATCATTATGACTTGCATCTCACTTTTTCTTTTAAATTGTAGAAAGGGTGTAAATCACAAAATAAGAGAAACCTTATCTAAATTGCACACCAAAGCGAAAATATATATATATTTGTCGTGAGGGGACAGTTCAAGCAGTAGAATCATTTTATTTCTATCTTTCTTTTTTTAAATCGATTCTATTTTGTTGTATTTCATTGTATCAAAATATATATATTTTTTCTATAATTTATATTTTTTTAAATGGTAAAAAAACATTAATGTTAGGATTTGGATGAGTTTACCACATTAAAATAATAAAAAAATAAAAAAATTGTCATTAGTAACAAATAATGTTAGGTACAAATCTCAGGAAAATGGGAGTTTGAAGTAATGGCCAATAATGGAGTACCCTCAAAGATAAAGGTGGATTGGAATCACAGGAAGCAAACAAGAGAAAAGAATGTGGGGGAGATGAAATGGGAGCCGTTGGGGCATTAAATGCACATGGTAGAGGGACAAGGCTCACATGAGAGAAACATGGACATTTCTTGCCTGTGTTTCCTCACTTTAAAGCACACTCTGCGCTTGGTTCTTACCATCTACTCATACACAAATAATAGCAACTCTTTTTCTTCTAACCCTTTCTCTAGTAGTCAAATCATTCTTCAAATTGTCCCAGAAATCAAGGACCAATCAATGATGCCGAGAAGGGTTATGTAAATTTGCCATCTCATTCCATGGCCCATCTGTTTTCTTTTTCTTCATCTGCAACAATGGCAATGCCCTCCAAATTAATGGTCCCAACAATGAGCAGTGGTAGGGATGAGAAGCATACAAGAGATGAGAGAATACCCAATGTAGTTATATCTCTCCATATTACCATAGGGTTGTCAATCAATATAAAATATTTAGCTAGGGTTATATTTACTGCCATTCACTCATCACTCTATTTTCATGATATTTCAAAATAACAAGTTTTATTCCAACCAATTGTTTTAAATGCTAACTTTTACGACCTATAATTTTTCCCTAAACACATGGGCTAATGGGTTGGTGCCACTACCCCCTAATCTTTTATATATAAAAAAATATGTTAAAAATCTTAAAACTATTATTAAAATTTTAAAATATTCTTTACCCTTTAAAAATTATAATTTTTGTTCCTGCATATTGTACTTTACTTCAATAATCAATTATGATGGCCATGATGGCCGGTATATAATTATCTGTACTTAATTTTTAGATAAATTATAAATATTTGATAATTATATTAAATCTGATTAAAATTCAATTCAAATTGAATTAAATGATTAAAGACAAATCTATTATAGTGTATGTTTACTCGAATTTAAAATTTTATTTATTAAAAATAGTATTTGATTACTGTATGTATACTTTTGATCTGTTAAAAAATGTGGAATTATAATATCTCAACCAATGAAATGCATGTGGTATGGTTTTGGCGTTAATGATAGTGTAATTGATTGTCTGCATGTGTAGTGATTGTTATCCAAAAGGGGCCGAGGGGGTTGGGGGATGGAGAAGCACAATTTTCGAGGTGATAAGTTTGTCAAACTGGTACTTTGCATGCCAAGTGGTGCATTTAAGTTTGGGAATTTTTGAATGGTCCATGGCACATGCACGTTAATGTTACCCTCATTAAATTGTTCATATGGTCAGATTAAATAATCAAAACCGTGAATGGAACGTCACTGTGTGCAGAGAGATACGTTGTTTGTGTACATTAGATTTTCTTGCTTGTCCACCAAATGTGCTACATACAACGGCTGAGGAGCATTTATTATTTACTAAGCATTTGAATTTCGTTCGATTAATTCGATTTAAATATTATAAAATTTATTAAAAAATTAATTCTTTTAAATCATTTTTTTATTCTTAAGTCTCAAATTTAAATCTTTAATTAAAAGAGTAAAATATCTGATCACTCAATTTAAAAGAATTTCGATGCGTTGTAAGCCGGAAGAGGCAAAATTTGGATAAGTTTAAAACATGTGAATTATCCATCCCCATCTGCCAATGTTTCCTTTGCTTTTAAAATTGCAAACTTGAATTTCATTCGGAATACTCTATCTCGACTTTTTTTATTTAATTTAATTTAAAAAATATTTTGGTGAGTTTAAAATTATTCGGATTCTAAAAATGCTTTTAATTTTCGTAGACAAACGGGGAGAATTTGATTCATTTGGTATTTGTAATATTATTCTAATTTCTTTAGGATACATCCAAAATTTCAAATTGCATCATATTTATATAGATAATTTTTTAATTGGTTATTCAAAAGAAATTTTTAAAAATAATTTTTGGTATAGACTTTAAGATCGGGTTGAACTTGAAATCTAAAGATAAAAATAAACTGTTTTTCAAATCTAAATAACCTTCTGTCTTCTAGAGAGATTTTAACCATCTAGGCGTAGTGCACTTTATAGTATATAGATAATTTGTATCTCAATCTTGTCCATGGCTATTTTAATTCTTTTAGCTTACGATTCAGCAAGCTAAATTGGAAAATCAACTCATTTCAACTTTAAATCGATCGAGAGAGAGAGAGAGAATCAAATCTATATCTTAAATTAGTACAATCAGTAAATTTTTATCATTAGTTCGTAAGATTGACTTTATAAATTATCTATTAAAAAAAGTGTTTATGACTATGAATTTTTAACAAATTTGTGAGATGAGATGTCAATTCTTTTCCACATAAGACTAGGATTGAATGACATATATTAGAAAGTGAAGTGAGATACGTCCCCATCCCCAAGGGACAGCCTAATAGTTACATTCCTCATTTCTAATCCTGTGATCAAAGTTTAAATATTGTTGTAACAAAAAAAAAAAAATGGAAGTGAAGTGAGATACGTAGCTTAGTAGTTACATTCCTCCTTCCCTAACCCTGTGATTAGGGTTCGAATCTTGTTGAAACAAAAAAAGGGTGAAGTGAGATATTATCTTACCAATTTCTCTTATTCTTTTAATATAGTTTTAATGGCAAGTCACTTCTATTATCGCATAAAGTAAGAAAGGTTTTTCAACCCCCTTCACAACATAATGGTTCTTCTCCTTCACAACATAATGGTTCTTCTATCACCTATCTCCTCTATTTTACTATATTGTGATCTGAACCATCTACCTGCCATATATCTTATTTGTCAAAGATAATAAACCCTCAAACTGAAAAAAAGAACAAATTGCCATTTCATTTCTTGAGGTGCATAATTTATATGGTGTTGAATTATTCAATGGTGAGACAAATTTTCAGGGAAAACTTGGCAATCAAGCGGGATCAAATCAAAAAGAAGGATGAAAGTGGGGAGGCTCTACCGTTTGAATTGTCCTTGAGAGACTATGAGATTCAGCATATAATTATATATTACGTGAATCAAAAAGAAATATATATATATTATATAATATTTATAGAATGCATGGATCATTTCTATGCATACATCATACAATATAAATAGATTATGGTTTACATTGCTGTTGTAAATTTATTTTTTAACACTTACCATACATAGTTTGGTAATACACCATGTCACCACCGGAGTGAAACAACCTAAAGTCAATACCAAATATTAAGATTCTTTTTTTTTTTTTTAATCTCTTTAATGCAAGTCATGGTCATGAGATTGGTGGGTGAAAATGAAAGAATCAACCACTACATGATCTACAATGAAAAATTAATCACAAAACCATGAGTGCAATTAATTGAATGTAGGAGAAAAGATCAAAAGGATGGCCAACTAATTGAAGTAGTACACACCAGCCCAATACCCACCCAATAATAATGTCCTAATGATGGAATTTGTGAGTTAGGGTTTGGTTTCACTTATACATCACTTAGCAACTACCAAATAATAAGTTGATTATACAACTAAACGACTAAACCCACTTCTATCATTGAAGCAATTAAGCACTAGATTAATAATTATTGAATCTGCACAAAACCTTCCTCCCCTTTTTATTCGTTTTGATCTTGCAAATAACTCTTTTTATAAATATATATATATATAAGAAGATTCGAATTCGAGATTTTTACAAAAGGAAATGAGAACAGTGTCACTTGAGTTATAGTTCATTGACATCTTCCAAATAACTCTAACTAAGCACTGATGGTTTCAAAAATTTCTCTCAAGAAGTCGACTTATATTTTTAAAAATTCATAAAAGTTTAAATTTTAAGGAACTGAATATGTTATTTACCCTTATTTTAAAACTTTAAAAATCTCATACACAAAGAATATTTTTAAAATTCTAAAGGATGGCCAGTAATAACTTCATTAGTGCAGACTAACCACAACCATTTCTCCTAATATCTTTCTCAATTTGTGAAACCCTTTTATAATAAATTGAGTTTAACTTAACATAGCTTAAAATTTTTCTTTAAAGACCTGTTTGGATAAGGGGGTTGAAGAGGTTAGTGATTTTACTCTTTAAAATATTTTAATAATAAAATTTTAAATAAATAGAATTTGTTTATAATTGGCTAAACTTTACAAGAAGGATGCACTTTCCAAGGTTGCCAAATATTTGTTGTTGGACAATAATAGATATCAAATTAAAAGTCAATCTTTCTACAAATCTCACAGTATTTCGATTGAATTAATCAGTACCCAAAGTTTGATAGGTGAAACCAAATAAATATATATATATATATTTATATTTATATTTGTTGTCAGGTATTTGTGATGCATGAACACCGGAACTCATAGAAACATTTAGTATTATGAATCTCATCAGTGGTACCTTCCAATGATCACTCCCCCAATGCCTGTTAAACAAATCTTTATAAACTCACCATCTTTATTAATTACAATATATAAGTAATTAATTAAATCAAAACTAAAACAAATCTCTCTCTCTCTCTCTCTCTCTCTCTCTCTATATGAATGAGATCATGGTAGAAAAGCTCGTGTTTTCGCATGGCCTGTTTAGGTACCATGTTGGATAAAAAGAGTTTAGAATAAAATATATTTTGTTTGGTGAGGGTCTAGGTAGGGACCGATCATGTTTTAAGGAAATGTGTACGCCATTGCTTTTCAGCTGTCATGCTTGATTTAGACCCCTCACTACTTCACAACCTTGGGATTAGGGCTTAGCACCTAATCTTAGAACTTGACCCAATTCCCAATCATCTCCAATTTGACCTGACAAATAAGGGTAGGAATTAAAGAAGCTCCATATTAAATTGAATGGGCCAATGGTAAGGTGTTTATTCCTTCCACCCATAAAAACATATATATCTGAATTTGAGTTTCTATATCATGTTACTAACTCAAGAAATCTTTATTGGTTATATTATTGGGAGACTATAACCAAAAAAAAGTTACTATTTCTTTTTGTAGTTGGTATTAGATAAATTAATATTTAAAATCATATTCATTTTATTAAAATTTATTATCAGATCTTTTTAGAGATGTATTCTTTCAACATAATTTTTTAGTTTTAATATTTGAATCTAAATTTTAATTAAAAAATTTAATATTTTTCTCATCCTTTATTCTTTCTCTAAATCGTGTGTGCATACATTTGAAATGTAATTTAGGCAAGGTAGGCCAAGGAATACTAACACAACTTATTTGTAAAGAATTTAAACACGCAATCCATGTTGAATGATATTAGAAAGCTACTCGTAGCAACATAGACAACCAAAGATGAATGGACCATACCATGGCCAGCTAATGCCACAGTGTCTTTTCTTGTGAAGGCCTTTTGGATGCTTCCTCACGAAATCCCAAAATTAATCCCTTTTTTCAAAATTATATTCTATTCTGTTTCTTGCCCTTTTGAAATCCCTTTTTCTTTTCAAAAATTGTGAACTCCATCAAAGAATCTGATATGAAAGAAGGCAATCAATGAAGAGAATCTGAAACGAAAGCATAGTGTCATAATCTTGGTATTGGTAGGTTATTTGCATGCCACTCTCTCTCCATTCTTATGCACATGAAAACCCCCAAGATTTGAGGCATGTGGACGACCATCTCATGCTAATTGAGTTAAGAATAAAATCTATTTTTTAATTTTTTTCTTCAATAAAAGGTTTATTAATTTAGGATTATATAAATAGAATAATTATTTTTATATAATCATCAAGTAGAACTATTATTAAAATTTAAAAATTCTCTCATTCTTATAAAGTAATTAAATGCACCAACTCTTAACTTATTCACTTAATTGCTCAAAATTCTATAGCATCAATCAAACAGCCATTAATTGTTTCCACTTAACAAAACTAAACGATTGTTTTCTTTTTACCGACTGATATCCAGAAACTAATTTAAAGTTAATTATTGGGTCTATTAAGAGATAAATTATCTCGATATTTGTTTTTTTTCATTCTCACGACTCAAACCAACGCCTTGATCTGCACAAATTTTGTATTTTCTTTTAGATGTCTTCATATATATCCCTATATTTTGTACATACAAAATGACCCCAGATTTTTATTAAACAAAATAATTGTGTTAGGCTGTCACTATATTGATGAAAATATTGTCAAATCAAACCTTATTTTCAACACCCCATATGATTTGGCCAAGAATTTTAAAAATATTAAATATTATCATTTTTTAATTAATTTAGACTCAGCCTTGTTAGCAAAAAGTATATAATTTTTTCCTCTGGACCAAAATATATTTTCTAGAATCAACCAAAAAATAATTTTAAAAAGTCAAATTGGCAAACAATTCAACGCCTTAATAATAATATTTCACTACCTTAGGCAAAAAATATTGAAGGGGCTGTAGATGGGTTGGATGTGAGGGAGTTTTGGCAAAAATTTGAGTGAGCAGCTGTTGGACAATAGGCGAGTACAATGATAATTTTGTGGTTCTTGTCATTTTTTCTCAAAGGTCCCACACCATTTGATCATCAAATTTTAATTTTGAATAAACGAGAGATACATAAAATACTTTTTATTTTAATGCGATTTAGTATGGGGTTAAGAGAGAAGATAAACGTATATGTATACAGTCTTTTTCTTATATTTTGTAAAGAGATTTTTTTTCACGTCGTAAACCCATGATCTCAAAATCACTAAAAAATAATTTTAATATTATATTAAGACTCACTCTTTAATTTGAATAAATAAAAATATCAAAAATATTGAAAACTAAGAAAAAGCCAAATAAACCAACGAATAATATAGGAGGGAGAGAGGACGGACAGAGAACTAACATAAGACCACGCGGAAGATAGCGTGCTGAAAACGCCATGTCCCCTTGGGTTTTGCTTTTCGTCCCCACCATTGTCTCTTGTGCTTGCCTCTTTCGTTTTTGGCCTGACCTTGCTTACTCGGCCACAAACATTCCTCTTTTTCCCTTTTTTTCTTTTTTTAAACTTATTTTAGAAATCAAATTAGATTGACTAATATATTCTGTAATGCTAAAGTTCATTTCATAATAAAACTATTTTTTTTATATAAATTATCAATATCTGATAATCATATTGGTTTCAACTAAATCCGATTGGAGAGGTGTTGAACTTTAAACTTTTTTTTATCATAAACCACTAATATCTGATAACTATATTGATTTAGACTAAATCTAGATCGAATCAGTTTGAATCTTTAAGAGACAAATCTCTATTAACACTTTATGATATATAAAATTCGAATTCGAGATTTTATTTAAAATATCAGTATTCAATGTTGGTTCATACTAAAACTATTATAAGTTGATTAGAACATTTTACATTAATAATATTACCATGTAAAATATTGATTTCATACCACGGTGTGTACCTCATTTGAGGGTCAAGTTTTGAGAAGATTTAAAATGAACAAAGAAAAAAGAAAAATTAGGAGGGTTACTCAATGTATACCTCTATCCATATTTCCCAAGCATAAAATTTGATCTCAAATTTCAAATAGAGATAATTTAAAACATTATTAGTTAAAGCATTTGGAGGATAAATTAAGAATTCATTCTTTTCTTTTGTAACTTTTTTTTATATATTAAAAGGTTCGAAATCGAGATCTCTGTTTAACAAAAATTTGAAGGTTTTAATCCCATGAATACAACTCGACACTAATTGGACTACCTTATGAGAATATCTCTCATAGAACATAAAATAATAATAATAAAACTATAACACTTAATTGCTAGATGCTTTTATAATAGAAGTAATGAAGGTTACTGTGAAAAATGTGGGCACAGAGATCCAGACCGCAGACCAAGCAAGCATGTGCTATTCCACAGAGTCGAAGCCCCACATTGAGCAACTTCCCCCCCCCCCTCCCCCCATCACGTCCATCTCTGTGTCCAAACTCTCGGCTCATGGAATTATAGGGATTGATACGCGATTTTCGCAGTGAATTGGGAGAGGGAGAATTTGTTGCCAGAAATGATCAAAGAGTCGAGAGGAATGAGTAAGGATTGTCGCAACAAAATCAATGGGAAATCTTGAAAACTATAAACACATTTTTGAAAATTGGTGTCCTTCGTTACGGTTTCAACATCTGTTTCTCTGTACTCGTTTGCGACCTCTTCCTCTTTGTCGTCATCGTCGTCTTATTCATCTTTAACACTGAACAATCGATACTCTATAACATTGACCAAGTTGCAAAACTTAAATGAGAAATTGATTGGAGCATGATTGAATTTGGGAAGTAGAGTGTTTTCGGGTCGAAAACCCTAAATTGAGTTGTTTGAGGTAGAGAGATGAGACAAAGGGAGGGAATGCATAAAAGGGTTTGGGTTTCTAGAGAATTAGTGGTTAGAAAGTAGACATTTTTTTTTATACGCTACGAAACTATATTTTACTAATTCGTTTCGGGACTTATAGTGGTTAATTCTGAGAACTACCATCCCAGTGTTATTTTTATATTTTCAAATTTAAATTTAAAACCTTAATTAAAAGATCTAATATCACATCTTATCAAGTCAACTATTCGTTGATATTGATACTCTTTTATAACAACCCTACCTCTTATGGAAAGATTTATAAACCTAAATTATCCTAACTATCGAAGAGATTTGTAAACCATCATTTTTTTAATACTAATCGATATTTAAAATTATATTCAGATTAATTTAATTCAAATATTTATTGAATTTATTTTAAAAATAAATTTTTTAACATAATTTTTTTTTAAATTATACGATACCGTTGTTATTTCAACCTTAAGGGGACATTACACTTTTAATGTTCTCATTTGCTTCTGCAAAAATATAAATATAAAGTAACTGAATTATTATTCATACCATTTCAAACTAATTTTGAAACTAAAACCACATCAACTCAACTGCTCAGATTTTAGGGCAAATCGATGTGGTACCATCCCTCCTAGGGCTTACCCCAGAACAGAGACTTTTGACATGGATGAGGATTAAACACTATGTGCCACGTAGGAAAGTGCCAGCATGGAACAGTGGATGCCAGCTGGCACAAAAGGAAGAACAATAATTAAAAAAAAAATGTCTGAAAATAATTGGAGGTGGGTTGGGGTGGGGGAATGGGAAAGAAAGGAGGAAACAGGTTGTGTGGTTGGGAAGAGGAATGGCGGCAGATCACATGTTATATTCTCCACTCCCCCACAGACATCACAGAGTCCTTTTGTTTAATTTAATTGGGACAGCTGGCTGTCCTCACCACTTCCCCACGCCCTCTCTCTTTTCCCGAAAGGAAATAAATATATATATATTTTCCCCAAACCGGACAATACCTTTTTTAAATAATTATATTATATCTGATTTAATTTAAATTAAATTCTTAAAAAATAACATTTTATATTTATTTTACTCATAAATAAGATTTCACGAGATGTTACTTAATCAAATCAATGTCTATCCAGTGGACTAAAGATCCTACAAATTTATAAGAATAATAATGTAATTAAATACGTATTTAAGATGAATTTTTTAAAAAGTAAAAAATTATAAATTTTATAAAATTTTCAAATGTTATTATACCTGCTACATCTCTTTTTTATTTATAAATTTTACATTTGAAGTCGACAAATTTCTCACTTTCAAGCGATCAAATTCTACAATTTTTTTTATACTCCTTTTACTTAATTCAAAAATATTAATTTTTATTTTGTAAAATCAAATTAAGCCTAATTAGGCATGAATATTGTCCATATACTTAATATGCAAATGGAATAAGATTTACATACTAAATTTCTCTTGTTGTTATATTATTTATATAGAGATTTATAAATAAAAATTAATTTTCCTTTTTCATAAATAAAACTAAAATTAACATTATATCAATGGATTTACAAATCTCAACAATAACAATAATAATAACCTAACCCTTCTATCCTAAAATTTGAGGTTGACATATGAGAGACAAATATCGAAATCGAAAAAAAAAAATTAGTTTGTGCAGATTCTCTTACGCCACTTATTTCTATCTAAAACCATATTCTCAACTAAATCTATAATTATCATATATTTACGAATGTATTGCATCTAAGTTTTTGACGGTCTATTTCTACGTTTTATTAAATTTTCTATATTTAAGTTTTCTATTTTTCTTAACATGTACGTCTTTAGATATTTACTGCATATGTCAATGGATTTACAATTTTCGTTATAACTAAAATTTATTTCTTGCTTAAAGATTAAAAAGAAGAATAAAATTTTCAATAATTCTGAATCAAGAAAAATAAATAATTAATAAAGCTCTATATAAGAGAAATTAATGCTTTATCTTTGTTCTTGTTATTCTGCAATTAAAAGAATATTTTATAATATAATGCTAGTAATAATTAATTATAATACTACTTATCTTTTATTCATTAAATACATTTTTATACTATCTATGTCGTTTCAATTATAATTAATATAAAATAACTTATTTTACAAAGCAAACGTTATTTCTGATAATTGAACTTATTGTTACGGTAACCTTCGCGGATGTTTATTAAAATCCAAAGTCCTAATTTTATGAAGTTGATAAATAAAATTTTATTAGTTGCTCTTCAAGTTAAATAATTATTATTTTTTTTTCTTGTGTGACTAATCTATATAAATCTATTGTCAGATTTGTTTTGAAAAAAGATCTCCTAATATAATTTTTTTCGTATTTATAGAAATTTAAATTTATGATCATGATTAAAAAAAATTAATTTTCTTTTAGTTGAGTCGCAAGTTAAATAATTATATTATGTATAAAAAAAAGAGTACTACAAAATTAATAATTGATCAGAAAAAACAAGGGCATTATCGTCAAACAATGAAAACAAATCCGTTTGGTTTGAATGAGAAAAGCAAACCAGTTAAGATTGACTCAAAAAATTAGTAATTTTCTACTTAAAATAAAACCCTTTTCAGCGCCCACCTTTATATACTCCTACATCCCACCCCTTCCTCTGTTCTTCCTAACGCGGAGGCTTCGCATCTCGCGTTCCTCTCTCTCTCTCTGCAAGCTCAAAAATATATAAACAAGCTCAAGAAAAATCACATGATACTTTAAAACCCTCTCGTCTCTCTCTGTGAATAACATAGGACAATAAAACAGAGGATTCAAAAAATAGAAAGAAAAAAAATCAGAGTTTTTGATGGCGAAAGCGAAGAGCACCACAAAGAAGGTATCAAAAATTTCAGTACCATCACAGATAATAAACTCTCTCTCATCATCTTCTCTCCAATCCCTCTTACTCTCACCGAAGAAATCTGCGAAAAAGAAGGCCAACTTCTTCACATTCTCAACCTTTACGAGCCCCAAATTCTGGCTTCTCTTTCTCTTCATTTTTTGCATTCTAGGAACTCTGGCTTTAATGGGTTTTTCCCACATTGTCCCTATAATACCCTTCTCTCCAAAACCATGTCTGATCTCACAAAACGAGGAGCTAATCTCTTCAATTTCTTCTGTTTCTGTAATGAAAGTTGTTGAAGAAAGTGAAAAAAATCATGGGGCTTTTGAGAAAATTGAAGAAGAGAGTGAGTTTTGGAAGCAGCCAGATGGGATGGGGTTTAGGCCATGTTTGACGTTTAGCAGAGAGTATGAGAAGACAAGTGGGTTTGTGTTGAAGGATAGGAGTAAGTATTTGATGGTTGTAGTTTCTGGCGGGATGAATCAGCAGAGGAATCAGATTGTTGATGCTGTTGTCATTGCTAGGATTCTTGGTGCTGCTTTAGTTGTTCCTATTTTGCAGGTCAATGTCATCTGGGGTGATGAGAGGTTGGTTTTTTTCTTTTTCCTTTCTTTTTTTTTTCAAAAAATTAAAAAATTTCCCACTTTTGCTTAGTATCTTCAGTTGATTCAACTATGTTGATTTGCACTATGTTGGTGTTTTGTTGTCACTTTTGTGGGATTGCTTTAGTTTGTTCTGAATTGGAAGGAATATGCTTATACTTTATAAGTTCCTATTTTTGGTCTATTTGTGCTGTTGCTATTTCTAAAGCTTTTGTCCAGTTTTCCCCCCGATTATCTATTCAGTTCTTGAATTTATTGTGTTATGTTCCCTTTTGTCCTACATTAATGTAGGGGTTGCATTTAGCTTTGTGTCAGTTGCTTAATTCTCAAATTTGCAAGTTTTTTAGTCAAATGAAAAACCAGCATCATTGATTCTATTGGGTACTCATAATTTCTATCATGATCTGTAGTGATGTGACTTGTTAGTGAATTTCACTGACCGGTGCTGTGGTTTTTGTGTGGTTGATTGGAGCAGTGAGTTTTCTGATATATTTGACTTAGAGCACTTCAAGAGAGTTCTTGCCGATGATGTTAGAGTTGTTTCCTCGCTGCCATCAACACATTTGATGTCAAGGCCTGTGGAGGAGAAAAGAACTCCACTTCATGCCTCCCCTCAATGGATACGTCAACATTATCTTAGACGAGTAAGATTCTTTGCCATGCAGAAACTTTTCTTGAGCTATTTTCACATCATTTTCCGCATATAGTTATGTATGATTCTCAATTGTGAAAAAGGAAGAGAGGTGAACATTGAGAGAGTAGCTGTCTTGTGTGCTGTAGCTTAGCACTAGGAGCACAATTTTGTTTGTAATTTTATAAAGGAGACTGAGATGCTCCTACCGCCGGAATTTTGAGCTTTGAGATGCCGTTTTATGGTGGAATAGGTTCCATTGAATTGGTCTATATTCACGAGCAGTTCCACTGTTTTTTAGAACCTACAGATTATGCCTGTATATTCACATTCCCCATTTGCACATGATCAATTAATTCATGCATACTGCAAGCCATGCACATGGTTTGTGGAACAGTCAAACTACTAAGCTGTTCTTTGTCACTTGGACCATTCTGATGTTTGATGCACCAACATTTTCTCATTGTTTAAAGCCGTGTCCAATCAGAGGTGTTTGACTTGGTAAAAGCAGCAGGTAGCTTTCATGTGGTCCATTTTGCTATCGTTCTTTTTGTTGCTAAACTGTAGTTGCTCATGTCTACTATATACATTAAAAAAGTTAAATTTCAATTTGGTACTCATTTCTAGTCTATTCATTAGAAAACCTGAATTTCAATTTGGCGTAAAGAATCTTACACAATTGAATTCCTATCTCTGCAGTTTAACCGGGATGGCGTTTTGCTTCTACGTGGTTTGGATTCAAGGCTAGCCAAAGATCTCCCCCTTGATCTTCAGAAACTTAGATGCAAGGTATAAATATGATGATTTTTCAGATAACGCAATGATCTTCTCTTTTGTTAAAGCTTTGTATTTACGATCCTTTGTTTGTTTTTTAATGCATGTTGACAAGATCCATGTAGGATCAAGATTCCTGGATTTAATAAGGTCACAATGCTAATACTTATGCATCATAGTTAAGGCTTTGAGATGCAGCTTTTCTTGGACTCTGTTGCTCATATTTTCTTGTATCTAAACTGTTAGACTTGATCATTTTTGTCAAACCTCCTTGGTCCTGCTATCCTGGAATGCTGGCTTGTCACCATCTATTTGTTGCCAAATTCAGTGTTAAGTATAAACATTACATATGCTATCACTCTTCTACATCTGTCGGTTCTGCAAATCTCTAGTTCTCTAGTGGGTTTGAATTGAGTTTATTTAGTTTGGCAAAGTACACTTAACAACAAATTTGTATAAATTTTGGCTTCAGGTGGCTTTTCATGCCTTGAGATTTGCCCCACAAATTTTGGAACTTGGTAATAAGATCGGAGAGAGGATGCGAAGCATGGGACGTTATCTTGCTCTTCATCTAAGGATGGAAAAGGATGTATGGGTGAGAACTGGTTGTCTTCCTGGTTTGAGCCCTGAGCATGATTTAGTTATTAATGAAGAAAGAAAGCAACGGCCCGAGCTTCTTACTGCAAGATCAAACATGACTTATCACGAACGCAAACTTGCTGGTCTCTGCCCCTTGAACGCAATGGAGGTTACTAGGTAAGAGTTTAGCATTTCTAGCAAATGTGTTGATTGTTGGCCTTTGTTATGGTATACTTTGGTTAATTTGTATAGTGTCTGACATTTAAGTGCTTTTCTTTGGCAATTATCTGTTTTAGGCTGCTCAAAGCCCTAGGAGCTCCAAAAAGTACAAGAATATATTGGGCTGGTGGACTTCCATTTGGGGGAAAAGAAGCCTTGTTACCATTGATCAAGGAATTTCCTCATTTCTACAACAAGGAGGATCTTGCCTTACATGGTGAACTTGAGCCATTTGCAAACAGTTCATCTGTTATGGCTGCCATTGACTACATAGTTTCGGAGCAAAGTGATGTTTTCATGCCATCCCATGGAGGAAATATGGGCCGTGCCATTCAGGTATAGCTACCCTTGCCAAATAGTTGTTGCGATAATCTTAAAACTCTCCGTCTTCTTTCAACAAGATCCAAAATTGCCTCTGTATCAACATAGCTCGCCTTTGGAATTTCAGTTGCTATGTATGTGCTGAAATACATACGACTGAGGTTATTTATTTGATGATACAGGGACACAGGGCCTATGCAGGGCACAGGAAGTATATAACACCAAACAAGAGACAAATGCTCCCTTATTTTCTGAATTCTTCTCTCGCAAAGGCCGAGTTCAACACAATTATAAAGGATTTGCATCGTGATTCACTCGGGCAACCTGACTTCAGAACAAACAAAGCCGATAGAGATGTTACAAAGTATCCGGTGCCTGCATGCATGTGCAACAGAACAACAGCACTGTGATTCAATGCCTGATGTCCTACATGAGATCAAACGCTGAGTATTGCTCCATTGGTCAAGTACTGATGTATTCCCTGGTGTCCTAGACCTTCAGGAGGACGGGAGGTCATTTAAGGATGATGTGGCGTATTAAAAGCACCATCTGGGAAGGGCAGATTGGGAGTTCCATTAGTGCCATCCCCTATACAAGAACCATCTGGAAAAAGACATAGGGCCTATTGCACACA
The DNA here is from genome assembly GCA_037126225.1 of Dillenia turbinata. Taxonomy (NCBI): domain Eukaryota; kingdom Viridiplantae; phylum Streptophyta; class Magnoliopsida; order Dilleniales; family Dilleniaceae; genus Dillenia; species Dillenia turbinata. The sequence goes on from JBAMMX010000013.1 coordinate 1,918,980, forward strand.
ATCTGCTACTGCCGGGAAGATGGCTGTTTGCACTTGTAGTAGCATACAGATACTACTGCAGCAATTTTTTTTTTTTTTTTTTTTTTTTTTTTTTTTGATAATTTGGATTCTTTTCTGGAAGATTTTTGGTTAGGAGATGATAGGTATGTTGTTTCATATCATTCTTTGCAACAGATGTAGGTGAATGTATACGTGTATATGTTGTGAAAAATACGTTTCTTGAGCTTATATATTATCAGATTCAAAAGCTTAATATACTTGGCTCCTTATAACTTTTGAAAAAAATGCTACTTTGTGGATAGAGAATCAATTTCTGGCCCCGGTGTTTATGGCAAAGGAGAACAAGTTCATTAGGCTCCAGCAGAGACAGAGTACTTAAAGCTTCATATCTTATCAGATACAAAAGCTATATAGACTTAGCTCTTTATAATTACAAATGCTGATTTGGATTGAGCGTTACAATTACTAGTTTATATGAGGGAAAGATTTTGACTTATATAAGGCTTTGAAATTCTTTGAAATACATTACTGTCGATGTGCAAAGACACTGTATCATTTTTCTTCACTTTTACATCCATGTATTGCAGATCAGCGCCAAAGTGTTCAGCTGACCAAGAAATAGGATCAATCAGATAGAAATGCTGTTAGGGACACGCTTCCCACCGACTCCCGGGCCTGAGACCGGCTTCAATAGCTCATATGGTACGACATAATCATTATTTATCTTATTAATAGTGTTCTCGAAATCCCTCAACTTCTGAGCACATTGTTTTAACGTATTACTGATGACCAGATCTCCCCATGATGGTTCCTTTGTCTTACCTAGGTACTCCTCATCTGGTGATTGGTTTGAGAGAACCTCCAAAACAGCCATCACCATGGTCGCTTGAACTTTTGAAGTGATGCATTGTAGAAGTGCAGTTTCAGTGCCAAACATTTCGTCTGTCATGCCCTCAGTTGGCATATTTGTTCGAGCTATAGTGGGGCGATTAGGAAAGTACCCACCATACATATATTGCCCAAAATTTGCTGCAGCATGGTGAGCAGAAGCTACCCAAATGATTTTTGTCAAGATCTGGACAAGAATTTCTCGGTTCTTGAGGATTGGCCACATGGTTCATCCTTCTTGTCTTCATGACCACAAGTACGCACTTCTGTCCACCATGCTTGAAGCTCCTTATCAAATTTAATGAGATCTGCTGTTGGATGGTAGTGGCTCACATATTTGGTCACCCATTTCTTAATTATAAACCATAGGCCTAGACCAACCTTTGGGTAAGGGTTGCTTTGGAATTGTAAGATGCAGGCCATGCTCAGCATTAGGATTCCCAAATGCCATTCCCCTGCCATTGATTAAAACATCATGCTGCAATATCATTTTTACATGAGCAAGAGGCATGCTAATGTGGAACATGGTTTCTAATTATTTTTTTATGATTCTTAATTTCTCTATTTTTTAATTTTTTTTCTAGCTTTTAGTTTTCTAATTTTTCTAGTTTCCTAATTTTCTGCTAGTTCTTAAATTTCTCTAGTTTCTTCGCTTTTATAATTTCTTAATTTTTGAGGTTTGCATTCCCTATAAATACTTATAGTGTTTCTTCATTTAAACATATTTCAATAATAATATTTTTTTTAGAATAATATTTTTCTTTTGAGAATTTTAGGATTTTCTCTTTTACAAATTTTATTGTCTTCCTTCTATTTCTCCCATGTAGGTGGTATTAGAGTCAAGACTTTCCCTTGCGATGACCAACCAGGAGGGTGAAGATAGTACTTTTTCTGATTTGTTCAGAGAGTTACAAGTTGTGATGACTGCAATTCAATATTCGAATGGAGTAGAGAGAAATAGAATCACAGACGTTGCGAGCATCTGGAGGTGAAGGTAGGGCCAGGCGAATCGTTCAGGGACTTCACTTCTTCACTTCAATTCTATATTTCCACAACAAGCTCATAGCGTTCAAACTAACAAGAATGATTTTTCAAACGAGAAAATTGTTGAGTTTTTAGATCGTAACCCTAACCCTAGAGTCACCCGTCTATACCGACAAGAAGAGTTTTGGTTGAAGGTGGACATCCCTTCTTTCAACAAAAATTTAAATATCGAACATTTCCTGGATTTGGTAGTAGAAGTTGAGAGATTTTTCGACTTTGTAGAGATTCCAGAGGAAAAACAACTATGGTGGCATATCGATTAAAATGTGGAGTTTCATCATGGTGAGAATAGCTCAGCTCCAGTGAAGGCATTTGGAAAAACAACCAATAAGGCTTTGGTTAAAGATGAAGAAAATGCTGATGGCTAGATTTCTTCTCCCAGATTATGATCAATTTTTGTTCCATCAATACCAAACGTTGATGTAGGGATAAAAATTTGTAGCTGAATATACAATAGATTTATTGCGACTATCGGCACAGAATAATTTGATGGAGACTGAAGGTTAACAGGTAACAAGATATATTCATGGATTGAAACTTATAATCCGTGATAAAATTGGCTGTCAGATCATTCTAACCCTTAATGAAGTCCAAAATATAGCCTAGAGAACAGAGTCAATGGGGTTTAGGAGATTTTACGGGAATAAACCCTTAGGCGAGGCATCTAAGGTAAGCCCAAAAGTCAGTACACGGTCCAGTTTTGAACTTGTGAAGAAAGATGTGGTAGAAAAGGAGCCTATGAATAAACCAGCCAATAATAACCCTTACTCGAAACCGATAGGAGATAAGTGTTATAGGTGCGGACAAGCTATCACAAGTCTAACAATTGCCCTCAACGCAGTCAAGTTCATTTAGTCGGCTATGATAGGGAAGATGATAAAATGTCTGATAATAAGGAAGAAGGAATCTGTGAACCAGATGGAGAAGATGAAGATGTGCAGACTCTGGTGGTTAAAAAGGTGCTGTTGGCCCCTAAGCGAGATGATACACAATGGAATGTGCTCTTTCGAACCAGGTGCACAATTTCTAATCATATTTTTGAATTAATCATTGATAGTGGCAGTTGTGAAAATATTATTTCATCAGACCTGGTGGATGCTTTGAAATTACCTGTTGAAAAACATTTTGAACCTTATAATATTGAGTGGATTATGAAAGGGTATGGAATTAGAATGAAAGAAATGTGTCGAGTACCCTTAACTATTGGTAAATTTTATAAGGATGAAGTAATGTGTGATATAGTGGATATGAATGCCTACCACTTATAGTTTGGTAGGCCTTGACAGTATGATTTGGATGCAACTCACAATAGTCAAGAAAATACTTATCAGTTTGAGAATGATGAGCAAAAAATTATCTTGCTACCATTAGGTTTTAAGCAAAAATCTGAGTCTTATAAAGTTTCAAGTTTCTTAACTATTACTCGATCGGATTCTGATTTCATGACAGAAGCAAAACACAATGGAGAGATTCATGCCTTAGTGGTTAAAGTTGTCCTTTCGGCAAGAGCCAATGGACCCGAGATAGAGGTTCCAAGATTGGTTCGTGATTTGTTAAATAAGTTTCAGGAGCTAATGCCTGATGAACTCCCAGCAAGACTCCCTCCAATGAGAAATATTCAACATACCATTAATCTAGTACCTGGGGTTAATTTGCCAAATTTACCCCATTATCAGATGAATCCCAAAGAGAGCAAGATCGTCTAGCATATGGTGGAGGAGTTACTTGACAAGGGTTTAATCCGGGTTAGCAAGAGTCCATGTGTCGTACTTGCTTTATTGACCCCAGAGAAGGATGGGAGTTGGCGAATGTGTGTGGATAGCCGAGCAATCGATAAGATCACAATGCGGTATAGGTTTCCAATTCCTCGACTTGAGGATATGCTTGATAGGTTGTTTGATGCGAAAGTTTTCACAAAGATTGATCTACAAAGTGGGTATCATCAGATCCGAATTAGACCAGGAGATGAGTGGAAGACGGCTTTTAAGACTAAGGAGGTTCTTTATGAATGGTTTGTTATGCCATTTGGGCCATCTAATGCTCCTAGCATATTTAGACGGTTGATGAATGAGGTGCTGAAACCATTTGTTGGTAAATTTGTTGTAGTTTATTTTGAAGATATTTTGATTTACAACACTAATGAAGCCAAGCACTTGGAGCATTTGCGCCAGGTTTTGGCTGTTTTGCAGAAAAATAAGTTATATATTAACTTGAAAAAGTATTACTTCTTACAGTCGAGCCTAATTTTTCTAGGATTCATAGTCAGTGGTGAAGGGATTCAAGTATATGAGGAAGAGTAAAGGCATTTCGGGACTGGCCAACACTGAAGTTAGTATCTGAAATTTGAAGTTTTCAGGGCCTAGCTACCTTCTATAGAAGGTTTATTTGCAACTTTAGCACTATTGTAGCACCTTTAACAGATTGTTTAAAAAATTGTCAATTTAGATGGAGAGTTGAGTAGGAGAAAAGTTTTGTCATGATTAAAGAAAAGTTATGTGCAACTCTTGTGTTAGCACTTCCTAATTTCAATAAATTATTTGTTGTAGAATGTGATGCTTGTGGAATTGGAGTTGGAGCAGTTCTTTCTCAAGAGGGATGACTTGTTGCTTATTTCAATGAGAAGTTGAGCGAAGCACTCCAACAATGATCGACTTATGACCAAGAACTTTATGTTGTTGTTCGGGCCTTAAGGAATTGGGAGCACTATCTTATCCAAGATCAATTTGTTATGTATACTGACCACCAGCTTTTGAAGTATATTAACAGTCAGAAGAATGTTAACAAGATGCATACCAGGTGGATTGCTTATTTGCAATAATTTCCCTTTATGCTGAAACATAAGTCAGGAAATCAGAATAAGGTCACTGACGCGCTGAGTAGGCATACAACTTTGTTAGTAACTTTGAGTCATGAGGTTATAAGTTTTGAGATTTTTGGTGAACTGTATGCTGATGACGATGATTTTGCAGAGATTTGGGGCAAGGTTCCCTTTGAAGATTTTTATAAACATGACAAGTATAAGGGAAACCAATCGTGTATACCCCTTATATCTTTAAGGGAAAAATTAATTCATGATTTGCATGGAGGTGGCTTGAGTAGATATTTAGGGGAGAGAAAACTTTATCCAATTTGGAAGAGCGGTATTATTGGCCTCAATTAAAGTGGGACATGGGCAAATTTGTGAGTCATTGCTACACGTGTCAGACAGCTAAGGGTCAGTCGCAGAATACTGGGCTTTATATGCCACTACCAGTCCCCAAAGCCATATGAGAAGATCTGTCTATGGATTTTGTTTTGGAACTACCTCGCACTCAACATGGGGTCAATTTTGTTTTTGTTGTTGTCGATAGATTTTTGAAAATAGTGCACTTTATTCCATGCAAGAAGACTTCAGATGCTTCACATGTGGTACGATTATTCTTTAGGGAGGTGGTACGTTTACATGGTATGACAAAATTTATTACTTCAGATTGTGACACCAAATTTCTCAGCCATTTTTGGATAACCTTGTTGTGCATTTTTGATATTTCCCTGAATTTTAGTAGTACAACCCATCCCCAAACGGATGGCCAGACTGAGGTTGTCAATTGAACCTTAGGTAATCTTGTTCGTTGCAGTTGCGGGAATCGCCCAAAACAATGGGATCATGCTTTACCTCTAGCAGAGTTTGCATTCAATAGTGCTATTCATAGTTCAATAGGAAGATCACCTTTCACGGTTGTTTATCAGAAGTCACCTCGACATGTTGTAGATTTGGTAAAGTTGCCACAAGTCCCGGGATATAGCTCTGCAACAACAAATTTAGCCAAGGATGCACAGGCCATTCAGGAGTAGGTTCATCAGAAGTTGCTTGAAACCAATCAGAAGTTCAAGAGTGCTACAGATAAACACTGCCAAGTTAATTTGTTCGCGGTGGGTGATATGGTGATGGTTTTTCTTCGGCGCGAGAGGTTTCTAGTTGGCTAGTATCATAAGTTGCAACCAAAGAGGTATGGTCTTTACAATATCGTGCACAAGATCAACGACAACGCCTACGTAGTGGACTTGCCTGTATCAACGGGTATTTCTCACACTTTCAATGTAGCTGACTTATCACATTATCATCCCTCAAACACTCCTTTATATTCGGACCACTCGAGGGCGAATTCTTTTCAAGTAAGGGGGACTGATGTAGAACATGGTTTCTAATTTTTTTTTTCTAATTTTTAATTACTCTAGTTTATTAATTTCTCTAACTTTTAGTTTCCTAATTTTTTTAATTTTTTTATTTTCTATTAGTTCCTAAATTTCTCTAGTGTCCTAGTTTTTATAATTTCCTAGTTTTTGAGGTCTGCATTCCGTATAAGTACTTGTAGTATTTCTTCATTTAAGCATATTTCAATAATAATATTTTCTTTGAAAGTAATATTTCTATTTTGAGAGTTTTAGAGTTTCATTTTTTACAAACCATACACTACAAAAAAACAAGAATTCAGTGACGAAATTTTGCAACGAAAAATATTCGTCGCAAATCTGTCACAAATTTAGCGACAAAAATAAATTTCGTCGCTAATTAGCCACGAATTTAGAAACAAAAAAGTATTCGTCGCAAATTTCGCAACAAAAAATATTTTCGTTACAAATTTCGTCGCAAATTTGTGACGAAAATTTTTTGATATAAAATTCGTTGCAAATTTGCGACGAAATAATAAATTCGTTGCTAAATTTCCAACGAATCCTAAAATTCGTCGCTAAATTTACGATTTAATTTATAATTCGTCCCAAAATTTGCAACAAAATAAACATTCGTCCCTAAATTTGCGACAAATAAATTATTCGTCCCTAAATTTGCGACGAATTCGTCAATTCGTCCCTAATTTAGGGACGAATTTCTTTTTCGTCCCTGAATCAGGGACGAATTTTATTTTCGTCCCTGAATTAGCGACGAATTAATTTTTCGTCCCTAAATTTGCGACGAATTCGTCAATTCGTCCCTAAATTTGGGACGAATTTTTTTTTCGTCCCTGAATCAGGGACGAATTTTATTTTCGTCCCTGAATTAGCGACGAATTAATTTTTCGTCCCTAAATTTGCGACGAATTCGTCAATTCGTCCCTAAATTTGGGACGAATTTTTTTTCGTCCCTCAATCAGGGACGAATTTTATTTTCGTCCCTGAATTAGCGACGAATTAATTTTTCATCCCTAAATTTGAGACGAATTCGTCAATTCGTCCCTAAATTTGGGACGAATTTTTTTTTTTCGTCCCTGAATCAACGACGAAAATTTTTTCGTCCCTGAATCTCGCTCTCACTCTGTCTCTCGCTGTCTCTCACTCTCACTCTCACTCTGTCTCTCGCTCTCACTATGTCTCTCACTCTCTCTCACTCACTCTCACTCTCACTCTCACTCTGTCTCTCGCTCTCTCTCACTCTCATTCTGTCTCTCGCTCTCTCTCACTCTCACTCTCACTCTCACTCTGTCTCTCGCTCTCTCTCACTCTCACTCTCACTCTCACTCTCACTCTGTCTCTCGCTCTCTCTCACTCTCACTCTCACTCTCACTCTGTCTCTCGCTCACTCTCACTCTGTCTCTCGCTCTCTCCCTCAGTGGTTCTACGAAGGAATGGCGGATCTGCGATGGTGATCGGTAATCTCTCTCCCTCTTTCTCTCTCTCTCTCTCTCTCTCTCTCGGCCGCAGGCTGTAGAAGCCAGATTCGGCGGCCAAGCCGCCGGATCTGCCATTCGCGGGCCAGCCGCAGCAAGGGGCCGCCGCCCCTGCGCGGCCCAGCCGCGCGCAGGGGCCGCCGCCCCTGCGCTGTCCAGCCTTGCGCAGGGGCGCGGCCCCTGTGCTGGCCAGTCTCGCGCAGGGGCCACTAGCCCCTGCGATGCCCAGCCTCGCACAGGGGCCACTGGCCCCTGCGCTGCCCAGACTCGCGTTTGAAGTTGTACTAATACTTTGTCGTGTTTGAAGTTCATGTGGCCTAAATTAATAGCAAATAAATTCCTGAGCAAAAGACTGGGAAGCAACAATTTTGTAGCAGATTTTCCAACAGAAGCATTGCATGACATTCCGAAGGACTTGCTTCATAAAAAATCCTCAATAACAGAAACCACCTTCACGCATCACAAGGACACACATCACCATAAGTAAGATTTCCGTTCACCCAACCCAAATATATATATATATATCTATATCTATATATGTATATATATTGTTTAATTTTCCTGATTGTTTTGGTACATAATTTTGTTGGTAAAGAGTTTTTGTTAGTACGTGGAATGTTGGCGGCTTACCTCCACCTGAAGATCTAAATATAGAGGATTGGCTGGACATTGATGACACCTCATGTGATATCTATGTTCTTGGGTAATTTCCGAATTCCCTTTTCTCCTTACCCAAAACTCTGGTGTGAAAAGTTAACTATATATATATTTTTGAACTTTGTTCTTTTTCTTTTTGTCCCCTTGCATGAAAAGGTTTCAAGAAGTTGTGCCTCTAAGAGCAGCAAATGTTCTAGGTTTCGAGAACAGCAAGATCACAATGAGATGGAATTCTGTAATAAGGGAAGCTCTAAACAAGGAGAACCAAGAAGACATGAAAGCTAAAACTATAAAAAACTGCAAGTGGATCTTTGGAAGCAGCAACTCGAGGGATTTCAAGTGCATCATAAGCAAGCAAATGGTTGGAATTTTCATATCAGTTTGGGTTAGAAATGAACTATGATGAGGATGATGGTGGTGGAGGTGATGATTTCTATTTCTCCTCCTGATAATGCTCGAGATGGTGATGAAGGTGATGATTTCTTCGGTGACGATGATGATGATGATGAGGATGATGGTGGTGGAGGTCATACTTGAGATTGTGTACTGTTATTTGATTTACATTTTGATACTCGTTATATTTATTTTCTTGGTTATGTATGGTTATTGATATTTTAACATTTAGACTTGATGTTGATTTTATTTTTGATATTATTATTATGATTTCTTGTTGAATTTTTAATTTATTGATTTTATTGAATAGTTAGCTATATTTATGAGTATAGATGCCTGAAATTTGATATTAAAAACGATTTGAATGATTAATTGTTGATTAGGTTAGATGAGCAGGTATAAAAACAAGTTATATAGAAAAAAATGATCCAAATATATCAATAAAATTTTTAATTGTCTCAAAAATACATATTTGCCGTTAGCTACGAATTTTGCAACGAAAAAATGATTCGTCGCAAATCTGCGACGAAAATAGGATTCGTCGCAAATTTGCGACGAAACAATGATTCGTCGCAAATCTGCGACGAAAATAGAATTCGTCGCAGATTTGCGACGAACATATTTTTCGTCGCAGATGTGCGACGAAAATGAGTTTCGTCGGAAAATGAGTTTCGTCGCAGATTTGCGACGAAAATCTGATTTTCATCGCAGATTTGCGACGAAAATCTGATTTTCATCGCAGATTTGCGACGAATAAAATTTTCGTCGCAAATCTGTGACAAAACCTATTTCGTTGCAAATTTACGACGAAAATTTTTTTTGTGGCTAAATTCGTCGCAAATTTACGACGAATTTTGCGACAAAAAAATTTTTGTGGGAAATTTTTGCGATAAAAAATTAGTTTTTCGTTCCAAAAATTTGCGACGACTTATTAGGGACGAAAAAAAATTCGTCGCAAATTTGTTTTGGGACGAATTTTTCTCACGAATTTGTCGCAAATTTTGTTGCAAATTTATGATTTTTTTGTAGTGATATTATGTTCCTTCTATCTCTTCCATAGAGCAAGTAGAAAATTAGGAAACTATAAAAATTATGGAACTAAAAGTTAGAGAAATTAAAAAACTAAAGAAATTAAGAATTAAAAAAAAAATTAGAAACTATGTTCCATATCACATGCGGTCAAAACCTTCCACTAAGGTTGTGAATGAATGACGCTGTTTGTGAGAAGCTCATGTCTCGAGCTGGGCTCGTACATTAAGTTCAATGAGCCATATAGAATTTAACCTCGTTTATGTGTGTAAACTTATTTAGAAGTTGAGTCCTATTATTCAACTAGTTAAAAGTGGTTAAACTTAGTTTTTAATATCTTTTTCAAATTTAGGCTTGGCTTTAGGTAAGCCTTAGTTTGTTGGCAGCCTTACTTTCCGTGCTCTTTTACCTTTGGAAAATTGAGATAAGTTATTATGGGCCCGTTCCATTAGTTTTGATCTTTTGAGAAACAACAATTTCATCTAACTATATGTATTTGTCTGTCTATGAACCAAGTTTGGTGTTTACTATGTACTAGCAAAGCAGTAATGCCTTCTAATTACATCAGCGGGCATAGATTCCATTTCGAACCTCCTGAGCTTGTCAGAAGCAACAGAACTTAACTCCATGGAGTACTTCTTTGAGGAAAATGTGTTCTCAATAGTGCCTCCAGCATTAGTGAGGCCTTCTCTTGCAAGGGCATTAATTTCCATAGTGTATCTGAAATGGGGGCATTCGAGCCTATAGATTGGGTGCATTGAACTTAGTTGCCTATTTGCTGCGGTGAGACCTTTGCTTGCAAATTCCTCGTTCATCAAGTTTGTCAAGGGCCTATGAGGAAGAGGCAAGAACATGAGCCTCAGCAAGAGGCCAGAAGCAGTTCCTTGGTGTGTAGACTTGTCGCCATTGCTGTTCATCATTTCTAGGAGTTAGCTCAGTGGCTTGTGGTGTTGGTGCTCCATCACCCTTAAGGAAAAATAGGGTACGAGATTTGTAAATAGTTGTCCCTTTTAGCTCTCTCACTTCGTTGGCATTAGGTAGGAATAAATTATGACAATCTAGAATCATTCTTGAAGCTCATCCTCTTCATCATAAATGATCAGCTCGTCCCGAAATGACCTGGCCCAATGGGAAAATCCTAGTTCATTGAGTCTTTCGGTACGATCAAATGGAAAGCCCCAAGGGAGCCATATTCTAGGAGTCCAAACTATGTGATTGAATAAATCATCCTCCATTTGTTGTGGGTCGAGGGCTCCTTCTCCCTTCCCTTCTTCAAACTCCCATTCGTATCTTTCATAGAGAATAAACAACTTCTTGTCATTCAACGTCCGCAATCACATGTGAAAGATGAGGGAAGACATAGTACTAATTTTCAGCATTAACACAATTCTTAATGCAGTAGCGGATTCTGAAAAACTTTCATAAATCTAAAGAATTTTAAGTACATTTTTAAGATCAGTGGTATTAAATGTATTTATAAAATTGCTAGTGTCATTTGCTTAAATTCCCGCTAAAAGTTCACATATAATTTATTTTTTCAAAATTTGCGGTTCATTGGCGCTTGGCCCCCTTGGGTTTACACTTGTTCTGTAGCTCATTTAGCTCATCTAGCTGGAGTCGTGGTCTCTTCGATATCTTGCTCTGTGAGTTCTTTTGTGATCAATGAGGCATTACTCCATGAGTCCTTTTTTGATCAATGACATATGATCACCATAGATCTTAGGGTTGAGATTGCTCTTCCAAGGCCATTCCTTATCTTCAACAAACAGAATTATCATGTTAATTGAGTTAATTAATAAACGAACACATTTTAAATTGCTTATGAAAATTGGGTCCATGTTGCATACTTTGAATGCTGAATGGACTTCACCAAAAAAAAAAAAAAAAAAACGAATGCCAAATGGACTCATACAAGCAAGAATTTGCTAGCAAACTCTTCATTCCTCGACCATCCATGTCTTTTTCTACAATTTAAGACAACATTCAATTGAGATGCTATTAGTTTTCATAAACTTTTGTTGATATTTTTTTTTTATCACAATTTTATATTATATTTGTTGCAATAATAGTCGACTCAAATCCTAATTTGGTCGACATTTGTTTCACCGTGTTAGCACACTTGATGTGACACATGTCAAGTTAGCTAGGTTGACAGTTGACACTTGAAAAAAAAATACTCTCTCTCTCTCATGTTGCGCTCCCTCTCTCTCTCTCCCCCTCGTGTTGCAGTAGCCATGACCACCAGAAACACATACGAAAGTATCATTAAAAATATTAAAAAAAAATTTTAAATATCATTCAAACAAAGCAAATTCTATAGTTAACCCCTATTTGCCTCTCGTAGATTGAAAACGTGATATGGTATATCTCATATTTAAGACCCGATATACTTGACAACCCTTTCCACTCCTGTGTCTCTTTCCCCTGCTCGCAACCCATTCTCTCTCCCCTCCAAATCAAAGCCCTAACCTCTTCTCTCTATCTCTCTCTCTCTTCTCCCCTCCAATTGCGGTTGTCTCTGGGGTTCAAACCCTCCTCCCTTCTCTTTCTCCAATTGCAGACCTTCCTCCTCATCGAAGAAACAGAGGAGTTTCAGGCCTTTTTTTTTTTTTTTTGCTTTTTTTAGTTTCTTCGTCTTCTTTTTTTGCAACCCTTTCCGATAAATGGGTGCTAACTAAGGAATTGGTTTCTTTTGAATGATATTTTAGAATTTTTTTTTTAGTTTTTAATGTTATTTTCATACATGTCTAATGGCCACTGCATGCAGTTCAGCAACGTAGACTTCCTAGCGGCGGTGGACCATTTCTTACTATCAGGGTGACCTATCTCTCACCAAGGAGAGAGAGGCTTACCCCACGTGAGCTTTTGCTTGCGGGCGAGTCCTATCGTTAGATAATGAGGCCATAGAGCCGAGGATTGAGCTTTGGGATGCGGAGATAAAGGGGTCGATGGCTTGAGTTGGACCGTAAAACATCTTCAGAGGCTCGAATAAAGGCAGATTGAGCAAGAGGGTGAAGATACCTCACTTGCCGGCAGTAATGGTGATCAAGAGTGCCAATGGCAAAAGATATATATATATATATATATTTTTTTTTTTTCCGACAAGACTTAGTGAAGCTGATGGTAGATAAGCAAAATTAAGGGTGAGAGAAAAGGGATGATGGACTTAATTGATTAAAATATATGAGAATTACCTTGTGGGAGATAATAGAATTCAAATACAGAGATATCAAAATGAAGATGATACTTTACCTTTGAGGGAGCTAAAAAAGTTGCATCATTTGAGAGGTAGCCTTAAGATTTCACGATTAGACAAAGTGAAGGATATTGAGGGTGTTATTATGATCGACTTGAAAGAAAAGAAAATTATTGAGCAATTAGAATTGGAATGGATTAGTCATTTGAATATACAGAGTCAAATTAAGGTTTGCTCGAACTGCACAAAATGTTGAGAAAGTTAGTACTTAAAGGTTATGGTGGGGTGACTCTTCCAAACTGGATCGGGGATTCCTCATATTCAAAATTGGTGGAACTCTCTCTAATCAATTGCAAAAGATGCAGGTCGTTGCCATCAGTCGGTCGACTGCCTCTGTTAGAAGAAGTGAAGATTGAAGGCATGTTAGAAATTAAAAAAATTGGAAGAGAGTTGTACGGACAGACTTCTCCACGTGGTGGGCCCTTTCCATCCTGGAAGATATTGGAGTTTGAAAATATGTCAAAATGGGTTAATTGGTCTCTCCCGGTTGGTATTACGTCGCTATTGCATCTGAGGATTACAAATTGCCCTGAGTTGGTGGTCCCCGTACTTTCAATGCTTCCATCTTTGCGTGAACTAAGGTTTTGTAATGTCAAGGATATTTCAAATGGCCTGCACTGCCCGACCTCCCTTACGGAGCTTTACATTGAATGTTGCAAAAATCTCCGGACTTTACCCGATGGAATTATTAGCAGCAACAGTAAATTGCAAGTGTTGGAGATAAGGGATTGTGAATCGCTTGAATCGTTTCCGAGTGGTGCTCTGCCCTCCACCCTTAAGACGCTTAAGCTTAGGAACTGCAGAAAATTGGAGTCGATCAGTGAGATGCTACTCGGTCCCATTTCCCTTGACCATATTGACTTTTGGGATTATCCAAATCTCAAAAGCTTACCGGAATGCCTCTGTACCAATCTCACTTTTTTAAGAATAGAGAGATGTGAGAGCATAGAATCATTTCCAGGAACTGGATTGCCCTCCCCCAACCTCACACATCTTATAATCAGATATTACAAGAATCTGAAATACCTGCCCAGTAACCTCCAAAAGCTCACTTCCCTTCGACATCTGTATCTTAGGGGGTGTGATGATATAGTGTCTCTTCCTGAAGGAGGTTTGCCTCCCAGCCTCCGATTCCTTGCTTTTAAGGGCTGCGAGAAGGTGGAGAAGCAAATGTGGGATGAGTGGGCCCCCCACAAATTGCCCTCTCTAACACACTTGGGGATTTATGGCGGATTCAGAGATGTGGTTTGCTTTCCATTTCCAGTACAAGAGTCTCAATCTCTGCTTCCTCCCACTCTGACCTCTCTCGGCATCGTCAGTCTCCCAAATTTGAAGTCACAGTCATCTTCTGGCTTCCGAAACCTCACATCTCTCACTAAACTCTGGATCTGGAGATGCCCAAAACTTCAGTCTTTGCCGATGGAAGCACTGCCTCTATCACTTTTGAGGTTATCTATCAGGAAGTGTCCAGAATTAAAGCCCAAATGCGAAGAGGAGGGAGGTGAGTATTGGCCCCGCTTATCCCTCCTACCCTACGTAGAGATAGATGATCAAATCATCAGTTGAAGAAAAATTGGAGGAAAAGGTGGAGGTGTTCAACTCATTGCATTTTGTGCCTTTTCACCAAAATATTGGAAAGAGGTATTATGTTTTTGCACTGAAATTGCTCTTCTTGTTTTCTCCACATTGAATTACCAATATTCATAAATTTCCAATTCCATCCTCTAATGCGGTTTATGACTTCTACCCATCCTTCTCTCTGTCTGCATATGTGCTCTCTTTACTTTTTTTTTTTTCATGATTTTCTAATTTAGGGCAATTCTTTTATTCATTTGCCATCATGTTTAATCTTCTCACTTGAATTTGGTGCTATTAAATTAAATAAGCATCATTTAACCTAGTTTTTGTCATCTATGTGTTTGTTCCAGTCAAACTGCATCAGCCCCATTCTTGAGAGTGGTTCAATGCCATATGCTTATATTAGCAATCCATATGAGAATGTTTAACTATTTGAGAACAACTTTCCTGGGCATTTTGTGGCTGAAGAACCTTTATCAAAGTGATGCGAGGTAAATTTGTCATCCTTTTTATATCTTTCTTGTTGCTTGGATTTCCATATTTATAAAATGATTCCTTCCAAGCAGTTGACAACAACAAAGTGCTTGCCTTGTTGTTTGATGTACCTTTGCCATTTTCTGTGTCTAGCATGAGAGGCAAACCTGAAATGTGATCTGTTTTTGTCCCGTGATTGATGAATGGAAGAGAAAGCTATAGCGGTAAATAGGAGCTTTATGTCTAGCGGAGTCTTCTGGACGCCAGCATTAAATGATTGTCTTTATTGATTCTTGTTTTGCTGCATTGTAGGTTCTACAGATCTATTTGGGAAACCAGCATTTAGGAATCTCATCTGCCATGGACTTGTCTTGCATGAAGACGACAAATAGATGAGTAAAAGCTTGAAAAATTACCCATCACCGATGGAAGTGATCAATGGCTATGGGGCTGTAAGCATCATTTATACATTTGATTTAGTTTCTCCATATATATTGAGCTAAGTCAATTGTTGCTCCTCCTGATTTGTTGTTTTTTATTATGTTTATATGTTCTTGTGCATCTACTTCAGATTTGGTTATATTACTTTTTCAATGCTTGTCCTTGTATAGGATGCATTAAGGTTGTACATAATTAATTCAACAGTTGTTTGTGCAGAACCCTTATGCTTCATAAAAGATGGAGATTATTGTATTTCTAGTGTGTGATGATTTTCTATATGCTGACCGACTGATGCTTCTTGTAATCAGTTTGATCATGTGTTCTGGAATTGAACTAAGTTAATGTTGAATCTATATTCTTTATATTTCCACTGGGAATAATTCTATGCAGAAATTCATTCTCTTTGAGCTTAAGATATTACAGTGAGCCTTCTGCTGCAAAGTTTTGATCCTATCTTGATCCTTCTAACCTTCATTCACATATACCATTGTTCATGTCTTCTAAACTTTTGCGGCCATTGATTACAGTTCATCCTCCAGATTATTTGGTATCTTTCTATTTGCTCGTATAAGAATAACAACTGAACTCAAGGACCTTTATAAAAAGTAAAATGTCTTGTATTTCAGTTAAGCTGAAGGTGCCTCCGCAAGTTAAGATGAAGGTGCGTCTGCAAGTTAAGCGGAAGGTGCAAACCATAAGGTAGGCGTACCAAAATCTCTTACTGTGTGATCTAAAACATTTCAAGAAGCTGCCTAGTATTGTGAACATTAGCAAAACTGGCCTCTCCATTGCTATAAGATCCTTGAAGTCCTTAATGGAGTACAATTTTAAGTAAAAAGGACAATTTTTAGTAGAAAACAACAGCAGAGGAACTGCTTTCATACATTTTGAAACCACGGGTAAGCACTATAATATATTGCACGTATGCTTTAAATTTTGAAATCTCATCAAATTTATTAAGTTAGTATATTAAAATCTAAAATGTTGACATTGATAAGCAATTATTAATTTTCCTCTACAAAAAAGAAAATAAAAATACATCACAGATGAAATTCATAAACAATACATTTGTCGTATATGGACCAGCCTAAACACTGGTTTTGGGTGCAATTACATAAGGTTGACCAACTATTTGATTTACATATTCAGGCCTAAAATGCCATGTGAATCAGGAGTGCCAACTAAACATTGCATACGGTGAGAAAGCATTGGAAATTCATTTCCTTCCCTGTCAAAGGAGATAAGGAAAGACTTGTTAGCATTCTTTCTAAGGGCAAAAAGGCTGAAGCAATTCTCTAAAGCATTGCAACTGGTATATTGAGGAAATTGGGTTCAGTTGGCCTCCAAGATCCCGACAATGAGATTGATATAATGTGGATTTCAAGATTGTTCTTCAAAGTCTCTCCAGCATATTTTCCACTGTCAAAGCTGTGCTCCTTGATGCAGCAGGAGAACCTTCAGCCCAAGGATTGGCTTGAAATGCTTGAAGAACTTCTGTACGATGCCTATGAATTGCTGGATGCCATATCCTCTCAAGCCTAGTTGTGGAGACTCAAATCTGGTAAGTGCTCTCTTCTCTTCTCCAAAGTGGCTGGCTTGTTGTAATAAAACTGCTCATAGATTCGAGAATATACTTCAGAGATTGGATGTAGTAGCACCTTAGAAAGATAAGTTTCACTTGAAAGAGCAATCTGTAGAGAGGTGGATGATAAATTTGGGGTGGAGGCAAACTCGTTCCTTTGTGTGTCCTGAGAGTGTCATTGGAAGAGACAAAGACAAAGAGGCTATTGTACACCTCTTACTGCATTTTATATTTTATGTCAGTGTCACAGTAGTTCCAGTTATTGGAACTATGGGGCTTGGAAAGGCCATACTTGCTCAACTTGTTTACAATGACAAAAAGGTCGAAAAGCATTTTGAGCTCAAGATATGGCTGTGCATCTCTGATGTCTTTGATGTAAAGCTCATTATTGAGAATTCACTGGAGTCCATCACTCATTTGAAACCAGTAAACCTTCAGTTAGAAGAACCGCAAAAACCCCTTCTGGAAAATATAGATGGAAAGGTACTTCTGCTTATTATGGATGATGTCTGGGGCGAGGACCACTTGCAATGGCATGAGTTGGAGAATCTGTTACCGTGTTGGTGCAAGAGGAAGAAGAATCATAGGGACTGCAAGATCTGTAAAAGGTTGCAGAGGCAGTATGATGACAAGTAGCTTCTACAATTTTAAGTGTTTATCTGAAGAAGAGCTCTGGTCAAGCAAGTAGCTTCTGCAAGTTGACCAGAAGAAGCAGTGGTGCAAAGAATAAAGCAGGTGTGCCATTTTCCTTTTGGGTTTCTTTCCCAAGTCCTATTTCTTGTCATCTTTCTTTTGTTGAGTTACCATATGTTCTGTAAATTTTCTGGCATACAGCATTTGTTGAGAGTTTCTGGGGATCCTGCATTACACTTGTTCTAATCTTAGAGAATTGCCAAAATAGATAGGAAATTTGAAGGCACCTTAATGAGAACCGAGTTGTAAGAAGAAGCATATTTCCTGCAACTTGAAGAACTTAAGCTTAGTTGGATGCAGAATTTGAAGGGAGGGGGGAGGAAGGTTGCAGATGCAGACTCTAACAATATCCGTTTTGTTCACTGCTCTCATCAGTGGCACCATATCTATTTGTTGAGGAACTCGGAATGGACATGGAGAGGGTCATCTGGAAGCTACTGCAGCAGGCAAGTGCTTCATTTTGTTCTTCTTTGTTGTCCTCAACTTCACCTTCCCTTTCCATTCCCAAGTTAAAATCCCTTACGACAGGAGGAAGGTGATAGTGTCACAGCCAGAATTAAATCTTAATTCCCAATCACTAGTATATAAAGAGCCAGGGGTTGGCGTTAGTGTGCTCGGTCACTTCATCTGCCTTTTAGTTGACTGACCAAAGTACCCCATGTCCCTTCATCTCAATTACCAAAGTACCCCCTTCGTCTTTTTTTTTTTTTTTACTAGTTGCAGTCCTCCCTCCTTTTTTTGAACCCACCACACTCCCCCCCCCCCCCCGGGTCCTTCCCCCATTTTTACCGTACCCTTGTTTTTGGTTTGGGCCCTTCCTCCTTTTTTTTTTGACCCACCACGCCTTTTTTCTCACCCAATCCCTAATAGATATAAAGCGTTGAAAGACTTATTGTGTCACTATTCACATAAAAATTCTGACGTCCGTAAATAGTCGTTCACTATTTTTTTTACCATGTCATATTTTTTTATTGATATCCTTTTTTTCTGTAACTTTTTTTTTTGATATATAATTAAATCTTAATGTCTTGAAAATTATATTAATTTATCAATATTACATAATCACATAAATTAATAAATTATTAATTTATCAAAATATTTTCTATCTTTATTTTTCAAAATGTCACTCTTTACATATGTAAAACGAGAGTTCGGGTTATTGTTCCTGGTTACCATGTATCCTACTTTTTTTTTGTAATAAATGACCAGCAACCTCAGTTCCCTCTTCTGAATTACTAAATTACCCCTTGCTATCTTTTTTCTTTTTTAAATAAAGTTCTTGCATTTTTTCACTAGGTTTTTGTTTTTTTTTTTTTTCTCCTGCTTGGGTCCTTCCTCTTTTGGAGGACCCTGCTACGATTTTTTTTTTTTATTTAGAATTCCAAAATTTTTCCCCACTAATTTTTTTCTTTTCATTCGAGTTCTTGTACTTTTTTTTTGCCAAATTTTTTTTTTTTTTCACTTAAGTCTTTCATCTTTTGAGATGACATTATTATGTTTTCTTTTTTATTTAGGATCTACTATTTTTTCCCATTCCAAGTCATCCGCTTTTTCTGTCCTTTTTTTTCACTTTGGTCTTGGGACCCACTATGGTTTTTTTTTTTTTTTTTTTTCATTCAAGTTATTATACTTTTTTTACCCATTTTTCTTTTTTTTTTTTTTTTGGCTTAAATCATTCATCTTTTCTTGACCACACTTTTTTTTTATTTATTTAGGTCCTTGCACTTGTTTTTAGGTACTTCATCCTTTTTGAACCATGCTTGGTTTTTTTCTCATTTAGGTTCTTCAACTTTTTTTTTTTTAATTTTTTTAACTTATATCTTTCATCTTTTTAGGATATAGGTTTTTCCCTTTTTATTCTTTTGACCTCACGAATAATCATACTTTTATTTTTAGATAACAATTTTTTATTTTTTTCCCATTTAGGTCCTTTCTCCTTTTTTTTTTTTTTAATCCAACTTTTTTTTCCCTTTTAAATCCTGTCTTTTTCAGACATAGTTTTTTTTTTCTTAAGTCGATCGTCTTTTTTAAACATAAGTTTTTCTCTTTTTTGAGTTCCACTTGTTCATTCAGGTCCTTATTTTTTTTTATCCTTTTTTTTTCCTTTAATCTTTCAACTTTTTGGAGTATTTTTCCTCATAGATAATCATTCATTTATTTTTGAACTGTAATTTTTTTTTTTCCATTCAAATCTTTTTTTTTTCTCTCCTTTATTATTTCATTTGTTAGTCTTTTTTAGAATTCTATTCGTTAGACTCTTTTTTTTTTCTTTCATTCATATACATTATATTTTTTATTTATTTAGATAATAATTTAGTTTAAATATTAAGTTAATTATAAATGTAATAAATTTTTATATAATAAAAAAATATAACCCATATTTTGTGAGCATCCACGCGTTAGCGTGTGAAAGATACCAATGACATCTGAATTTAATTACTACAAGACAATAAATTTATTTAGTCAAGATCTCAAATTCAAATTTTAAAAATTAAAAATCAAACACCTTAAATTAAACCTGGTTGTTAAAATAAGAATAGTTAAATTTTTTAATACCAATAATCAAAACATCACTAAAAATGAAAAAAGAAAAATAACATAACAAAACTATAGTTCCATTTATTTGTATCTAAATTATTAGTTTATGTAATAAATTTTCAATAAAAGTATTACAAAGAGTTACATAAATTTTTAAAATACACTTATTTGTATACATTTATGGGTAACGGGGGACAACAAATGAATCACTATTAAATAAAATAACAAAAATCTATATAGAAACACTCAGCTATAAAAAGCTCTTACTCAAATGATTTTTGTAATTTTTTACAACCCCTATATAAAAAATAAAATAATAAATAATAAATAATAAAAGTGATACTATATTAGAAATCGGTATGAAAAATTACTAACATAATGTTTAGTATTATTTATACAAAAATCAAACTTCTATTCACAAAACCTATATTTTATATAATTTTTTTTACCCTACCTAAAAAATATTAAAATTAAAATAAAATAAAAAGAGGATAGTTATGGATACACGAAATTGGAGGTTGATGGAAGACCAAAACCAAAAACCATTTCACACCAAAATATTTGTTTTTTTTTTTTGGTAAGGAAAGAAAGAAAGAAAGAGAAAACCAGGGGAGCCCAACAAGAACAGCCCACCAAGACCACACACAAGACCCCAATCTTTTGCATCTCATTCTCCCTGCGCCCCGTCTTCCATAACAGCTTGTTCAAGGCTTGAGGCGGATCCTCTAAAATAGACACACCAGGAAGCAGCATTAGAACCCATGTTCGCCAGGAAGTCGGTGCACCTGTTTAGTTCTCAGAAAACATGACGACACACCCGGCTAGCCCCCAATTTCACACCAAAATATCATCCCTATGGCTCATTTGAAAAAAAAAAAAAAATTATCAAATTTTCAATGCAAAGAACAACAAAATTTGAGGTTAGATGACATTGATATTAGATGGTGATTTGATAAATTTTAATTCTTTTCATAACAAATGTAAATTTAGTTAAAAATTATTAAAAATTGGAGGACATACGAAAAAAGAACATTCATTAAAAAAAAAAATAAGTGTTGGTGAAATTAAAATTGAGTGGAATTTTCAAGGAAAAAAAGGTTGAGATCTGTGAAATTAAAATTTGGTGGGATATCATTATTATCATTATGATTGTTGTGGTTGTAGTCGTAGTTGTTGTGATGATAATATGTCAAGCTGCTTGGCATCTTAATGGGATTGTGATAATAAATTTATCCAAACAGTAGTTAGATTTTAAGCTCATCATTCCACAGCGTGTCGAGGTTGAAGACTTTAATAGAAGAGCTAGGGTTCACGGTCTCCACTCCTATCAAGTTCCATTGTGACAATTAATCCGTAATTCACATTGCCACCGATCCGATCTTTCATGAACGTACTAAGCACATAGAAATAACGGTGCTGATGTGACAATAACGGTGGTCTCGTACCACTGTTTTCTCTAGTAAATAACACATCCATTGTGTCAGTCCCTTCTTGGTTCCACGAGTTCTGCCTTCCATCCTTGTGAGGTGTATTATTTTTTGAAACATGATACTCGCGTATGACTTCTTTTAGAAGTTAATTCTCCCGTTTTCACTTGTCAACAAATACATTTATGCATGATTTCTGCTCTCTATTCTTGTGAGTATATCACTTTTACCCTTTCACTTGTCAACAGATACAATTTTTTTTTTTTTTTACTAAAAGATGAAAGATGTTCATTCTATACTCACCGTGCGGCTGCGTGTTAAGAAATACAATTATACAAAAGAGAATTGTATTAATTCCCTCAGATCAAATGGATTCAAACCCATCCCCATATTACAAAAGCCCACTATGAAAGTTGAATGTTTTTCTTTTTAACATAAAGAGATGCAATTAAATGAAATCGAATTAAAAAAAATAAAAAAATTCTACCGTTTGAACTGTGATACTTTAAAAGTGAATGTAAATCAACTAAAATATTCCAAAATGCAAACATGAATGCCCCACTAACATACCATCAATTTAACGACAGAATATTAAACTACTTTAACCATAATCTTGAGTTTAAATTTTGATAAAAGAAAAATAGATGTCGTAAAACTAACCCTTGAACTCCACAATTTCTCCGATGAAATTAATCTAGTTATCGGATACGGATGGTCAATTGCTAAAAGAAAATGATTGCCCTAAGTGGTGGGGACGAGAGAGAGAGGCGTAGCCAAAACGCCGGTGAAATTCTAGAGGCATATCCCTAGTTCTCTATATGATAGACTGCGTGGTTTAGAATGCACAAAAATACAATGCCCTTATGTATTTGTTTTTCTAATAAATCTAGCTTGTCAGAATTGCGTTAATCAACATGCTTTCTTTGGTTTCGGGCCTTTTGGCCCTAATGTTTTAGTCATTTTTCCATTTCAAAATTTTGTGGTGATCTTCCATTTCAAAATTTTTGCATAATTTTTGTGCCGACGTACCTAAATCCTTTTAGCAGGACACACTTTTCTAACAAATGCACACATGACTGCCAAATTAATGAATTGAGTTATTAGTATCTTACAGATGAATAAAAAAAAAGATCTTACAAATGCATCTTTTGTCATATATACACTTGCCCACGATAATTCTTTCTATCCATGTCCATCAGCTTACATTATCGACACTTGCCCGATCTCACAAACGCGAGAGGTTGGAGTTGATGGGAAAATGGGAAACTATGATTGGAGCCTTAGATGACTTCTCTTTGATCACTGGACTCTGTGAGGAGGACACTTCGTCGATGGAGCTTCCGTTATCATCATAAACCCGCAAAGTAGCAAAGAAGCAGCCGAAAATGGATCTTACAATAGCCATTGTATTCAAGAATCTAACAACACTTCTCTTGTTTTGAGCTTAGCTAAGAATGACGGGTATATGCAAATGGGTTTATTGAATTGTGATGAAAATCGAGTGGTAGGAGCTCTTTACATATAGATAAGGTGACATGGGACAACGTGTGGTCCAATTTACTTGGGGAGCAAGGTTGACTAGGAATACAGTATCTAATTTTGTTGGGTACTTTGAACTTTCTGCTTTGACTGATGACCTAGTTAACCAAGAAAGGCATGCTGTATTGCCCTCTCTAGAAGTTTGGAGTGCAAGTAATCTCTATTGTGAAAATCTGTTTCCTCCTTAATCATGGACTTCAGGTGACTTTGTGGACTTCAAAGGTCATCCCTAATCTAGTTTACTTGTCAACATCTTATTCCATGTGTCATGTTTTTGGGTTTTCATATAACACTGGTAAAAAATAAGGCTTTGCGCTTGTTTAAATGGCCAAAAATAGATGAACATGTACCCATATACTTAAAAGGATATGACTTCAAGGTTCGAGACCCCTTCCCAACATACTCCATCCAAATGTATTACTCATTCTACCTAAATGCTCATACTTAGTACAAACTAAACCGGCCTTAACAAAAATCGATGATACAAAGTTTATATTGATAACATAAATCAACCTCTAATCTACTTTACAAATAACCAATGAATCAAAACATGTAATCCAGAGGGACAATGCGACCAACAACTCCTAGATGAAACATTAAAACTATAGACACTAAGCAGTGGCAGAGCCATATAGAAATGAGGATGGACAATTATCCCTACTAGAGTAAAATAATTTTATTAATTTTTACATGTAAAATAAATATTATCTCTATTTAATCTAAAATATTATCTCCATTAAGATCGATCACTGTACCCTTTCTTAAAATATTTTTCTCCATTACTCTTGGCTACTGGATCCACTAACGGCACTAAGTGATCGATTGCTTTGAGGATAAAAGATAAAAAATAAATAAATAATGGGGAGGTTGTATGGAATATAGAAAGGAGATTTGTATCGATTTGACCTAATTTTTTTAAAAAAATTTTAAAATAACTCATGAAAGAAAAAAAAAATCATAAAATAACCCTTATTTGTCATATGTTGAATATGCGACATGGTTTGTCGCATGTTCAACATGGGACAAACCTTAAAACATAACAAATAAGAGGAGAAAAAATAAAAAATAAAAAAAATACATATGTCGCATCTTCAACATACGACGTAGGCATTTTTTATTCTTTTATTCTTTATTTATTTTTTTTTTCTTCTCCTATCTTGTGTGATTTAACTTTTATCGCATGTTGAACATGGATAAAATATATTGTATGTTCAATATACGATAAATAAGGGTTATTTTATGAATTTTTTTTTCATAAGTTGTTTTAAAAATTTTTTTTTAAAAAAAATAGATTAAATCGGTGGAAATCTCATATAGAAAGGGCAGAGAGTTTACTTACTTGGGTAATGAAAATAGTCTGGTCATTACTGGTGCTGACGTGTACTTCTTAAAGGGTACAGAGTTTATAGAATTTTTTTCATCAAAACAAGCTGTATGGGGAATTGATCTCAAGTCTTTTTTAACTAATTTATTTTACATATCTGGTTTTAATAATATCGTACCCTTCTCCATCAGTTTATGCATCAACCAGGTCGCTGGTAGCACGGTTTAGTGAACGAATATTAATTTTTTTTAAATAATATTTTGAGTTTAAGTTTTATGTATGATCAAAAATAAGTCAGAAGAGTTTTGTTATTTAAATATTTAATTTGGCTCAAATCGGATTTATTTAAATTTAACGTGATGATCGAATATCAATGATTTATTTATTAAAAAAAAAAAATTTTGAAGTGACTATTGTCTAAATTCTTAAAGAATTGGTGCCTATATAGAAAGTGATGTGTACATCTTCTATCAAATTCTTAATTTCAGCTTACAAACGTTCATAATCTCCAGGTATACAAAGGATTAAACTTTTACAACTACAAGACAATTCCATCTTTATTCTAGTGCTTTCCCAATTGTATGGGAAGGAATGAGTCAAACTCTCCATTCTTGTTGTTCCCCAAACACTGGATACTATTCAACTGCAAATTTGATTCCCCATCAAATTGATTAGAGAAATAGCAGACTTGCATGTGAAACAAGTTATCTGTCAAGGTAAAAATGACTGTTATTTTCCTATGAATTGAGATCAATCGGTTGAATTGACAAAATCATTGCATAAGAAGACACATAAAAGAAATCTAGTCAATTCCCCGAGTGCACATCAACATATGATGAACTCACAGCCTTTTTGACATGGTTCTCTTCTAACCATTTCCATCAGCCTATACCATGGACACTTGCTCGAGATCACAAGCGTGAGAGATTCGAATTGGTGGGAAAGTAGGAAACTATAATTGGAGCCTTGGATGATTTCTCTTGGGGCGCAGACTTCTTGGAGGAGGGCACCTTGGCAATGGAGCTTCTATAATCATTATCAGCACCCCTGGATGATGAACCAAAGCAGCAGCTGAACATGGATGACAACATAGACATGGTTTTGAGGTTGTGACTAGTATTCAAGAATCTAAGATTATCTTGCTTTAGGCTAAGCAAAGAAGGGAGAGTGAGTATAAGCAAATTGGTCTAGTGGGTTGTGATGAGAATTGTTGTAGAAGCTTTTATATGTATTATGCATCAACTATTGTGGGGTCTGGTTTGCGTGGGAAGCAAGGTTGACCATGACTTGGAAGCATTCTGGATTCTTCCCTCTAAGTGTGTTTCACTAAGAAATGCATTTTCTTGGTGCCTTCTTAAAAGCGGGATTGGCAACCCCATGGAAAGTGAGGTAAAGAAAAAGAAGAAAAAATGAGGTAAAATTAAAAGTAGAGTTTGTCAACAAGAAGGGATAAGCATTTAATGAAGGGGGTAATATATTAAAAAAATATATAAATTTATTATTTTATTATTTTTAAGTTTGTTTTTTTTAAAATGAATAGCATTTAAAATTTTTAAAAGAAATCTTTTCTTTAGAAAACCTACCAATTTGAAAAAATTAAAAAATTGTGTTCAGAAAATTTCACAGAAACCTTCAAAATCTTTTCTTTCTATAAATTATTTTGCCAAATATGATGACTTTCTACCCTTTTTCATCAAAACGCTTCATTCTGAATGGATCATAAGAAGTTCACAGCCCACACAAAATTTAAAGTAATTGAATAGATGGTTGTGTGTTTTGAGATTCTAAATAAATAAATACATTAATGTAGAGTAAGAAAGCCCTTGTTCATCAGATTTATGGACAAATCCTACTTATGTCATCCAATTAAATTTTAGGTATTTTAATGTTAGATAAATCAACAAAAACATTCCGGATCCCTAATCTTCGGAGTCCAAGAGGAGAGAGAAAGAGAGATAGAGAGCGAGAAGCATACTAAGAAAGATTAAAAATTAAAAAAATACCTATCTCTATATCAAAAATCAAAAGTTAATTGATTAATGAAAGTGCTAAGAAATCATCACTGCCTTCATTTTTCATTTCACCGTGTTGTTGACTCTTAACCTCGTCTTGTCTTTTTTCCCTCTTACGGTTTGTTTGGATGAAAAATTTTAGAAAAAAAAGAAAAATTTTCTTTTAAAGTTTAGATATGAAAAAAAATATATATATTTAAATAGATTTAAAATTTCTCTAAAATTAAAATTTTTTTCTATCAAAAGTGAAAAGAAACATAAAAGAAAGAAAATATTAAAATTAAACATTTTTTATATTCCAAAAATATCTTTTAAAAACTAAAAACAAAACTTTTTATTTAATCTCATTTCATTTTATTTCTTTAATAAAATTTTTAAATAAAATGAAGAGAAAATTATAATTTTTTTTCTTAACTAATCTTTTTTGTTCTCTCTCAAAAACTCCCAAAGGTACTGTTAATGTCCCTCAAAAATCATCAACGTTGGTTGGGTCAACTGGAAGGGAGTTGAGTTCCTTTAACTATAGTAGTGAGTTCGACGTACGAAAAAAATCAGGTTGGGAGACCTCCCCCAAAAAGGGACTAACAGTAGATCGATCCGGATTAATCGGAATGAAACTCCGGATATCGCGTGAGAAATCCAAAAAAAAAAAATGTCCCTCAAAAATCATCCATACCACCCCTTTTAAATTTAGGAATACAGGGTATTTTTCAGTTGAAACTTATTACTCACAGCGAGTGATCCCCTGTTTTCACTTTTCAGTGGGAGAAGACGTAAAAGTGATCCCCCTGTTTTCATGTTTATCTTAGGAAGAGCATCAAGAAGTGGCTGCTCGCTCAAGAGTCACTCTGTCGCTTCAAGATGCCCATTGACCCGTTTTTGATTTCTTCCATGCAAATATTAAAGGGAAATAAAATTTCATGAATTAACACAGTGATTCACTATAATTATACAATATTGAAGAAAACATGATTCTCACTTATAACCTAGAAAGATTTGAATTAACGGGGAAATAAGACACAACAATTGGAGGGCTGCAAGATTTTGATTTTCCCTTGGACTTGTCACTCTGGGCGGAAGATTTTGCAACTGAGGATGGCCCATCATTGCCGACTTGAGATGAACATGGCATCAAGCACCTAAACATGGATGACAACCACCCCATTCGCACTGTGTTCAGCCAGAGACTGCACTGCAAAATTTTCTGAGTACTAAGCTTGTTCTGACTGACAATAAGATTTGCTTGTTCATCAGCTATTTATTGAAAGCAAACTGATCACTTTTGGGAACAGCTTCTCTAGGAAGGAAAGCTTTTAGCTTGCTTGAGAAGGTAGTTGAGCACTTGCTTTGTTGCAACAATAAAAAGTGAAAACGTTGAGGCAAAAAAATAATTAAATTAAATTAAAAGTAGTAATGGGACAATCACCACAGCATTTGTTTTAATGCATATTTTGTCACATATACACTTGCCCATCATTGACGATAATTCTCTCTATCCATGTCCACCAGCCTTTACTGTATGGACACTTGCTCGAGATCACAAGCGCGAGAGGTTGGAGTTGATTGGAAAATAGGAAACTACGATAGGAGCCTTAGATGACTTCTCTTTGGTGACAGGACTCTGTGAGGAGGACACTTTGTCGATGGAGCTTCCGTTATCATCAGAAACCCGCAAAGATGAAGCAAAGAAGCAGCCGAAAATGGATCTTACAATAGCCATAGTATTCAAGAATCTAACCACACTTTTCTTGTTTTGAGCTTAGCTAAGAATGATGAGTATATGCAAACGGGTTTATTGAATTGTGATGAAAATCGAGTGGTAGGAGCTCTCTATATATAGATAAGGTGACATGGAACACCGTGTGGTCCAATTTACTTGGGGAGCAAGGTTGACTAGGAATACAGTATCTGATTTAGTTGGGTACTTTGAACCTTCTGCTTTGACTGATGACCAAGTTAACCAAGAAAGGCATGCTGTCTTGCCTTCTCCAAAAGTTTGGACTACAAGTAATATCTATCGTGAAAATCTGTTCCCTCCTTAATCATGGACTCCAGGTGACTTTGTGGACTTCGAAGAAGGTCAACCTCGTGTGTATCATGAGTTTCTCTATGTTAAAATTATTGGAAAATTCCTTTTTCTTTATAAAAAATTATAATCAAACTGAAATTAAAAAAATAAAAATAGAAATGAGATGATTCTATCGTTTGAATTATTTTTAAAAATTAAAATTATTAAAATATTCATAGTACTATAGTGGTATTGTGTAAAATCACAAAAATTCTAAATACTTAAATATATGAATTTTATTATCTAAAATATTAAAATACATGATCGACAATACGGTAATCGAGACAAAAGTAGGAATACAAATTTCTTCTATATCTCTTCCTATTCTGTTTATGCTTTTTTTTTTTTGGAAAAAAAAAAAAAGAAGTCTCTGTTTGAACGTGTTATTTGTGTTGTATTTATGTAATTTTGTTTAATAAATATGGTCATTATTAAATTTTAAACGTACTACGTATCACAACGTGTAACCTTCTTAATAAATATATTTAAATATGAATTTAATATTTAGGATACAAAGAAAAAATAAGTCGAATTGCCGGACTAACCATCGCTTCAATTTGATTCTACGATTCACCACCCGCATTAAATATGGTTGCGCTGGTTGAAATGACAAAAAATAATGAACATAAATCCAAATATTGCCTATGAATTTTAACTCAACTTGTCTTATAATAGATTTGGGTTTTAGTTTTCTTATATATAAAAAAAAAAATCCATATTTTTTAAAACATATAGCTTCAAGGTTTGAGACCCCCCTCCGAGGAGACGACATCCAAATGTATGACTCACACTACCTAAATGCTAATACTTAGTACAAACTAAATCGGCCTAAACAAAAATCAATGATCTAAAGTGTATATTTATAACACCGGAAGTGATTGTATACCAATATTTCTTAAATAAGATTTTGAGTTTAATTTTATACATAACAAAAATAATAGAGATTTATCGCTTAAAAGTTTAATTTGTCACAAATCGGATTTAATCGAATTCAATGTATTTATTGAATACCGATGATTTATTAAAAACAAATTAAAGTGACTTTGAATGTAGCCAAACTATGCATCGACACATCTTAGGGTATGGGCCATGGTTAATATTTGATGGATCGTTAACATCGTAACCCCAGAGTTACTATTTCAAATCGATATCTATTAAAAGTTGTAGATGTTTTCGAATGAACATTTTAAGTTGACATTTATGATAAGTCATGAATGAGCTTAAAAGGAAAATCTCTTATACTTTACTTAATAGTAGCATAAAAATATGAGTTTGATTGCATGCCTTGTTAGGATCAGTCCAGAACCAATAGGAAGTTAATCAGAGGACTTTTTGACAACCCAAAAGACAAATAAGAAAATACAGAATTTAAATAAATATGAAAAATAAAATGACAGAATTTAAATAGAGAAAGAGACAAAATTTACGTGGTTCGATTAAATAGACCTATGTCCACGGGTGAGGAATGAGCAAAATTTCACTAAAAGAAGAAGATTACAAATGTCTTAAGAGAGTGTTCCTAGGCCTCAAATGATCACCATACAAAAGAGATAGTAAAAGCAGATCTTAAAAAATCGCAACGTCTTTTACCAAACTCATTTGAGTTGGGATACTTAAACCATTCCAAAGGCAATATATATATAGACAATTTTAGAGGGGTTGGCTTCTTCTTTGGCCGATGTGGGATTGATGAAACAAGAAAATGTCTCTCACTCCTCGATGTGGGATGAGACATCTAACAAATCTCCACCTTGATGAGTCCCAACATTAACAAATAACAAATCAGTTCCACCTTCTCCACAAAAGCCCCAATAGAGTAATCAACAGAAACAGATGCCAAACAAAACAAATCCAAACACTGCTTGAACTTGTAGACAGAAAAAGGAGGCTTCATAAACAAATTCATAAAATTGTCTGAGTTTGAACAAATGAAATGCACACACCATACTGCCAACTGCACTTAAATATGGAAGCTGTGTCAAATCCTCATCTTCAAATGTCTGAGCAACAAATAGCCGAAAATGGCTAACAAACAGAGAACTCGAGAACTTTGCATTTTTCATGCTAAAATTTTTAAAATAATTATTTTGGGTCAAGAATAATTCTTCAATTTCGCGATCTCCCTTAATTTCCAAACTAAGAATTTTCTTAACTGCTCCCAAATTTTGTATAAGAAATTCATTGCTTAACTACAATTTCAAAGTGAATATTTTTTACAAATTCTTGATAACAGCAAGCATGTTAGCAACATAAGACAGCAAATAAACAAATGACCCATCACTGAACCTCCGGAAGAAAACAAAATTGTCAAACATGCTTCTCAAATAACTATCACTAAAAGTCAACAAATATCTGAAATCTTCCTTAAACTGAACACAAGATGGTCTTCACAAATCTGAACAAACGTCAGAATTAGACACTGATGATGATGAGACTGCAACTGAACAAAAAAAAAGTAGATCCCTGCAGAGAATACAATTTACCAGACTTGCAAACTTTTAAAACAACAAGAGCACTATAAAACATATTCATAACTCCACCTTCAGCTGTGTATCTGCACCCAAAATTCTCTAAGGTGCCTAAAGAGATGAGATTTTTCTTCAAATCAGAAAATTTCTCCATTTTCCTTATCTGCCACAATACTAGCCTCGGTAATTTTAGTGTTTTTCTCACTAAATTTTTCCTTTTGTTTATTTTTCAACTTAAAACAATTGGACTTAATGTGCCCCAATTTATGACAATAATTGCACACCAAATTGTTATGCTTAGTTCTACTATTCTCAAATTCCCTTTTATCAGTCTTGCTCTTAATAACCAAGCAATCGGCTTGACCACTATTAATTTCTCCAGTAATATCCCTATCAATCTACTCTTTAGATTTTATTGCGGATTTTTTTTCCTGATACGAAATGGTTTCTTTACCATAAATCATAGTATCACAAAAATATTTAAAAGATTGGGGAAGAGAACACAATAAAAAAAGAGTCATATCCTCATCATCAATTTTCAAATCTATATTCTCCAAATCCATAATAATAGAATCAAATTTATCAAGATGAGAGAGTATAGATGTACTTTCTGCCATACGTAGCATATACAAACTTTGTTTCAAATAAAGTCTATTCTCGACTGTCTTCTTCATATACAAAACTTTGAGCTTATTCCATATAGCCTTAGCCGTGGTCTCCATAACTACCTCCCGCAAAATCTTATCAGAGAGATTCAAAATAATTCCGGATCTCGCTCTTTTATCTATCAAAACAAATTCTGAATCTGTCACATTGGTTGGTTTAGTCTCTATTCTCTGTAATACCAAATCAACTCCGTCTTTAACCAAAATAGCCTTCATCTTAAGTTGTCATATACCGAAATTGACATTCCTGTCAAATTTCTCAATCACAATTTTTGTTATTGTCATGTTGTCAAAAATAATTGCCCAAAAACTTCCTCAAATAGCTTAAAGTTCTGATACCAGTTTGTTAGGACCGGTCCAAGACCAATAGAAAGTTAACTAGAGGGCTTTTTGATAATCCAAAAGACAAATAACAAAATACAGAATTTAAATAAATAGGAAAAATAAAATGACAGAATTTAAATAGAGAGAGACAAAATTTATATAGTTTGATCAAATAGATCTACGTCCACGGGTAAGGAAAGAGCAAAATTTCACTAAAAGAATAAGATTACAAATATCTTAGGAAGGTGTTCCTAGACCTCAAATGATCATCATACAAAAGAGATAATAAAAGCAGACCTTAAAAAATCGCAACGTCTTTTACCAAACTCATTTGAGCTGGGATACTTAAACCATTCCAAAGGTAACATATATATAAACAATTTTGGAGGAGTTGGCTTCTTCTTTGGCCAATGTGGGATTGATAAAACAAGAAAATGTCTCTCACTCCTCAATGTGGGATGAGACATCTAACATGCCTAAGGTCACAAGGCCTACGCACATATGCAACTCCTCGAGTATGAATACTTTAAATTCACACAAGCGTGTTAAGTTGGTATCGAGTTGATCTGATGTGAGTAGAAGTTTGTTGGATATATTCGAATATCAATATATAAATATAACAATTGATGCATAAGATTAAGTTGATCAAAGTTCAAGTTGTATCTCAAGTTAAATCCAATAAGATTGTGCTAAGTGTCATCATGTTATAATGCCACATGGGTGACTAGTGTCATGACCAATGGAGTGCCACATGGGCACACACATGGGTGCCTAGTATTTGATCCCACTCCCTTTGGGGAGAAAAATCTTATCTGAGCCCACACACCCTTTGGGGATAGGAATCTCACATGGAAGTATTAAACCAATTTGATCAATTTAAAAATTAGGGGTGTGTCCGGGTCGGATATCCCAACCCGAACACCCAATTTTAACCCGAACCCAAACTATCCGGGTTATTATTTTTTGCCCCGAACTTGAACCCGAGCAAATTACTTTGATTCGGGTGGGTACCCGAACCCTAATCAGCATTCAAATGATAGAGAGAGATAGAAAGAGAGTGTATGTTAGGGTTTGCTGCAAAGAAACCAAACGAAGGTGGAGATGGCCGTGATTTGCTGCAGAGAGTGGATTGCAGAATGTGGATTGTAGAGTGTGGAAACTTGGAAACCGAATCAGCATTCAAGTGTTGGATGAGTTCAAGGTTTGGATGCGTGCAGCAAAGGGGGCGAAGGAGATGACGGCGACGGCGATGTTGATGGCCATGGCAGGAAACCCTAGCTGGGACAGAGATGTTAAAGAGTCGGTCTGCAGAGAGGACGTCATGACCATCGGATGGAGTTGGAGATGGTAGAGAGAGAGAGATTGCCGGTTGGACTTAGAGATGGCAAAGAGAGAGAGAGAGAGAGGCTGTTGGAGATAGAAAAGAGAGAGAGGCAGAGAGTTGCAGATGGTTACGAGAGAGAGAGAGAGAGAGAGAGAGAGAGAGGGAGAGAGGGAGAGAGGCTGTCGACTATGAGGGGTTGATTGGGGTTTTACAAAAAATATATATGTATATGTGTCCTCACACAATTTTTTGCCCTACTTCCAATTTTAGCCCTATAATTATAAAATATTTACAAGTTTATCTGGGTTAACTTGGATTTTTCAATTCCTAACCCGAACCTGACCCGATGTAACAAAAAATCCGAATTAACCCGACCCGAACACCTCAGGTTCGGGTGGGTCACAGATTTTAATCGGGTCAAACCCAACCCTATTAATAATTGCATAGTGAATCGAATTGTTTTCTTAAGAAAAAACATAATTAAGTTGATTTGAATTTAAATTCAAATTGAGACAATTATGATGAGTATAATGGTGCTCGTAATCATTATTGCAATAACTGCAACAACTATTATGATTAGCATAATAGTGTTTGTAACTATTATTATAATAGGTGCAATAACAATTATTATTTAAAAAAAAAAAAACACCTTTAAAATGACTGTTGTCTATACTCTTAAA
Organism: Dillenia turbinata; assembly: GCA_037126225.1. Classification (NCBI taxonomy): domain Eukaryota; kingdom Viridiplantae; phylum Streptophyta; class Magnoliopsida; order Dilleniales; family Dilleniaceae; genus Dillenia; species Dillenia turbinata. Next base: position 1,953,029 of record JBAMMX010000013.1, read on the forward strand.
GAATTGGTGAGTGTATAGAATTTAATATGTACATATCTTATTAAATTCTTAATTTCATCTAACAAACGTTCATAATCTCAAGGCATACAAAGTATTAAACTTTTACAACTACAAGACAATTCAATCTCTATTCTTGTGCTTTCCCAGTATTGTTTGGGAAGGAATGAGTCGAACTCTCCATTCTTGTTGCTCCCCAAACATCGGATAGTATTCAACTACAAATTTGATTCCCCATCAAATTAATTAGAGAAATAGCATGCTTGCATGTGAAATAAGCTATCTGTCAAGGTAAAAATGACTGTTATCTTCTTATGAGTTGAGATCAATCGGTAAAATTGACAAAATCATTGCATAAGAAGACACATAAAAGAAATATAGTCAACTCCCCGAATGCACATCAACATATGATGAATTCACAGCCTTTTTGACATAGTTCTTTTCTAACCATTTCCATCAGCCTATAGTATGGACACTTGCTCGAGATCACAAGCGTGAGAGAATCGAATTGATGGGAAAGTAGGAAACTATGATTGGAGCCTTAGATGATTTCTCTTTGGGCGCAGACTTGTTTGAGGAGGGCACTTTGGCAAGGGAGCCTCTATAATCATTATCAGCAACCCTGGATGATGAATCAAAGAAGCAGCTGAACATGGATGACAACATAGACATGGTTTTAAGGTTGTTACTAGTATTCAAGAATCTAAGATTATCTTTGCTTTAGGCTTAGCAAAGAAGGGAGAATGAGTACATGCAAATTGGTCTAGTGGGTTGTGATGAGAATTGTTGTCGAAGCTTTTATAAATATTATGCGTCAACTATTGTGGGGTCTGGTTTTACTTGGGAAGCAAGGTTGGCAAGCACTTGGAATCGTTCTGGATTCTTCCCCCCTTGACCACTAAGTGTGTTTCACTAAGAAATGCATTTTCTGGGTGCCTTCTTAACAGTGTGTTTAGCATTTTCATGGAAAGGGAGACAAAGGAAGGTAAGGAAAAAAATGAGAAAGAAAAGAAAAAAGAGATAAAATTAAAACCAAAAAATCACTGGGAGAATATATTAAAAATAAAAATTCATGAATTTAGTGGTATAAAAATAAATTTAACATTCAAAAATTTAAAAAAGAATTCTTTCTCATCAAAGTCCACCGATTCACCGATTCAATGAAATTAAAAAATTATATTTGAAGGGTTGAAACCCTTAAAAATCTTTTTCTCAAATCAATTGTTTTGCCAAACATAATGAGTTCTTTAAAAAACCCTTCATCCAAATTTAAAATTTCAGGTAGGAGTATTCTTGAACAAGAAGTGTGAAAAAATTACCACACGAAATTTAAAGTAATTGAATAGGAGGTTGTGTGTTTTGAGATTCATAAATAAATAAGTAAATTAATTAATTAATTAATTGATTAATATAGAATAAGAAGATATTTGCCCTTCCTCGTCCTGTCTTTTGGCCCTCTTAATGTCCCTCAAAAATCATCCATATCACCTCTATTAAATTTAGGAAGGTAGAGTATTTTTCAGTTTGAAACTTATTTACTCACAGCGAGTGATCCCCTGTTTTGTTTTCAGTGGGAGAAGATGTAAAGGTGATCCCCCCTGTTTTCACTTTTTAGTGGGAGAAGATGAAAAAGTGATCCCCTGTTTCCATGTTTATCACAGGAAGTGCATCAAGAAGTGGCTGCTCGCTCAAGAGTCACTCTGTCGCTTCAAGATGCCCATTGACCCATTCTTGATTTCCTCTTTCTCAAATGCAAATAGTCAAGGGAAATAAAATTTCATGAATTAACACAGTGATTCACTATAATTATACAATATTGAAGAAAAACATGATTCTCACTTATAACCTAGAAAGATTTGAATTAACAGGGAAATAAGACACAACGATTGGAGGGCTACAAGGTTTTGATTTTCCCTTGGACTTGTCACTCTGGGAGGAAGATTTTGCAACTGAGGATGACCCATCATTGCCAACTTGAGATGAACATGGCATCAAGCACCTGAGCATGGAGGACAACCACCCCATTGGCATTTTGTTCAGCCAAAGACTGCACTGCAAGTTTTTCCAAGTTCTAAGCTTGTTCTGACTGAAAATGAGATTTGCTTGTTCATCAGCTATTTATTGAAAGCAAACTGATGACTTTTGGGTACGGCTTCTCTAGGAAGGAAAGCTTTTAGCTGGCTTGAGAAGGTGGTCAAATCTTCCTTCACAAGATTGGGATTTTGGTACCCCACTTTAACCAATTATCCCTTTGACATTTTTTCTAAGGGCCTGTTTGGGAAGCCCATTATTACCTCTCCCTCCCTTATTTAAAATTTAAAAGACGAAATGAAAATCAATCTTTTTAATGAAAATATCTAAATAATAATTATATTAATAATTATTTACATTAAAAACTACGCATAACCTCTTCTCTATCTTTCTCAAACATCAACAAAATGAGAAGCGAGACTTGAAATTGGGATTGTGGCAGAACCCTTTTGGATTAACGAACAATTGGTTAAATAAAAAAAAAAAATTTACGTTTCAATCAAATTCAAATTTTAAAAATGAAAATAACTAGATGAAAGAACTCATTCCTGAAAAAGACATGACAACAATTTGGACCATATTAATAACAGTATAATTTCGAATACCGGTTGGTTCACTAAAAAAAAAACCATTTGGACCCGTCGCCAAATCCTCTTTTACTATTATTCTCTCTTAATTTTTTTATTATATTTTCTTTATATTTCAGTATGCTTTGACTAAGACGTTTATTAGAAAAAAAAATATTTTTTTAGAAAATATTAGTAATTTTTTATTAATATAAAAAAAACATTACATTTCAATCGAATTCAAATCTTAAAAATAAATATAACTATGTTGAGAGAGTTCATTCCTAAATAAGATATGATAACAATTTGTACCATATCAGTAAGAGTATGACTTCAAATACTGGTTAGTTCACTAAAAAAAAAAAAAAGGAACCATTTGGGCCCATCGGCAAATCCTCTTTTACTATTATTCTCTTTTAATTTTTTATTATATTTTCTTTAGATTTTAGTATGCTTTGACTAAGACGTTTACTAGAAAAAAAAAATAGATTTTTTAGAAAATATTAATAATGTTTTATTAATATAAAATATTCATTATAATAATCAACTTTGGTCAAGGAAATCTTTACTATACAAGAGGTTTACTCAATTCGCACGACACAAGAGAATTTGTAGGTTTATTATAGATTTCAAAAATTAAACTACACTTGGACACACATGATCCTTCTGACCAAGAATTAGCAAACGAACCTACAATAATCAATAACAATCAAAACTTTAATTTCAATAATTGAGATTGATTTTAGAGTAAACATATATGTATGAGTCTTTCTCTTATATTTTTATAAAGACACTATTTTCACGTCTTGAACCTGTAGTAACTCAACCGTTGTATCAAAATTCATCAAAAAGAAATTTTTTGTTGAAATAATAAATACTGTAATATACAGTATTTTTCAATTTCAGTAAGTTTTGAAAATATTAATTCATTCTCTTAAAAATTTTGATCTATTCCATTATCCGATTTAAGAATAATGCTTTCAAATATCTAGTTATGCCAAATTGAATAACTATACCAGCAGGCAATCTTGAATACTCCCGCCATGTAATTGAATAACTATACTAACAGGCGATCTTAAATACTCCCCCGATGTAATTCCAATAAGAGAAGACAATCCGATGCCAAGAAAAACATTAATTATAAACGACAAGCATAAAGCTGATGCCAAGAAAGAAATGAGAGCTCCTTCAGAATCTGGAGGGCACAAACTCGCCAAAAGCACTGAGAAAGGCAGAAGCTTAAGCTGCGCAACAGTCTCAGCCACGCCAGAGAAACAAATGGCAAATGTCTCATTAGGTATTCCCAGTTTCAGATTGATCTGTTTCACTAGTACAAGATCAAGAAGAAGGGAAAGGGCATAGAGAATCTGAAACCCTCCGATCAGTTTCCTCATGGGCAACTTTTTCCAATACCGGTCATATAGTACAGTACTTGAAAGAAACATCAACTGCCCAATCACTCGCGGCAACCCAAGAACTGAAGGATCAAGATTGAGGATTATAAAGAAGCATCAACTTTTTCCTTCTTCACAAAGAAGGAAATTATAAATCTTCTTTGGTGCTGCATATACCTGGTAAAGTAATTCTGTATAATCTTGAAAATGCAACTTGTGTTGAGATTCTTAACTCGCAGCCAGACCACTTGGACGTGTTCCTTCAACCGATCTAATCTGAAAGAGAGAGACCGAGAGAAAATATACTAATTTTAATTTTTAAGACGAGGGCATTTTTTTAAGAACCCATTTCCCCCTTTTCTTCTCCACTTTCAATAGGAAATAAAGCCAGATTTTTTTGGGAAAGAGAGAAGAGAGGAGAGAGGAAAGACAGAAATCTTACCTCCACAATTAGCAAATGAACCTACAAAATTAAAAACATATCCGATCTGAAATTTAAATCTATTTACCATTCCTCTCTTTCCAAGTCAAATGCATAGCGGGTGTTACATCTGTCATGGAAATCAGCAAAAATAATCCCTACTCAGATATCATGCAAGATTTTGATCAGACGTCTTTGTAAGTTTTATGCAACTCAAAATAGTAAACAAGTAATTATAAAACTTGGCCTCCTTAAAGAAGGCATGTGGTTGTGGTATATTGTTTTAAAAGAGTTTTCTTATCAATATAATTAATCCGTATTTAAAATTATATTTTAATTAATTCGATTCAAGAATTATCAAACTCAATTTAAAGTGTACCTCTCTTAAAATAACTTTTTCATTTTCAAATTTTAATTTTAAAATTTAATTAAAAGATTTAATATTTTATTCACTAACCCAAATATTCGCTAACTCATCTTAAAAGTTGTTGCTATTGCTACTTTTTTTTGGGTTGTGATCCTACCGGAGTAAATTCCTCCCGGCCAGAGCAATTTTTTTTTCTCAAAATACTAATTTTACCCTTAATTAATTAAACTATTTTATTTTAATTGATTTTATTAAAACCTATTATACATTTCAAGGCGGAGGAAAGCAACGGAGGCAGCCATGGTAGAGAAATAATTGTAGTCTCTCTCTTTATAATATGATTATTTCATATTTAGAAATAAATATAATTTTTAGTCACTAATATACCTTCCAAATCAAGAATTTATTTGAAACGCTATAATTTTAATAATAGAAATAACTTTTTAAACACAAATATAAAAATAAAAAATAATAATATATTTTTATATGAAACGATAAAATCATATATTAAATCGAAAGAATTATAATATAAAAAATAATTAAATACATGTAATTAAATAAATTATATAATAATATAGATAATTAAATAGGGAGAGGATAGAGACTAATTAATGTATATTGGCAAGAAGAGAGAGAATAATTAATATATAACGGGTTTTAACAAAATCAATTAAAATAAAAACTTTTTAATTAATTAAGGGTAAAATTGGTATTCGAATAAAAATTGCTCTGGAAAGAAGGAATTTGCTCTGTCAGGATCACTGTCCTTTTTTCTTGAAAAGTATTGATAACTTGGTTAAAATACCTCTTGATGAGATATAGCCCTAAACCCAATTCGAAAGGATAGCACTTGAAAAGTCCACATACGAGACCCACAAAGGACAGCTAACGATCGATGAGCAAGCACGAGCGACTATCCTCTATGACCATCTACCGAAGGGTCTTAGTCGCTCACATCTCTTGAACGATAGGATCTCAGTCGCTCCGCTTACCGAACGAGATTTATCACGCGGGAGTAACCTCACCGATTGGGTATTCAATCATCAGTCTATTGAACGAACGAATCTCAAACACCCTTTATTGGCTAAACAATCGACCAATAGTCAACGACTCTATCAATTCTAAAGGAAGGTCAAAACACCTCAATAGTTTTGATTTCCTGTTTAAGAACGGCGCCCCCGAGATCTTTTAGTTAAGAAAAGGATCTCCCCACAAAAAGAAAGTTCTCATGTGATAAAGATTACGATCATTTCGTAATATTTAACTCCCGAGATTTTTGGATTAACTCGGTAAGGAAAGTAGGGTTAAAACACCCCAAAGATATACAACTCTTGCAGGTATAAGATACCCTAAAACCCTCTAAATCAAGTACGCTCTCTGATCCTTTCATATTGGACACTCTAATCACAGGAAACCTCTCCCTCATTGAGCTCTTAGGCTATTTCTTTTATATTCGAAAACCGCTCTTTCTGACTTGAGCATTGGAGCCTCCCCCGCCGAAACACCCTCCAGCAGTTTTTGTAGGCTTCACACCCCATCAACGGCAACCGTTCGAGTCGACAAGGAGCCGATATATGTGGAGTGATAATCCACCTCCAACAGATTGACGCCGACTGTGGGAACAGGCTGGAGGAACTGCCTTTACAAGAACCAACAGATCACATACGCTATCATGCCCCCAAAGAAAAGAATCGGGACAACTTCGAAAGCCGTCCCCACTGTAAAAGGGCACGCCGCAACACCTTATGAGGTCGCCCTTCCTGTGGAGCTCGATCACTTTATTCGTGATCGTGTGGTCTCCCCTCGCCCATCACATTCGGAGCGGGCTCTACAGCCTGTGACTCAAGGACAGCCGATCGTGGCCCCTGCGCCAGAGCAAGTCAGCCGCCCCTAGATGGAGAGGCTAGAATCAAAAATCCAGAACATGAACAAACAACTGGAGGGCCTTAATAGCGCCCTTAGGCTCGAGGACCAGTCTTCCATTGGGGGGTCTAGACATCCCCGACGACGACCGTCACCCCCACGCCACGAATTGTCCAATAATTCCTGACTAGACCCCTACAATCTTCAAAAGTAGGTCGAGCAGCTCGTTGCCGACGAACTCAAACGGGTCAACGCCCAAGGAAACCAAACTTCCCTCTATTCTCATGCTTCACCTCTCGATCCGAAAGTCTTTTCGGAGTCTATGCCTCGCAACGTATTCTTGCCCCCATGGAAAGATACAACGGGACAACAGATCCCGGGATCATGTGGCCCATTTTGTGACGGTGATAATTTCAAGAGACATGACCGACGCGGTCTTGTGCAACCCCACTACTTTTACGGGAAACGCGCTAACTTGGTTCAACTTTCTCCCGCCGCTGGTCATAAAAACTTTCTCCCAACTACGAGAATAGTTCGAGTCACATTTCGTGATAAATAGAGGGGTCAAGAGAAAGTCAACTTCTCTATTGTCATTACATCAAAAGGAGAACGAGTCCTTGAGGGATTTCTTAGAAAGATTTAAGGCAGAGATGATGAGAATTCCGTCTCTGAATCATTCTATCGCGCTGGCTACGCTACTAACAAGATTACGGCCTTCCGACATAAAAGTATCGATCACGAAGAATTTTCTTGCTACCATCTAGAAATTCTACGCCCAAGCCTAGAAATATATCGCCGCTGAGAATGGTGAGACGTTTGATCATAGAAGAGATCTATCCGTTCGAAAGGAACGTAACCGGTCGCCCAAAAGGTCCTCGCCAAGGAAGAGCCGAGTGAATTTCCCTCTTTCGCGAAGGTATAACAACTATACCCCTCTAAACGAGACCTCTAGTCGGGTCTTATCCTTAATCAAGGATAAGCCGTACATCCAATGGCCCCCCACAGTCAATCGAGAGTGAGCCCAGTAAGGACAGAACCAAATAATGTCACTTTCACCGTGATTATGGCCACACAACGAACGATTGCAAGAAGTTAAACGATGAACTAGAGTTCTTGGTGTGCCACAGGGAACTACAAGAGTTCATCAGCAGGGGGAAGGAAATGCCCCTATCGGTCATCAGTACAAACCACCACGACATAACCGGTCGGAGGACCGACAAGCTGCTCGGCCCCTGACCGACGAAAGAGATGGAGTAATACTCCAAATCCAAAAAGGGTGTGTCATTCAGAAGTTTTCTCATTCCTCTGACAATTCATCAGAAAGTGAAGAAGGATGCCTAGTCACGCTGATCTTCTATTTCCCGAAAATACTTCCTTCTACACCACAAGAAATTCTAGCGACAGATGTCAATAAACAGCAAGGGGGAAGAGACCCGCCATTGGTTTCACGAGCGAAGACTTAGTCGGAATAGATCCAAGTCAACACTACCCCCTTGTGATGACTGCCAGGATTAGGCAACATGAGGTCAGAAGAATCTTTGTTGATCAGGGGGTAGGCTGTAACCTTTTATATCGGGATGTTTTCAGACGAATAGAATTTACTTCTGCCTATCTCCAACCTCACACAGGCTCGGTCAAAGGGTTTTCAGACGAATAGATATACCCCGAAGGTATCATCTCACTTTCGATTACCCTCGGGATGCCTCCTAATCATACAACAGTTCCTGTCATGTTCAACGTGGTGGATCTTCCTTCACTCTATAATGTCATCCTGGCAAGATCGGGTCTGAATGCCCTGGAAGTTTCGCCCAATACTAAACACATGAAGATCAAGTTTAGAACGCCGCTAGGGATCCGAACATTGTCATATGATCCAGAGCCTTCAATTTCTGCTTCTAAGTGATCACCAGGGTATATTACTAATGGTTCTTTCTTCTGAATGCGGGGTATTTTTCAAATTAACAAGGCATCGACTTAACAGATTTCTTACAAGCATATTCTCTGATCCTATCGTACAGCGGGTCAAAGTTGTCCGGATCCTATCATTCGAACATGTCATCAACAAGAGATGGAACTTCCTAAATGGGTGGACACGAACCCCCAATCTAAAGTTTCCTACCGACCGAACGTATCATCAATAAGGGATGGAACTCCCCGAATGGACGGACACGACCCCTCTATCTAAAAGTCTCCTACTGTTGGGCCTAAATAGTCCGGATCCTATCTTTCGAACGTGTCATCAATAAGGGATGGAATTTCTCGAATGGGTGCACACGACCCATCTATCTAAAAGTCTCCTATTGTTGGGTCTAAGTCGTCCGAATCCTATCATTCGAATGTGACATCAATAAGGGATGGAAGCCCCTGAATGGCTGGACACGACCCCCTAATCTAAAGTTTCTTATCGATCGAACGTGTCATCAATAAGGAATGAAACTCTCCGAATGGGTGGACAAGGCCCCTCTATCTAAAAGTCTCCTATTGTTGGCCTAAATCATCTGGATCCTATCATTAGAACGTGTCATCAATGAGGGATGGAACTCCCCGAACGGGTGGACATAGCCTCCCAATCTAAAGTTTCTTTTCATCCGAGCATGATATTAATAAGGGATGAAACTCCCCGAACGGGTGGACACGACTCTACTATCAATCGTTTCCTATCATATGACGATCCTGCCAAATTAATATAAAAAGAGTTATCACAGCGAATAAACTCTGTCGTTAATAAATTACATGAATGGTGTTGGAATACAAAGTCTTGAACAGACGTTACACGGGATCGAGAGAAAAATCATGGGATTTCATGAAGGGCAGGTCCCCTTACAACTGGGACCATAATGGAGGCTTCAGGAACAACAGCTGACCCCTGGGCCGCAGCAGCCCCCTCAATTGGGGGCAAGCAGTCACTCAAACCCATCCGGTGAATTATCTTTTCAACGCACTTTAGTCTCTTGGTCAACTTGCATTGGGAATCCTTAAAAGCAAGGACATCCCTTGTACGAAGTTTCTCGAGATCAATTATTTTACGTTCCCTTGCCCGAAGAGACTCTTCGCGTAATTGGGCCAATTTCTCAATTGATTGGAGACGCGCTTCACGTACTGTGGCCTCCGACTCTAGCCTTTCGCACCACTTGCTTAACCCAGCGACGCGTTCTTCCCAGTAATTCACCACCTGCCTCCTCTGTCGTTCTTAAAATTCTGCCAAAGTCATTGTCTGAAGAGAAGATTGGATTAGAAAAAGCAGGAAGGAAGGAAAAGCCAAACAGATGCAAAGAGGGTGATACCATTAAACTGAGGAACTTAAGCGCCCTGCTAACTTGTTCCTGGGACATTCTATGCAGGTCGAGTTCACACCGATAAAAGTCTAACCGGTCCACGATTCGGTCTGCCTCGGCCAAATCTATATAACTGAATTGCATATCCCCAGCATAAATTGCAACAGTTCATTGCTCTTTTGAGCCCTTATATTCGTCAAAAGATCGAACGAGAATGGTAGGCTGTAAAGCAGTCCCATCAAGAACCTTGTGCTTTCCTTTGCACAAAGGCCAAACCGGAGCAGCAGACGAAGGCCTTACGATCTTCTCCACCACAGCTATGGAAATATGCAATCCTACCTTAGCGCCAGGTGAGGAAACATTTCTCAATCTTCTAGGTTCGCCCTCACCAATACTCTCATTCCCCATTGACTCACTTCCTTCGAAGACAAGGGTCTCCATCGGAATGGTTCTTGTTGGATCCAACGCTCCGACAGAACAACCGGCTCGCACCCTGATAGAGGCAAAGGCGACGAAATCTTTCTTCTCTTTGACAAGAGAGAAGAAGACTCCTGGAGGGCCATAGACGCCCCGACGGACTCCTGAGGAGATCCCCTCGCACCCAACCGAACCTGCGTATCAATGGTGATTTTCTCGAGTCCGGCATCATCAAAGGAGTCTACTGAATCAACCAACCCGACCCTTCCTCGTTCCAATAAGAGGGGTCTATCAACCTTCATCTTCTTCCCAATTAGCAGGCCAGCCAAAGACAGCATCTGATTATCCAGTAGGGACTCGACCCATATACTTTGATCGGTGGAATTACAATAACCACCAACTGACCGAATGAAATGACCGTGCTTAAATACGGCTGGGGACTTCAGTCCCAAAGAAGGCCCCTCATTGGCGCTGGACAGCATAGGGACGCGATTCTTATCCGAGAACTCCACGAAGAAGAACTTGTGCATCCAGTTCTTGTTAATAGACTCCTTGTAGCAGAACTTCCAATTGGATTTGGACCGAGTCTGTAGCTTGTACAATCCCTTGGTCGTACTCCTGTTTCCACATCTCATCAAGATAAAGACAGATGACAAGATGTCGAAATCAAAACGAAAACGACAAAACCCTAATAGAGAAGTCACGGCAACCACCAAATGCCAGACACTTGGGATCAGAAAAGTTGGGAATATATTCCAACGGCATAGTACCTCTGCAAAAAGACCTGTATATAGAACTTTTAATTCGTACTTAACCGATTGGTTATACATCGGTATGCTATCACGCCCCGAACCGGGAATCGTGAACAGCCGCCCGTTGCCCTGGATGCTGGCTGTATTTCTACAAAAAATCGGGCAGAATCTCCTCATAAATTGGAGATCTCTCATGTACAAATAACCTGTTAAACCTGTGAATTTCAAAATCATCCTGTAAAATAAAACAAATGGTCATCCCGGCCTCTCCAAAACCAACAACTCCCATAACCGACATCCAGAACAACGCAAGGCTATAAAAATCTATCAAACAAATCTAACCACAGACCTCTACTGTCATGCCCAACTAGAGCATGAGCAGCTGCCACACCGAGCGGATCTAAATTTATACAAATGTATAACAAGTTTTCCCAAGTAATATTCAAATACATACAATCGCCTCAATGCAAATGAAATACGAGAGTTTCTCAAATAAATATACATAATTTATACAGTCATCCCAAAATAAGTACACGGCCAACTACGGACCTCAACAAGATCTCGCAGGGTCGAAATAAAATACATAATTCATCTTTCAATTTAAACTTAAGATCTCACCTTCCTGAACACCAAGTACACCCAAGCTCTATACTCTGAAATGTCGCTCCCGCACAAAAATCTTGTCTGGGGGAGGAAAGAATAGGGGTGAGTATCTATGGGAGGATACTCAGTGAGTGAGGGGATTAATCTCAAGTACTAATAGTGTAGGTGAATATTTGAGTGTCAAATAATATCATTCGTAATCAATAACTCAAGTTTCGCAATAAATCATGATATGTTCAATAAAATGAACTCATTTATTCAATCACACGATATCATACATATATGCATCCATTTAAAAATCAAGTATAACATAGAGCTAGCCGAAAGAATCCTAGCAAATGTCAACCATGACCAAGGACAGGCGCATCAGGGGTTTTATTATGCAAAGTGTTTCAAAAGTAGCTCTCTACCCCGACGTTGGCACGTACAAGCAACTCCCAGTGCTAGACCGCCTATTCTGACGGACCTCCCCTTTCGGTTCAACTGGGCCCATACGGAACATCACAATCATGTACAAGTAACTCCCGGTGCTAGACCGCCTATTCTGATGGACCTCTCCAATACATGGTTCAACCGGCCCATACGAAACATCACAATCATGTACAAGCAACTCCCGGTGCCGGTGCTAGACCACCATTCTAACGGACCTCCCCTTTCGGTTCAACCGGGTCCATACATATCGCAATCACGAAGTTTGCAGATACCTCTGGCCTAAGCGTATCCGAGCAACCCGTGCCTCTACAAACGCCCTTCGTAGCTATGGAATCATCAATGTCATCATCATAGTATCACAAGGGCACAACGTCCCATAGGTAAGAATCATATAACTAGTGGGCATCCAACCCACAGTTCATTAAAGCATTTCAAATCCGCGTGCCAATACATTTTATCAAAATCATTTCAAATCAACAACAAATGCAATGATAGAATAGAAAACATTCAAGTTCTCAAATCATGGCACAATTTCATTTCATTCAAACATGGATGCATAGTCATAGAAATCATAAGTTTACGACACTCCAATAGTCACAAAACAGGTTTGAAATTTAATATCACACGTCAAGTCAATGCATATCAAAATATATTTTGTTTAAAAACAAGGTAAAAATCAAATTTTCACTATTTCATGCAAGAGATTAGGGTCCCACTCACTTTATACGGGAGGGTGGTCACTCCCTATTTCCACAATCAAACCAAACTCGACTCCTCGAGTCTCCAACAAGATCAACTTAATCAAAGTATCACATAAATCATCAAATTTCCAATTAATCTAAGGGTTTATCATTTTTCCTAAATTTGTACAAACTTAGATTCTCTAATTTATGAATAAACTCCAATGTTATCAATTTTCATTTCATTTATAAGTAATTAACCAAATCAAAATCAAGTTAAATTCAAACCTAAAATCGTTCAAAATCGAAAACACGTCTAAATACATAAATTCTCTATAAATTAGAAAAATCTTTAAAAATTCATATACTTTTCATTTTTCATCCGATTTCTTCAAACCATATCTCATTTTAAAGGTATTGAAACATATTTTCATAATATAGAGATTGTATTTGACTTACTTATATGCAACACCAACCATAATGTAAAATAATACATCGATCCTTAAACTCAAATCTCAAATTTCAACTGTTTCATGCATTCATCAAATTAAACTCTACGTGAAACCATTTAAATCAATTTAACTCAATTCTATCATCCGAAACAGCTCAATTTCGTATAAAATTCTATACTTAACCTCAATAATAACATATAATATTAAACAATGTGTTCTAATCGAATCTAACATACATCCTAAACCTATACAACACTTCCTTATGCTAATTTCAACCTAAATGCATTAAATTAACTGAATCAGTTAGAAATCCCTCACCTAGGGTTTTCACAGTTCGCAGATCTACCTTCTAGTCGCCAGTGGTTTCAAGCTCAACCTGTAATGGTTTCAAATTCGGAGCAAATGTTAGCAATTAACCCTAATTACTCAGAAAATTCAAAACCCTAGAACTAGGGCTAGGAATTGGTCCTCACCTGCGCAGGAGATGAGTGCAGACCCGGCCTAGGGTTTCAAAGTCTGCTGATTTGGGCTCTGCAAGAGTGGCAGAAGGCGCGCGAGCAGGGAAGGAGCTGTAGCCGCACGCGCAAGAAGGGGTTATCGCGCGCTGGAGTACGCGCAGGAGGGCTGTCGCGCAGTAGTCGCGCGCGCAGGGGCTGTTAGCGCGCGAGTAGTCGCGCGCTGTTGCGCGAATAGGGAGAAGCAGAGCGGGAGACTGAGGGAGACTGAGTGACAGAGAGGGAGGTAGAGAGTGGAAGATGGGTGGTGGTAGTGGTGGAAAGGGGCGGCGAGCGACGGAGAACCCGCGAGAGGGAGAGAGAGAGACTCGCGGTGACAGAGAGAAGCCGAGAGAGAGAAAGAGAGAGATAGAGTGACTGTGAGGGAGAGACGAGGGTGGTGGTTGCGGTTGCAGCGGCGGCGGCGGAGGAGGGCAGCGGCGGCCACGGGAAGATGGGGAGGCGGAGAGAGAAAGAGGAAGAGAGAGAGAGAAATTAGGGCTTTAAGCCCTAATTTCGATTTTATTATTATTATTATTATTATTATTATTATTATTATTATTATTATTATTATTATTATTATCATTATCATTATTATTATTCTTATTATATATATATATATATATATATATTTGGATAGATTTGGAAATAATTAAATGGGGAAATAAATAATTTTAATAAATGAAAAGAAAAATATATTTATATATTTATATATACTTTATTATTCTATTTTAATAATTGAATATACAAAAAGTTTGAATTAAAACCTCAAAAATCGAAAATAAATGCAATTTAATTTAAAAAAAAATTATATATATAAACGAATGAATATTTTATATATATTCCATGAACAGTATACTTGTACGAACACCGCAGTGTCGGTGTTACATATGCACCCCTCCGGTGCCATGTTAGCCCTACCGGCATCCATGACGGACACCAAAGTGTAATCATCTCCTATCAGTATATTAGTCTAGACTTCTTAAAACTCCTTTACAGGCATGGTGCTCGCGATATCGCCGATGCCCAGGTAAAGTTCAGTAGCGGGCGTTTTCGCCATTGTTTTCATAAATGACTTCTCTGATTGCTCTTGAGGAAGAAAAGGGAATGAAAGTGCCAAGTGCACATGAACAAATGGCCTTATAAAAACGTCAAGAGACAATCTGCATATTTCAACGATAACACGTGGTGTTGATACGTAAACAAAAAATGGGTACTCATGGTGCCTTTCTCACGGAGCGGCACCCTGAGTAGGGGACAAATGATGGGACATACCCCTAGACCCAATTCAAAGGGATAGCAATTGAAAGGCCCACACAGGATACCCACAAAGGACAGCTACCGATCGATGAGCAAACACGAGCGACTATCCTCTATGACCATGTACCAAAGGGTCTTAGTCACTCAGATCTCCCAAACAATAGGCTCTCAGTCGCCCCACCTACCGAACCAGATTTATCAAGCGGGAGTGACCTCCCCAATTGGGTATTCAATCATTGGTCCATCGAACGAATGAACCCCGAAGTCCCTTCATTGGTCAAACAACCGACCGATAGCCAACGGTTCTATCAATTCTAAAAGAAGGTCAAAACACCCTAATGGTTTTGATTTTCTGTTTAAGAACGGTACCCCCGGGATCTTTCAGTTAAAGAAAGGATCTCCCCAGAAAATGAAAGTTCTCATGCGATAAACATCACGATCATTTCGGGATATTGAACTCCTGAGATTTTCGGATCGACTCAGTAAGAAAAATAAGGTTGAAACACCTAAAAAATATATGACTCTTACAGATATAAGATACCCTAAAACCCTCTAAGTTACGTACGCTCTCTGAGTCTTTCACATTGGGCATTTTAATCATAAGAAACCTCTCCCACATTGAGTTCTCAGTCTGTTTCTTTTACATTCGAAATCCACTCTTTCTAACTTGAGCGTCGGAGCCTCCCCGCCGGAGCACCGTCCGACTGTTTTTGCAGACTTCACATCCCGTCGACGGCAACCTTTCGAGTCGACAAGGTGTCGGTATCTGTGAAATCATAACACACCTCCAACACCTTTTTATCTCTTAGCCTTCATGAAATTATTATAAACTCATATTAAAGGTGAATAATTTGATAGGTCTTATCAATTTTAAGTTGAATTTCAAAAAAGCTAAAAAAGTATTTTATAACATTAAACACAATCTCTTTAAGAAATTAAGAAATCGGGTCCAAATATCGTGTTTAAATCTAAACCATCTAATGTTATAATTAGGTTAAACCACCCTATATACTGTTTTAACAAGGCTTTCATTAGAAAAGGAGAAGCTGAATAAATTCGGCCGAAACCTATGCCTAAATTTGGCTTGAATGGTAAGCATGTACAACGAAGTAAATGGGTATGCCACTCAATTAAATTTTAGGTCAAATTTTAACATTTCTTACTTGTAACATAATGAATAAAGAGCAATCAAGACCTAGTTGATCTAGTGATTCGGTACTGATTTCAGATATCTCAAATTCAAGTTTTACATTGGATTTTTCATAAAAGGGTGAAATTTTAATAGAATTTATAAAGTTTCTGGATCCGAAGGAAATCAACTACTTAAGAATACAATGCCCGATAAGGATAGAATTTTTTCTTCATACCTTATAAAGAATTCAACAGCACATAGAACCGATAAGGATATAACTTTTATTGATATTTTGTTGGTTTAGTAAAAAAAATATCAATACCCTACATTAATAATCGGGGTTTAAGTCTTGATAATGACAAAAATAAAGTTGGAAAAGCTCCCTTTCTATAACAAATCTGATAATAATTCGGTCGACATTAATCGGGGTGGACCAAATGTAAGGCATAAAAAAAAAAAAAAAAAAAAAAATGAGGATACAACTTTTTTCTCCATAATGCAGGACTAGGAAAATGTGAAGCCTAGGCCCATTTTTCAAAAGCCCACTTTGAAAGAAGGGTAAAACCGGTATTTTAAGTTACAGACGTTGTCAGTGCAGATGATATGAATGGAATCAACACAAACACTATAAATCACGCCATCCCCCGAACCCTAATCTTCAGAGTCCAAGAGGAGGGAAGGAGAGAGAGGGACAGCCAAAATGCCGGTGAAAATACTGGACGCGACCATAGGAAGCTTTGATCAAGTCTTTGAACAGTTCAGGTCAGAAGCACCCAAGAACAGAGCCAACCTCATTCTCTTTCTTGCCGACAAAGACCCTTCCACCTCTCTCAGCTGGTGTCCTGGTTCTCTCTCTCTCTCTCTCTCTCTCTCTCTCTCTCTCTATAACAATCCCCATGTTTTAGATTTTGCTCGTTGAGTCGAAAATCGCTTCACTGCTTTGACATTATGTCGTCACAGTGTTTGAGCTATTCGTTATGTTCCCAAACTGATTGTCACATATTTTGTAATATTTTTTTCTTAATAATTAAGGCATATCTATTAATTTTCATTCAAGATATTTGAAATATCTTTTTTTTTTCCTTTTTCGCTTGATGTTGATTTCCTTTTGGTGAATTTTTGTATTCGTAGGTAGAAAAGCCGCAGAATTCAACTTTATGGTGTTTTGAATCAATTTGGCTTTTTGTGATTGTTGTGGGGTTTAATCAGTCTGAAAGTGGAGACGTGCTAAAATTCAATATGATCATTTCTTTCTAACTTCTAGAAAATATAATTTTTATTGAACTAAAACCCACATTTTTGGATTGTATTTGGTTTAGCGAATTGGGACCTGTAGCTGGAGATTTAAGCAATGATTACCAACTCAACCCTTGTGCAATCAGCATTGTGTATATTGCACCGTACTGGGAATTAGAAAAGCTTTTAGGGTTTGAAAATACTTGTTGAACAAGGGTTTGGGGTTAGAAAATGGGAATAACCTCCTCTCCTGGCCTATTGTTCCCGATGCTAATTCAGGAACTAAAGAGCCCACCAAGATTGAATGATAATTGGTAGTTAAGCAAAGAGGATGATGAGGATTGATTGGAACTTTGGAAGATATTCACATTGTTTCTTACCTTTGTTAAGCCTGGTGAAACCGAACAGACGCATGCTTGCTACTTATAGACTAGTTCTGATGTTCTTTTGAAGAACCTTAATGAGTAAGCTTGGTTTTTGGAATTCATATGAGAGTAGTTGTTCC
This sequence comes from Dillenia turbinata, assembly GCA_037126225.1. Taxonomy (NCBI): domain Eukaryota; kingdom Viridiplantae; phylum Streptophyta; class Magnoliopsida; order Dilleniales; family Dilleniaceae; genus Dillenia; species Dillenia turbinata. The sequence goes on from JBAMMX010000013.1 coordinate 1,970,906, forward strand.
AGATCAGATTGATGGTGGAAAAGTGATCTGCATAGTTATGGCGTTGACCCAACATCAAAGTGGTGGGAGATTAGCATCTAACTCTCTATAAGGGTATTGAGACATTTTCACTTACAATCTAATGCACAAATCGGGATCAGCAGAAAATGCAAACCTTTACTTGAGTAAAGAACTCAATGGTACTATTTGTGCTACTACTTATCCAAAGTTCAGTTGACTGCTAGGAAAATGTTGCAAAATTTAGATTATGTTGCCGGAAGTTCCTTTGTTGTTGTAGTGAAGTTAAATATCTGGACATTCTTATTACAAGAATTTTCATAAATTGTATGCATGAAAGTACTAGTTAAGCTGGTTCAATTTATTTATTCAAATGAATATGAATTATCTTGCAGTATATCTTTGTGCTATCGATATCAATAGGACCTTTGCAGATCTCCCAAAATTCTTACCTAGTATGGTTCTGCTGTTTTATGTAATTGTGCCATGTGTTTTAAGCAAAAAATAGTTGGGAATCTTAAGCAATCCATCTTAACTATTTATCCCTCTTCCTGATTTCTGTTTGTTATGCTAGTGTTTTCAAGTATATGTATTGATTTCCCTTTTTCAGACTGTGTGAGAGCTGAGCCTGTGATATACAAGAAGCTGGAAGCATCCCCACATGAGATTGGCCTTCTGAGAGCTTATGTTGGAGATAGACCAACCTGGAGGAACCCGGCTCACCCTTGGAGAATTGACTCGAGGTTCAAGCTCAAGGGAGTCCCCACACTTATTCGCTGGGAAAATGAGGAAGTCAAAGGCCGCCTTGAAGATCATGAAGCCCACCTAGAACACAAAATTGATGCTCTTGTTGCTGACAAGTAACCTACTTCTATCTCATATCTGAGATTGCCTGGGGTGCGCTGGGTTTATTTTTGTTTCTACCAGCAAATAATGTTGGACTTAAGAAGTTGAATAATTCTTAAAATGTCATTTCATGGAATACATTACAATTACTTTATCATTTCTTTCATCTTTGCTTTCATTTAATGCCACTAATATCTTCCTCTCCTCCCCCCCCCCCCAAAAAAAGGAGCTTCTGCAAACCATTTTTGCTTTTACGAAGAGCATCCCAGGTCAATCTTGGAACTAGACTGCTCTTGTCCTAGGTATCTTTACATCCATATCATCTAGCAGTGAATTTGACTTGAGTCAATTATGAGTTTCTCTCTATTCAAACTCGTACTCGAATATTTTAACCTAACTTGAACTCGAACTCGATAAGTAGTAATAATTAGGATTCGAATTCAACTCGATTGTATAATAAAAATATTTAAACTTGATTTAAAAACTCGATTCTTATATAATATATTAATGTATTTTATTTTATTTTATTTTTTATTATAATTATATATATATATAATACATATTAATATATGTTATTGAGTTATTTGACGAGTTTTTGAGTATATAATTTTATTATTCAAACTAAATTCAATTGTATAATGAATTTAATTCGAACGCGACTTGAGTTTGATTAAAATCAAGTTGAGCTGTTGACCGAACAGTTCGCAAACAATTTGAATTCGATTTGGTTCGCATAACAATCCTAGTGCTATCTTTAAAGGCGGGATATAGACTCCCCATATTTCGTCTTCCAAATCAAAACCCTAAAATGCAAGGCAATTATTATAATTCAACATGATCTTAGTACCCATTGCAACATTAAGCAAAATGATTTTGGCTAGAGTACTCACCTAGGTCACTACCAATTGGAAGAAAAAGGGTTTTATGGCAAGAAGAAAAAAACAAACAATAATGAAATAAAAAAATAAAATTTTCTGCAGGATTTCAGCCCTCCCATCTTACTCCCAACTAAATTTAACAAAGGAGTCTTATATATTATTATATAAATGAGACAGGCAAGTTGGTTTGTGATCGCAACCCTACTAAATACAGGAATGCTGTAAAATTTAAGTGTTAGATGATAATGTAAATTGATAGGTTGCATGTAAAATCTAACTTGTCAGGTTACGAGTTAAGTTTGACGGTTTTATACTCACCCCTACTCAGAGAAACATGGTGTCATCTCTTGTCACCCTTCATCAATACTTATTCAATTTTATGAATAAAAATATATATATCAAGAGAATTTTATTTTTTAAGAATTTTAATTAATTCAAATCGAATTTAATCAAATCCAATATAATTATCAGATATCGATAAAATAAACAAAAAATACTCACTTTATATATAAAATACTCTCTAACTTGATGCAAGGATAAAGAGATGATGAATATATATACACGCAATCTTTTTCTTATATTTTGCAAAGAGATTTCTATGTCTCGAATCTATGATCTCAAAATCACTAAAAAAATAACTCCACCGTTACGTCAAGACGCATCTCCAGATATCGATAGTTTATTTTTTAAAAAAAAAAAGTTTCTCATGACTAAAAATAATCATAATTTTTTCATAATTAGAAATATTCATTTCACATTAATTCTAGCACATTTTTTTGAAGTAAACCAATTTTTTAAATGCATAATAACAAGCAAAATTTATCACATTAATCCTTAATACATGGAGAAAGAAAATGATGAAAGCATAATAAACACTAAAACAAATAATTAAATACATGAACCACAAACAAGAAAAGATTATTCTCAGAAGTTGTGCTATCTAAGCTATTCTACAAACAGTTCCTATGACCCAAAAGTACTAAACAAAAACGAATTTACATATACAAAAGAGAAACAAGGAGCCAGAGTGAGTTTCCACAGTTGCTTCGCAGCATCACTGCCTACAATAACTCATGTTAAGTTATGAAGTTGCAGTCATAAAAAATGGCATTGGAACAGCTAGACAATGGACCTGCATTTCACAAACTAGAGACAATTTTAGATACATTATACATAAAGGTGTACTAAACACAAACGGGTGATGGGCAACCTTGTATTATGAGCTACAAATTCTAAGACCACTTCAAAGTTGTAAACAAAAGGAATCTCCTAGTCCATCAAATAGCCGAAACAGGTTGTAAACGATCAAATAGTGGCCTCTGAGAGCCTTTGTTACAAGCCGAAGTAACGGCAGCTCACCAAGGCCAACACCTACTACTCCTCCTAGTACAGCTATGACTCAAAGTCAGAACTATAGCCCTTATATGACCTAAACTAAAACAAGTTGAGTTCAGCATGTAGCCCTCTTTCTTTCCACAAAAATAAATAAATAAAAATTAAAAAATTAAAAAAAAATTGGAAACGTGCAATTTTGTCTTTTATTTTAAGGCTTGGATGGAGTACTTTGAGGTACGAATCACTGAAGGGAAGTAGGATCCATATTATAGCCAAGAAGATTTTGACAAAAACAGTGATCTAATTGACAAAAACTAAGTTAAGATCCTTTCATTGGTTATTGAAAACCACCTAACAAGATTTTATAACCTTTTACAGGATCAAAATATATTTTGATCATCTACTTTTTAGTATTATTCAAAATAGAACAAGGATTCTGATTAGAATTATCAAGCGACCAACCATCAAATAGCAGCCATTAGTTGGCAGTAGCAACTGATCAAACAGTGTATACAAATGAACATTGAAGAAGACTTAATATGGTGCTTAAAAATAAAGCGCAAGATAATTACCTATGTACATGATGGGTGACCAAGCATGTTAAATAAGAAACCAACAACATCAAAAATCAGCTTTTGATAATGTTGGTGTCAACTTTAAAGTAACATCAGCATATGGCTCTCCTTGTTCTACATCGATAAGTCCATAACTCTTCAAGACCTGCATGAGACAGTGAGAAAAGCATTATGTCAGTAAACGCCAAATTGCATCGGTGGCTTTCAGTTTTTTAACACAGAATTTGAAGAATTAAAAGAAATCATCAAATTTCAGATAAGAAACCAATAATTCAAAGAATGAAATTTTAAAAATAAATAAATAAAACAAACAAAACAACAACAGATGCAAGAGATGGCCAACATGATAACTTCAAATTCAAGGGACCAAGAAACTTGGGCCAGATCAAGCTAGCTAGTAGAAATTTGGTTGACGACTCGTCATAGAAAACAATCAATGACCAAACTTAATTTATGCAAGAAATTAAATGTGACTGCACACCCACCAACAGCCCAAGTGGCTGTGATCATCTCCAATGTCATGAATGTACAGATTGTAAACAAGACTCATTTTTGCATGTGGACTTTTTTAGCTGCAATCTTGAAATGGATATCAAGGCACGTAGACAGCATCAGAAGGTTACATGGGAAATTTGAAAAAGCTTATTACAAAACACAAAGTGGAATTTAGCATGAAAAAACTTACCAAAGTTTCAAAAAACATTCGTGAGCAGAGTATTCTCTTTTTCCCTTCCAATATCTTGTTCAAACTCAGATCGCCTGGTACATCATCTAACAGTTCAGCAATAGGAGATTGTCTTTTCAGATATTGAACAACAAGCCTGCAAATCAACAGCAGAAGATGTGACTAGAGGCCATTAAGGGCCAACATGCCAATAGGACAAGAATGAAATTTTATTCTTTTACCTGGTTCTCGCAGACAAAGCATCAACCTCTTGAGTTCCTTGAGATCCTGTTATGAGCAATAACATTACACAATTAAATACAGAAGCAAACATAGAGCAGCCATAGTATAATATCATTATACATCAAATATGGAGGCCATTCAAATCTCCCTGAAGAAAAAAGATCACAGGTTTAAAGACTTTCTTAACTTACCTAGTGGTGAATTGTTGTTTACTTCCAAAAACCCTAGATCATCCTGCCACGTCTAGACATCAGCATCACAATTAGAAATGTAGGAATGAGTTTTGATGTAATTTGGTACAAATTTTAAGATAGTGACGTGGTTTCTACATTCTAGTTTATATATGCTATTAGAAGTGCCTATAAGAGTTGAGAAGGGGCGGCAACTATGAACCAAAATACACTAACAAAGTTCATACAATTACATAATTTTTTCTAATTTTATCACAAACAACAGTTATAACCTTTTAGGTAAAATAAAATCTCATCAAATCACGAAGAACAGGAAAAAAAAAAAAAGAAGGGTCAAGAAAGTAGTATATTATTAAATAGGAAAGTCTGATACTCATGATCAAGCTAAGCCCTACAAAAAGTCTTTTGCATCCATATTTAAAAATAAATAAAAGAAGGTGCTTCATTTATTGGACATTAAGCTTAATATGGTAATTTAGATTGCAAGACTTTCCTTTCTTTCAAGCATAATAATAACACAAGCTTATTAAGAACAAGACTTACAGTCAATGATAAAATTACCAAAATCCTAACAAATAACACATGCATGCAAAACATAAAATGAAACTGCTCCTCCTTCTGCAATAAGATTTTCTAAGGATGCTCAAGGTCTGACTTACTTGTGCTTCAAAAGTATACTCGGGAATATCTGAAAGCCCAGTGTTGTCCATTCCTAGGTGCTCCTCCGTAAAAATCATTGGTGTTCGCACCACAGACCCAAGAGGCCCTGTTGATGGCTCTAAATCTGGAGTTGGCAGCAGCTGAGACTGTGAAGTCATTCCACATGCTGGCTCAATTGATGGCTCTCTATCTGGTGTCAATTCTCTTCTAGAAGGAAGTACAGATTCAGGAAAAGCACTGCTAACAGGACCTTCATCATGTCTAAGACATTCGATTTCCATGTCCTCATTCTGCATTGCTGCTGGCGTTTGTGCAGTACTAGGTTGCACATCATCTTCCTCAGTAACAGCTAAATGACGCTTCTCTAAAATAAAATCTTTTTTGGAAATATCACAAAGATCCGCACACAGCCCTATAAAGACATAAGAATATTCTCACTACTTCGGAACAGAGGAAAAATCAAGTCATTAGGTCATAGATCACTACCTGAAATTAATGGCTCAAGAAAGATTTGATCTTTCCTGAAGTGGTTGTTAAATTTCCAAAGATCAATATTTGAGCATGGGAGCTTCTTTCTTTTTCGAACAAGATCGCTAGAATCTTCAAGAGCTTTCTTCATAATCCTGTATTTTCAAAATATTATTACTTCCACCAGGATGAATGAGAATTCATTTTTAATCCATATTGACACCCATACCGATTAGTCAACACGGTAGACTCATCGAAAACCAGTTTCCTTTTCTTTTGCCTTGGTTTTGGCTTCATAGATGGAGGAGTGGGACGAAGAGCAAGATGAGGTGACATGTGTACTGCAACATGAAAATGCAGGGTGGTCAACTATGAGAAAGAGGCTATCTGGTCAATCATAGTCCTTGTTCATACGCAGAGTCCCAAAGATGAGAAAAATGGACTTACCAAATGAAATATGTGAATCAACACCTGTTGCATCTTTCGAAGCAGCAGAAGCCGGGGGTCCAGGACGTAGCTCAAATGGCACAGACTGCCCTCCAGAAACTATTACATCTTCCAAAATGGGAGAAGGAATTTCCTTTTCATTCCTTAATTGGTCTTTAGATCCTCGTGATTCACTGGTATCATTCACATTATCATGGGGCAGTAGATGATCATATGACTGTAATTCAGGAATACTATCTCTCATGATTTCCATCTCCATCAGATTGTCAGCATCTCTCATGATTTCCATCTCTGCCAGATTGTCAATCACACTATCTTCAGGAAACCGTTCATCAAACCTCTCATCCTGAATACTGGGGCCAGCATCTGAAAACTGCAAAATATGCTGACTTGGGCCAGGATCTGGAAAATCTCCACCATTGCCTCTTGGAATACTGTACATACACGGTAGGGGAAAAAATTGGAAAAGAATTATTTAGTTTGCTGCTGAATGGAATTAGTTCATTTCTTGAACATAAAACAAGAAATGATGAGAAGCATACTCCTCCTCCATTCGTTCGGGTCCAAATTCTTTAACTTTTTCTTGAGGGGCCTCATCCATTACCTGATCCTGTGGGGAACATAAATTTCCACTTGTTAATGCAAATCCCATATTCAGCATAAATTTTCAAACATAACACCATAAAAAGTACAAGGCCAGAACGAGATGTCTACCTCAGTTAATGATACAGCAATATACGGATCTCTTCCGCAAGGAATTTGCTCTGTGAACATCCAAAACTCTTGATCAGTACCAAAGACTAAGAAAAAGAAATAAAAGAAAGGACATGCGGGTTGAAAATAACATAATGACCTTCAGACCTGTAAGTGTGATGTCCTGTCGACTCTTGAGATGTGTATCTTGGGCCCTGAAATTCAAAATAGATGTCGGTATGATTGATAGAAATATATAAAAAGGAAAAATAAATTGATAGGCGAAGCACTAAACAAATTACCCATCATATAAACAAAAATCCAAATCCAACGCATCAAGTTCAAACGTCTCAGGAAGAGTGACAGAGTGAAATGGCGCTTGTGCTGCATCTTCCGGCAGAGTTACTTCAACAGCTGCAGCGGCCTTCCTCAGCGTAATCAGCACAACATTACAATCTTGGTGTAAATAATCAACTTTTTTTGCAAATATCCGAGTAACACCCAACAAGAGAAATCCTTGCATTCTAAGCGCTATGGGGACTTCAGGTTCCATGATACGATCTACATGGAGAAAAAAAAACTGAGTACCAAATTCGTATCCCACAAAAAATGCAGTAGATAACATTTGACCTAATCTCTGAAGTTGGTCATGGCGGTTCAAAGGATTCAGATAAATGATCAAAAGCAATTTTTTACAAGAAAAACAATTTTAAAAATTAAATTAGGATTGATTAAACTGGGAAATAGAACACAAGAAAAATAACCGCATCGCATACAAAATTAACAGTCGATGATTCTCCATCAAATGCCCCGACATGAAAAACGCTAAAATGTAACTTATTTCCCAAATTTCTATCCCATAACCACAGTTAAACATCGTTTGGCCAAGTCTCCAATTTTGATGATGTAGGCACATTGTTCAGACAAGTGACAAAACAAAAAGGATTAAAGAATCGTATTACATGCATCAGCTCTTGGCCATAATTCTTGCAAATTCACTTTTGTGAACCGAATACAATACGGGAAATGTTTAACAGCAGCAATTGACCATTACCAGAAAAGCCATAAAATTTAATCACAATTTCAAACCCTTAAAATGGGTAAACGGGTTTGAAGGAACACACAATTTGGGACTAAAAAAAAACCGGTCTAGTTCCAAATCCACAACCAAGTATCTTGAACTCTTAATACATCACAGTTACAATATGAAAATGAAACAAAATTAGGGTTTCCGAAAACCCTACAACAAGTAATTGACATAAAATAAATCAATTACGGTTTCGAAATTCAAATAAAGATATAAAACCAGTGACGCCGGTTTTCGGTTATTCACTTAAAGTAGCAACCGGAATTCCACACCTTAGTTACGAAATCGAAAACTAACTTCGACTGTGAGATCAATTAGGGCCTCAACAAAATCACGGACACCCAGAGACGGCAATTTTGGATAGAAGAGAAATCGAAGGAGGGGAAAGAGACTAACCGACAGTGGAGGAAATATCGGTGGAGGTGTAGTGAGACTTCTTGAGTTTGTGTTGAAGATGCGCCGCGCACCACACTGTTCCGAAGGGGCCTTTTCGGGCCAAAAATGTATGCGAGTAGAACATCTCTTCTTTCTTCTTCTTAGGATTTGCAGAGAGAGAGAGAGAGAGAGAGAGGAGAGGAGAGAGACAGTGAGAGAGTGTGTATGATATGTTGTGCCGTTGGAACTTAGGAAGACTCGAAGCATGCGTGGTGTCTAATCGAACGTGGCGGCGCGGGAATCGACAATTTGGCGGCAAATCAAAAAGAAAAATTAACCGTTAAAATTGCAGCACTTAATTTTGGCGTCTTTTTCTTTCCAGAGTTTCGAACTTGCGACCCGTTTGTCAAATCAATTTTCATTATTATTATTTTACTTTTTCTTCTATTAATTGAAATAAAAATTTTCTCCTAAGAAATCTAAAATTATATAATTAAAAGTCTTTTTTTTTTTTCATGTGGGAACTCTTTTTTCTTATATTTAATATTCAAATTTTTCTAATTTTTACGATCCTTTATAAAAAAAAGTCTATTTTTATTAAAATAACTAAAATATTATTATATTAATAATTTATGGTAAAGCTTTAGGTATCATTTCCATTCAATATTAATCTCTCCTTAGTTTGATTTAATCATACCTTATGAACTAATCCTAAAAATTAAGTTAACCAAATTCACCAAATCTATAATTTTTCGGATTACAAATTCAGATTGAAGTTCACGATTTTGGATCCAAATTAATCAAACTGGACTTAATTTGTTTGACTTTGTTTTTTTAATCACGTACATTAATAATATATTTTTTTAATTATTAAAATAAAACTATATCAATTCATTAAATCACTAATCTCTCTTAAACTTATTATAAGAAATATATGATATTAATTAATTCAACAAATTTATATAGAGTCAAGCAATAAACATATTACAATAAGTGTATATAATATCAATTAAATCAAATTGTATCTATACAAGTCTATTGCAATATACAACAAGTTTATATAGAAAAATCAAAAGTCAACTTGGATTAATTAATAATTTAGAAATAAATTAATTAAACTTAATAAATAAGCATAAGGGAGAGACTTAAGTGCATTGAATATTAATCATTTATTTTTATTAACTATTTTGTTGAAATCATTAAATTAAAATATAGTATCGAGGACAATTGTGGCCAATCACTTATTAATTTAATAACCTCCATATAAAATAAATGAATAATTTAATCACTCTCTTTTTATTTTTTACTTAACCACAGGTTTTGAAAAGCTGGACTAATTCAGAAATGTCTTTATTTTATTTTTGTTACACAAAAATTTGAATATGAGATTTTCATATTTAAAAAGAGTAAATATGACTATTAGATTATCCCCCTGATACTCAAAAATGTCTCTCTCTCTATACTTTCTTACTGTCTGATTCTTTTCTTTTTTTTTATGCTCTGGATTTGATCCATCTAAAGACTAAATTTTACGTGATACTCTATTTTAATAAATTTTATGAATTCTTTTAATTAATTTGAAAAATATTTTGAAAATTTTAAAATCATTCAAATTAAAAAAAAAAAAGATTTTTTAATGATATAAATTAATACGTAGAGCTCGTACCCTAGCTCATTTGATTCGTATAGCATTATTCTAAATAAAATTTACTTTTAGAATAATTCACATTCCTAATATTTGGTAATGTTAAGGAATGGAATTTGGAAATAATAAATTAACTTAATTTATAGGTTTATATTTTAAACTATATTGGTCTATACTTAGTGAGTTTTAATTCATGGAATTAATTTACTCTTAATATTTTATAGTTACTTGTCAGTCAAAAATTTAAAAAAAAAAATTAAAAATTGCAAATATATACAGATATTATATTAACATTCTGTTATTAAAAAAAAAAAAAGTTCTAATCTTTACCAAAGAAAATAATTAATGTCAATATTTCAATTACATAATTTTGGTTGCCCTGGACAAAGAGTATGCTCGTGACATGAGAGAGAGAGAGAGAGAGAGCGAGACTCCAAATCTCCGACTTGGAGACAAATCTCCAAACCAGAAATAGTTTTGGGGGAACACTAAAATTCAGGGTTCTTTCTTTCACAACACCAAAATTAAAATTTTTCCCTACAGATGAATGGAAACAAGAGTCACTGTCACTGAGCTTGAATATCTTATACAATGCTAGAAATTAATAATGAATTTATCTAAGTTACATTAACTCGACTATCATTAGACACTAACTCCGTTTTCCAAAATCTCTACACCTAAAGTAAATTGATCCGAAAATACGATTGACTCATTATGTTTGAGGAAAAAAGATTACATCTCTAGTTCAATCCAATACTGCTGCTACAAAACAGAACACTCTTTATAAACCCAGGTTGCACTAGCAGCCTTTCCTTGCCTCCATCAGCTGCAATGAAACAGATGTACTGGAAACACTAAAATTTTAGGTTATTCTTGATAACCTAGATTAACCAAACAAAGAAGAGGGGCTAACCTTTTAGATTCAACCATATTAGCAAGCAAACCCTAGAACGTGGATTGTTGCTTCACTACCCTAAGCCTTGTTTACACGGATGCGCTGTCCCTCCAAGAACTGAACCAAAAGAAATCACATCATTGAAATGTTTTAACAGTGAAAACAGAAGACGATCTACACCCTCAAGGAGGTTTTACCCTTTAGAACACGACGACCAGAATAGGTTTCGGTAGTGGAAATGAATTACATGCAATAGGGAGAACCAACAAACAGAAACATCTAAAGTAAGGGAAAAATAAAAGGGTAAAACTGGAAAATAAATATATGCAGGAATGCAATCAGAAAACATCCACAGTTGTGAATGAAGCAAGGGTGGAGCCTGAAGGTTTTTGACATGGCAACCAGAAAAGCTATTACCTTAGATATCAGGATTTCCATGGACATGCTTTTTGTAGAATCCAAACTATGCGTACCAACTTTTCATGTCATTGTTAAAACAACCACTGGGCATGCTCAAAACTCATTAAATGGGCTATATGACTAAATTTGTGGATATTTCAGAGACAATCTTCTTGTGAACTCTGAACTATACACCAAACATTTCATGTCCAGTGCTCAGTGCTCACCAATGGAGCAGCCATTATACAACATCAAAAGTAATTATCTAACACCATCTAACAGCCAGTCATGCTAATGAAGTGATGGCAGTAACACTGACCTATAACAGAAGAAAACATAAAAACAAATGGCACAACGTTACGTGGAGACACTATGGAGAACTTCCATTAGGTAATAAAAATACCAATGCCAGTAAGAGGATATATTTTCCCATGTAAAAGCATGTTAATAACGCAATTAAGTATAATGTCAGTCATCAAGAATAAAAAGAGTCTTGTCCTACATTTGTCTCCTTTTTTTTTTATTTCTTTTTTCAAATTTAAGAATTATGATCTCTTATCAAAGAAACCCTGAAACTGTATCCAACATCTTTGAGCCTAGTCCAAGACTTCCATTAAATATGTTAAGCACTTAAGGCCAACGTGCAACATGTGTCATAACAGGATGAAGTGGGATGAACTTACAGTGTTGTTAAAAGATGAGATGGCAGCTTCTACATCCTCATCGGAAGAGAATGTAACAAATCCAAACCCGTTGGATTTTGACGACCCTGGCACCCTTGATACCTTAGCACTAAGAACCTTTCCCTTCTCAGAGAAAAACTTACTCAGTGATTTTGAGGTCACTGTTTTTGGAAGATTCCCCACATAAACTTTATGTGGGCTGTCAATGAATTGAGAGTCCTCAGCCTGAAAAGCTGAAAAATCCACTGGCTGCAAAGGTTTCTCAGTGATATTCACTTTGATCTCTTGGCCTCCAATTTGCTGTTTGGGACACATACAGATCTGATCAGTCATTATTTATGGCTCTTCACAGTGTAATTTCACCAAAGAAATGTAGTTTTCTTACCTTTCCATTCAAGTTCACAATAGCAGCATTTGCATCCTCAATAGTCTTCATCGTCACAAATGCGAATCTGCGGCTCCTTCCAGAGTACTTATCATACATTACCTATCAAATGAACATAACAAAACAACAAAATGCCCATCAAAAGCTGAGAATTAGATTAAGAATCAAAAACAATTCACTCCTCTCAGATAGTGCTTGAAATCATGGATAGAAAGGTGGACTTTGATTCCAAAGTCTAATTTATCAAAAATACATGTAAATCCTATAGTCCAGAAATTTTGAAAATTATATGACCTAGGGGTGGAAATAAAACTGGCTGCTTGTGCTTTGGCCTACTCTCGCCTAACTTGACTAGCTTATATATCTAATTGAGTTAGACAAAAAAACTGACTAGTTTAGTTAATCAAGCTTGGCGTGTTCTTGTTTGGCATGACTTATTAGCCTGACAAGCCTGCCTGTATAATTAATTATATATAAAATAAATTTCATATAACTATTATATATATTATTAAAATTTTTATACTGAATAGTAGTATCGTATTTATTTCACTATTTGGAATTTGTTAATAGGTAATGTCCTAAAAGGTTAACAAGTCAAATAAGACCTTGTTAAATTTACAAACAAATCAGGCCAAACATAATTTTTGGCTCATCATATGCCACAAGTCAAGCTCACGTCAATAACCTCTATAGTAGGCCTAACCTATCAAGATTTTGGCCTGGTTCGGCGTAACTTGTTTTCACCCCTGGTAGGAACCAAGAATAGTACCCATACAAAATGTTCATTTCACTTTTACCAAAATTAAAGCTGGGAGACACCCTGAAATGGATTATTTCTAAAGAGATAACGAATGTACAAATCACACAGTAACAAAGTACCCTCACCCTCAAAAGAGCAGATAGAGAAGCAAATGTGAACACTTTTTTTCTCAACACTAACCCAGATAATTTAACACAATGCATCTAGGCCCTAAATCAACAATTTTTCACGACAAAAAGAAACAAAAATGGAGACCCCCGAAATTTCCTTTGTTCTAACACTCATTTGCTTGATAGTACTCCATTGCGGTTAAAATCAGTAAGGGACGGTGCTGCAAAATTATCGAGAAAATCTAATAACCCGGTTCTAGGTATGTTGCAATCTTCCAAATGAGTACAATGTTGTTGATTCATTTCCTATAGTGTTCTAACACTTCATTTGCCCGATAGAACTCAATTGTAGTAAAAATCAGCGCAGGGTGGCACTCTGCAATTTATCGAGGAAACCTAACAACCGAATTCCATGTATGTGACTGTAACTTCAAAATGAGTGCAACGTTGTTGATTCATTAATTCTTTTTAGACTGAACATCAACGCATCTTATTCACCCATTTGAATTCTATCCTAGAATTTCACAATCACAACATTGTACTACAGATTAAGGAAACAATGAACTCAAATGCAACAAGGAAAATTCATACCACAACAACCTGAGCGTTAATTCCAAATTTTGGATAATATAAGATTGATAAATATATATATATATATACACACACACACACTAAAAAAATTCATAAACCCTAAAATTTTCTGAAATTCAATACCTCGGCTTTCTCAACTTCACCATGCTCTCCAACAATTTTCCGAAGCTCAGTGTTATCAACTGTCCTAGGAATGTTCCCGACATAGAGTCTCCTCGCAGACTCGGAGGAAGGATCTAGTGTCGCCAGGGATGATGCTTTTTCTGCAACTACCAAGGTTCTTACTCTTGGTCTTTCGGTTTGCCTTTTAGGGTTCGAGTTGAGTAGTGTGCGAGGGTTTTGGGATTGAACAAGAGTGAGAGAGATGTTCGAAGGATGCAGTGAGACTGTTGTGAGATGTTTTCTAGGGTTTTGCAGTAGAATTGGTGACGTTGAGGATGAAACCGTTGCCATATCAAGCGAGAGAGAGAGAGAGAGAGAGATGCAGAGTGGAGAGAGAGTTTTTATCGCATTATCCACTTTGACATTAGAAATGGAAAGTATTTTCGAGGCGATATTTTGTCCCAAATTTTTTATTATAAAATTATTTATTTTTTAAAATAATAAAAAGAAATATATTTTTTTTGGAATTGTTTTGATTTAAGTTGCATGCAAATTGAAAACGTGAATAAATGTCTAAATATAAAAATATAAAAATTTTTAAATAAATATTAATTATTTTATAAAAATAATATAATAATCATATTTTATAATAAAAATTTTAAATGATTATATAAATAATTATTAATTAAAAAATAATATAAAAATTATAATTATAATTAAATAATCAAATAATTCATTAAATTTAAAAATATAAAAATTTTTATATAAATATTAGTTAATTTAATGTGTAAAAATATTTTAAAAAATGAGAAAATATTAGTGTTGAAAAATTTTTGTGTATCAAATGTCTAAGCATTAAATTTTAAATATTTAGATTGAAAAGAGAACCATGGAGGATTTAATGTTACATAGAGAAAGGTGCAAACTTAAACACATTTGGTTCATTACACTTTTTTGTAATCTTAGGGTTTTATTTATATTCCTTCTAGATTATTTTCATGATTTTTGCCAAATAGTTTAGGGTTATTAAAAAATATACCAATAATAGTTGGAATCAATATATTTGTACCATAATATTAGTATTTTTTTCATTTTTTAGAAAAAAGTAAAACAAATAATTGACTTGATGACGCAATTCCTCCCTTGCCGAGTTCCTTGACTCCCTAAAACCTAGCAAGAACTTCAAAAAAAAAAATTAAAAAAAAAAATAGTGAGAACAAAAGGGTAGCATTATCTTTTCATAATAAAGTATATGAAAAAAGAAATTATGTATATATATCTAACTTATTATTAACATTTCAAATTTTTGTATTAAATAAATTGTTGAGAAAAATAATTAAATTGTAATTGCAGCTAACTCACTCAATTAAGTACCTAATCATTTATGTTAAAAAAAGGAATAAATATGTTAATAAATGGATTAAAACTAATAAAAGAATTTAATAATTTTTCCAAAGAAACCTTACCACAGTGATTAAAAAAAAATTGGAATCAGTATGATATAAATGCAAATTTGAAATTCTACTCTCATAGAATAAAAAGATAAAAAGAAAAATGGTAAATGAAACAAAATATAATGCTCATTTGATTTGATTCAAATTCAAAATAAAATTTAATTTAGATTTAATTAATAGCATGAATCACTTATTGTCGTACACACCAAAAACAAATATGTTAATTCCTTAAACGAAACCACTGAATCAATAGTTTCAGAAACTTAATTTTCATTTCCTTAAAAACAATTCTAAATCGAATTATATATATCCAGTTATACCAAAAATGGGATTAGAAAGATCAATTCTCTTCCATTTTTTGTAATTACCAATTAGAGCTTGAATTTTGATCCAATTTTTGAACGCAAGACTGAAAAATTGAATTCTTCCCTACTTTTGTCTTTCTTCTTTATCCTTCTTTGCATTTTTCTTTCTTCTTACTCTACAATGGCAGAGACTGCATCCTTTTAGAACTGTTTTTTTTTAAAAGAAACGGTTAGTTTTCCCTGTGTTATTGCTATCTGGTAACGGTTATCTGAAATTCAAATTCCTATTATTGAGGATTTGAAAAAAAATAAGGAAAAATAAAACAAAAGATCTTCCAGATTCAATCCAATTCAGAAGAAATAAACCCTTTTATTCGTCTCTTCTCACTCATTCTCCCATACCCAGTTTTTTTTCTTCTGACATCTATGGCTCCAAATCAGAAAAATCAACAAAACCCATCTACAGATTTTACTCTCAAAGAGACATATCCACACTTAGGTGGAGGCAGAGTCTACAGCAGTGACAAACTAGCAAGCGCTTTCGATCTCGTAGAGCAAATGCAATACTTGTTTGTCAGAGTTGTCAAAGCAAGAGACTTACAAGTGAGAGAAGGCAATAATGGTTGTGATCCTTTTGTTGAAGTAAGGCTTGGAAGGCTACTTTCCAGAACCAAACACCTTGTGAACAACACCAACCCTGAATGGTGCCAAGTTTTCGCATTCTCAAAAGAGCGAATTCAAGCTCCTTTTTTGGAGATTGTGGTGAAAGATAATCAAATTGGGAATGAGGGGTCTATGGGAAGGGTTCTATTTGATCCAAGTGAAACCCCTTTGAGGGTTCCACCGGATAGTCCTCTGGCGCCACAGTGGTATAGATTAGAGGACTCAAATGGGGTCAAAATTCCGGGAGAATTGATGTTGGCTGTTTGGATGGGTACTCAAGCAGATGAGGCTTTTCCGGAGGCATGGAATACGGATGCTGCTGCAGTGACAGGTGGTGGAATTTCAAATGTTCGCTCTAAGGTATATCTCTCTCCTAAGCTATGGTATGTTAGAGTAAATGTGATTGAGGGTCAAGATTTGGGAAATAGTAGTACTAACGGAAATGCAAATGCAAATGCAAATGCAAATGCTAATGCTAATGCTAATGCTAATGCTAATGCTAATGCTAATGCTAATGCTAATGCTAATGCTAATGCTAATGCCAATGCTAATAACGTGAACAACAAGAAGAATGGTGAATTGTTTGTAAGAGTCATACTTGGGAGTGTTGCGATGAGGACTGGGGGTTTTCAGAGTGGAAGGAATGTGAATCCAATGTGGAATGAGGACTTGATGTTGGTTGCTGCCGAACCCTTTGAGGAGAATTTGATTGTGTGTGTTGAGGAAAAAGTTCAGAACAAGGACATTATTTTAGGCAAGTGTTTGATTCCTTTGAGGCAGGTACAGAAGAGGTTTGATTTAACACCTGTGAGGTCAATGTGGTGTGGTCTTGAAAAGCCGGTGGTTGCTAAAGAGGGCACTGGTGGTGATCAGACACAGGAGGGCCCTCCATTTGAGGGTAAAGTTCATTTGAGAATTTGTTTGGATGGCGGGTATCATGTGCTTGAAGAATCTACTAACCATAGTAGTGATCTTAGAGCAACTGCTAGACAGTTGTGGAAGCCGAGTATTGGAGTTTTGGAAGTTGGGATTTTGAGTGCACAAGGATTAATATTGATGAAGGATGGCAATAAAAATAATGGGAAGAAATCTGTTGATGCTTATTGTGTGGCAAAGTATGGGCAAAAATGGGTTAGGACTCGAACAATCAATGATAGTTCTTCTCCAAGGTGGAATGAGCAATACACTTGGGAAGTTTTTGATCCTTGCACTGTCATTACCATCGGTGTTTTCGATAATTGCCACTTGAATGGGAAAAATGCAGGACATATTGATTCAGCAATTGGGAAGGTTCGGATTCGATTGTCTACACTTGAAACTGATAGGGTTTACACTCACTCATATCCTCTTGTGGTTTTGCAACCCTCCGGGTTGAAAAAGACTGGTGAAATTCAATTGGCTGTAAGATTTAGTTGCTCATCTTTGGTTAACATGCTTCAAATGTACTCACAACCTTTGTTACCTAAAATGCATTATGTTCATCCACTCACTGTTTTTCAGCTTCATAATTTGAGGCATCAGGCCACTCACATTGTGTCTATTAGGCTTAGCCGTGCTGAGCCACCATTGACGAAAGAGGTTGTGGAGTATATGCTTGATGTTGGTTCAGATTTGTGGAGCTTGCGACGGGGGAAGGCAAACTTCTCTAGAATTATGGCAGCCATAAATGCCTGTGGTTCTGTTGCCAAATGGTTTGATCAGATCTGCTATTGGAGAAATCCTCTCACTACCGTTCTCATTCATGTGCTGTTCTTGATATTCGTCATCCACCCTCGACTCATATTGCCTACAATCCTGTTCTACCTTTTCTTGATTGGGATTTGGCGTTTTCGTCTGAGGCCAAGACACCCATATCACATGGACACTAGACTATCATTTGCAGACACTGTGACTAATGATGAATTGGATGAAGAGTTTGACAGCTTTCCAACCACTAAGAACCAAAATGTTTTAAAAATGAGGTATGACAGACTGCGAAGCATAGCAGGGAGGGTTCAAACCGTTGCGGGTGACTTGGCCACACAAGGGGAGAGGTTTCAGTCCTTGCTTAGTTGGCGTGATCCAAGGGCCACTGCCCTTTTTCTCATTTTCTGTTTGATTGCTTCTATACTGCTCTATATGATTCCCTTCAAAATTGTTACCCTTCTTACAGGCCTTTTCATATTGAGGCACCCTAGGTTTCGCTCTAGGCATCCTCTGGTGCCATTCAACTTTTTCCGTAGGCTTCCTGCAAAATCAGATAGCATGCTTTGAGAATTCTTTGTTGTAAGCATTTTTTAAATCCTTAACTGAAGACAATAAGCTCAAGTTGAGCCTTTTGAATTATCTAATGCTCTGGCCAGGAGTTGAGATTGCACTGCCTTTCTGGATTACATGTTTTGAATCAATTGTTACGTGTATGCTGATTCAAAATTGATTTATTTGATAACTGTACACTATTTTGCTTTTTCTGTTTAGACTATTTTATTCTGTCAATTTCAAGTAGTTATTAGGATTTGGGTAGTTTGTCATGCACTTGTGTAGTATCTTGCAAGTTAAGCGATGCTTTACATATAACTTGTCGAGTGGTAAGGACTGAACTCTTGAATCCATATTCTTCTGCTCCAGCTGCGAAGCCCCCAAGTTTTATCCTGCCGCTGATGTCAACAAGCAGCTTGTTAACAAGCTCAAGCCTAATCTCACCAAGCTCAGGTCTCTCTCTCTCTCTCTCTCTCTCTCTCTCTCTCTCCATGTTTTTGTTATTTTCTCTTGCCCCTTTCTCTCTCTCTATTGGGCTAGTATTACACCGGGGACTGTGCTGATTATACTGGCTGGAAGGTTCAACGGAAAGAGAATTGTTTTGTTGAAGAAGCTTCCTTCAGGATTGCTTTTGATAACTGGAGAGAAAAATATGTTTTGCAATGGTTTTCTGATTGTGAGTACTTTTATTAGAACAAAAATGAAGAAATTTGTTGGATATGTGACTTCATGTCTTCGGTTTCGTAGTTTGAAATCTGAATTTTCCTAAGATTATGATTGATCTTTGCATTGTTAATCCATCTGGGTATTGTTATTTGTGACATTTTTTCTGTTGGGGTTTCCTAAGACAGTAAATTTTTTGCTGTTCTGAGCTGAAGTATAATATGTATTTCCATGCCAGTTCTGTGAATATGCTTATTATTGGATAAATAGCTCCTCTCATTTCTCAAGGTGTGGTCTGTCTTGCAAGTAGTCTCTGATCCATCAGTTGCTTGTTATGTCTTGTTATGATGATTCTGCTGTTCAAGTTTCCACAGCTTAAAAAAAAAAAAAATTTGCTCCTCTCAATTAATATAGTTCACCTTTTATATCTTTAGTGCTGGAACTGTTTAATAGATGCCCACTCTTTGTATTTAACAAATTAGATTGGAATATTATTCTATCCCACTATGTTTTTTGCATCGCGTATATTAGGGGATTTCATGTTAGGACCTATGTATTTGGATGCTATGCATCCAAGAATGTGAAAACGTGGCTGATGATTGTGGCCCTGTGTTGGACTTTCCTCTCCCTCTTCCTCTTGATGTTGCATTCCCTCATTCCGCTTGTAGCGTTTTTCAACTAGAGCAAAATATTTTTACATTGAATTGTAAAAATTTTAAAAAAGATACAAGGTTTCTGCATAAATAAGTGTGAAATGATTATTACATTTTGGCATTGAATGCAACTTTTTGATGCAACCTCTATTGCATAAATGGTTGAATCAAATCCCTCTTCCCTTCACTAATTAATTATTCCATTCTGATTCTCGGGTGTAGGATTTGTTCTCCATCTGCATGTAGTACTTTTGCATTCTTTTTATCCCCTTCAGATAAATGAAGCCTAATTTTCTTAAATCTATTTCAACCCTCTCTTGTTCATCTGTCTCTGTGTGCAGTCACATCTTCTTTTTTTGGCTGCTGATTATGTTTCACTTATCATGAGCGCAGGCCCATTCAAAGTTAATGGTGTTCCTTTAAGGCGGGACAATCAAGCTTATGTCATTGCAACCTCCACCAAGGTTGACATTACTGGCGTAAATGCTGAGAAGTTTGATGACAAGTATTTTGCAAGGGTAACTGAGAAGAAGAAAAAGAAGAGTGAGGTCGAGTTCTTTGAGGCCGAGAAGGAGGTTTGTATTTATCTTTCGCTTTTTGTCCAATGCAAGTGATCTTAATGCTTACAGGTTTCTTTGCTCTACTCTAGCTTGCAATACTTTCATTCCTCTCAAATAATGCAGGAGAAGAATGTGTTTCCAGAGTCCAAGAAAGAAGATCAGAAAGCTGTTGATGCTGCCTTGATAAAATCCTTTGAGGCAGTTCCCGACTTGAAGGCTTACTTGGCAGCAAGGTTTTCTATCAAGGCAGGCATGAAGCCTCACGAACTTGTCTTCTAGAGAAACTGTCATGCCCCGTATCTGGGACATAACACTACCGTGAATTGTGAACTAACCACAATCCACAAGGCATCTAAAACAACAAAACATCTACTAAATCATATCATCAAATAAAAATAATCTACAAAGCGCATTTATAAGTTCCATAAAAATTAGCCATATATATCCCCATATCAAACTCAACAAAATACACTCTGCTGTTCATAACTTTTCATAAAAATTTTCAACATAACTATTAAATATAAAATATAAGTAACATTTTATGAGTCTCCATTTCTTCTAAAGTTTCCAAATATTTCTATATTCATTCTCAAAGTAATCTTTACCCTCCATAAAATATTAATAAAAGAGGAATAAGTGAAACTTCACTCAATAAATATTCTATATATTTCTCTACTGACCTGGGCGTGTTAGAATATCATAATAAATTTGACAATATTATAATAATATTTTTATAATCATAACGTTCGAAAAGGGTGGTCAACGGTATCAAAAACATCAAGTCATAGGATAACAATTCAATATTTATATACTCCAAAAAGAAAATCCTTGGTACACCTTGTTTTCCATTGACAATCTGGATATCCAGTCCTGATTGTTTATCCCGTCAGATAGGCCAAACATTCATATCCTAGCAACACACCGCTAGGAAGTGTACAAACGTTCATATCAAATAGTGGAATTAGTCCCGTCAACGGTTAACAAATAACCAAGAATTTAGTCAAATTATTTTATAAAATATTAGTATCATACCATATTTAATAGCCAAATCGTAAAATACACAAATTCATGTCATTTTTTTAATTTAACATAGCAGTTCAAAAGTATTATATTTGTAAAAACCATTTTCAAAATATAAAAATTATATAAAATACTTATCTCGAATCGTGAATCTATCCCAAAATTAACTCAACCAACTCAATTTGAAACTAATTCCCCATCTAAGAAAATAAATCAAAAGAACTAAAATAAAATCCTAATAACTAGATTCGCACCAATAATCTCAAGAAATAGATCTACGGTTCTGCTAAAAAACGAACTCATATACAATCTATCAAAATTAATTTCCTAGCCCTAGAAAATTTTCTAACAATTCAATAACACCGGATCCATACGAATAATCCTTTAATTGACCCATTATATAAGTATCCCAAATTTTTCCTAAAACCTAAACCCTAAAACCCTAAAATTTTCAATCTTAAATTTGTTCAAATTTATCGGTATTATCTTGGGTTGAAACTCCTTCACGTCCCTTATGTTTCCTCCTAACAATTTTCTCTTGATTGGCTTGATTGGAGCCTTAGCAGTTAGGAGAAAATTTTAGAGAGAAAAAGGTAAAGAGAAGAAAGAAGAAAAAATGAAATTGAATAGATGAGGATAAAAAATTAGGGTCGGCTAATATTCTATTCAATTTTAAAAATTTTTCATTTGACTCTTCAATTTATTAAGTAATTCAAAGACAATCCCCAAAATTTCAAGAATTAATAAAATACCTCTACAGGTGGATATCACATTCTCCCCTCCTTACAAAAATTTCAGTCTCGAAACTTAACGTATCTTAGTTTTCAAATAATGACAAATACTTGCCACATATTTCTTCTTCAAGTTCCCATGTAGCCTCTCGAACCCCGTGATTAAACCATTGGACTTTGACCAAAGGAATAATTCGTATTCTCAATACTTGCCCCTTGCGATCCACGATTCGATTAGGTACCTCATCATTGGTCGTATTCCAACACATGACTAGGATCAGAAACATACTTTCTTTATTGTGAAACGTGAAGGACATTATGAATTTTCGACAAGGCATGTGGTAAAGTTAATCGGTATGCTAGGTATCCTACTTGATCTAGAATCTCAAAAGGTCCTACACATCTCGGACTAACTTCTCAATTTTTTTTCTCCCAAATCTCATAACTCCTTTGGTCAGTGAAACTTTAAGATACACCTTGTTACCGTATTCAAACTCTAAGGGTCTTCGTTTCAAGTATGCCAGCTTTCTTTTCTTTTTTTTTGTCGATCTTGAACTACATTCATATTTTCTTTGACTATATTTAGTTTTTCATGGGTGGCTTGCACAATTTCTGGTCCAATGATTCTCCTTTCACCAACCTCATCTTAATACAAAGGTAATCTATACTTATGTCTATACAAGACCTCAAATGGTGTCATGCCAATACTGCTATGGTAGTTGTTATAAGAAAACTCGATTTACATCAAGTGATCTTCCCCACTGCCTCCAAAATTCATGATGCATGCTCTTAGTATATCTTTTAATATTTGAATAGTTTGCTCTGATTGGCCACCTGTTGGTTGATGGTAAGCTAAACTGAGGTTGAGGTTTGTCCCTGTTGCTTGCTATGTCTGGTACATTAGTTGGTCTAGGCCACTCCACGATTGTCTCTACCTTCTTTGGATTAACAAATACCCCTTCCTCTTATATCACATGCCCGAGAAAAGACACACTCTTCAACCGAATATCACATTTGTTAAATTTTGCATAACGTTTCTCTTATCTTAAGATTTGTAACACTTCTCTCAAATGTTCTTTATGGTCCTTCTCATTTGGAGAGTACATTGATATATCATCAATGAATATCACCACCAATTGGTCTAATTATTCATTGAATACCCTATTCATCAAATCCATAAAAGTTTCAGGAGCATTAATTACTCTAAATGACATAATAAGGAATTCATAGTGACCATACCTCATTCAAAAAGCACTTTTGGGGGTATCCTCATTCTTAATTCATAATTGATGATAACCCAATTGAAGGTCAATTTTGGAGAACACCTTGGCACCTTTCAATTGATCAAACAAGTCAATCAATTCTCAGTAATAAATATTTGTTTTTAATAAAAATCATGTTCAACCCTCGGTAATCAATACATAGCCACATACTACCATCTTTTTTTTTCACAAATAACAATGGTGTACCCCATGGTGAAACTTTTGGCCGAATAAACTTTTTGTCTAGAAGTTTTTGCAACAACCTTTTGAGTTCTTCCAATTTTGTTGGAGCCATTCTATATGGTGTCTTGGAGATAGGTTCTACCTAGGGCACTAGATTGATTTTGAAATTTATTTCTCTTTTTAGTGATAGTCTTGGTAATTCTTCCCAAAAGACATCAGAAAACTCCTTAACTATCAAAATGTCCTCAAGTTTTAGACTTTCTTTGTTGCTATTTTCAACCACATATGTCAGGTAACATTCACATTCATCCTTGAGAGCTTTCTATGCTTGCATCAATTTTGATAAATAACCAATTTCTTCAAATGCTTAAATTGACAACACACAAATATTTTCATAATTATATTCTAACACTCTCACTCATGGAATAAGTTACATTTATTATCTCATACCTTAGCAAATCTCTTTAACCCTTTACATATCGGATGCATATGCCCAAACAATAATTAAACTCAGTATTTATCCTTATTTTATGTGATTAAGTAACATTAATCTGCTGTTTTTGTACTTCTGAATCTCTCTAGGTTCTTTGGATATTTTCATTTCTCCTGTGATACTTTTTGACAGCCTTTATCCCATAATGAAGCTAGTGACACCCATTGTATTTGTAAATTCCAATTTACGTGTTTCCATTGGCGTCATACTTTCACTACCCACTTCAATTTTATCAACTTTTAGTATCAATAGACTTTGGGCCAAATGCCACTCCACTTAACTCAAACTAAATAACAAAGGCATCATTCCCAAAATCATGACTCCTAGGAGTGAGAATAAAAAAATCTTTAAAAAAGATATACTCGACTAGGGGTTGGAGTTTAAAAAAAATGGAAAAAGAAGTTGTTTAAAGATTTGCATTTTAAAGCTGCACCAAGGTGTGTCTCTTGCTTTAAGACATCAGAATGGACATTAACATCATATCTATAATTGTGACTATAACATAATTTGGCTATTAAATTTGGCCAGGTTCGGTCCAGTAATGAGCCAACTTGCATCTAAGTGCTCCGGTCCCTGGATGCATTTTTTTGTGTGATCGGTTTGGGTTCAATTTGAATTCCAAACAAGCGACTTTAACATTATATCTACCTGGTAAATTCATACTCTTCGATAGAAAGGAAATCTTGCTTTTCCTTTTTGCCCATGATTCCATCACAAAGAAGCCACAGACTCTCCTTTTTGCCCATGATTCCAGGCCATATGGCGACCTATTGACTCTTTCTGACATTTTGTAGAGAGAAATTTTCTGCTATTTTTAACAACTATAATAATAGCATTAATTTCTTCCAAATTTGTATGAGTCGAGAAAGATAAATAGCTAGTTATCACTGGTTATAATTCACTTTGTTAGTTCCTGAACGAGTACATATGCTCATACATATTCTTGGCCTCTGGCTGCTTTGGGGGAAGCATTATTTATTTATTCATTTAACTTGGGTTTTCAAGAAATTGACCTCCAAGGAGGAAGAGCCTTCCCTACCGTTTAGAAGACAAGAATACTGACTTTGCCAATGCATGATTAGTCTTTATGGGCAATCTTTGGCCATAATATATACTGTAGCCCTTTTCATTTGAGCTTTTGGCATGCCATATTCTCATCTTGTCCAGAGTAAGAAGCAAATGACGAGGTTAAAAGTCTCCTGTTCTCAATTTCGGAGGCTTTCGGTAGGCTAGTCCATTTGCAGGTTTGAACTTTTGTTCCTAGGTTGAGTCATTATACCTGCCAGATCTAGATCGATTATTGACATACACTCGAAAAGATAGTGATATATGGTCTAGGGAAAGAGCTGACCTACACCTTTACCACATATCAAGGTCATAAAATTACTCAAAATTTGCTTTCTACATCTAGTCAAACAAGAGACGAGCATGCTTTACAGCCCTAATGACACATGAGTAAAATATTATGGAAGGGCAGAATAATACCTTTTCCAGGCACATGAAGTCACATTCTTGTGGAACAACAAAGCTGGGATTCACTTATTGGAGCCACTCGAGCTCCTTGTTTATCACAGCAAAAGAATTAAGAGATACATATATACAACAATGTTTCCTTTTAACCAAATATTATGTCATGTACCGAAAATGAGTCCAGGATATCTTCCCTACTGACTAGAACACCATAAAAGGGAAAAAAGAAAGGTAAAAAGTTGGTACAGCTCAAAATTTTCCCTAATGACTAGGGCATAAATTATTCATTCTGCTCTCTGTTCTCTACAATGCGACATGGATTATCACATGGTGATGGTTCCAATTGCTTATCCAGATGCGCCCGCGGCAGCACGCTTGTTACTATCTTCACCTTGTTCATCTTTGGCAAACTCTTCAATTAGCTGCCGCTGCCGTTGTGTCAGATTTCTGCATCAAAGGCTCAGATAATCAACAACCAAGAATACAATCAGCTTAGAGGTTTGAAAGTATGTAATACACTTCCACTGGTGGCCTCAGGTATTTCTTTGGAATGTGACCAAAGACCCTATTCAAGCTGAGTGCACGTGGGGTGGGGGGGGGGGGCTCTCAGCTACAGGGGCTGAGCAAGAAACTAAATCTAACTGATACCAAATTGACATATGAAAACCTACGTTGGTATGCTGACGTTGAAGTGCACGTATTGGTCTCCAAATGATCCAGAATTTCTTGTCTTTATACCTGTTAAAAATAAAAATAAAATGGTATTGGCCAAGTCAGACATCAATTCCATCATCAGAATAAGCAGCAGAGCACTACAGAGCATTCCATAAAGATGAGAAGTAACTGACAAGTGTATTATGAACAAAATTTTCAGACTCTAGATCACAATGCTTGGATAATGCTAGAAAGAACTCTTAAATTTCATTTGAGGCCATAGATTGTCTTATCGTCTACACTCACAATTAACATTGGAAAGTGGTCAATTTGAGGGCAAAATTGCCCTACTAAGAAATTTCACTCAAGCCATGAGGTAAAATTAGATAAAAAGTAATCAATCATGTGGGAATAGATAAGAACAGTTTATACTCTTATAGTACTCATGGCCAATTCTTGCATTCAAAGTTTATAATCTGTTTGATAATAAGAAAAGGGAAAAATCATTAAAAGAAACAAAAGGAGAGGGAAAGGATGGGGGAGAGAAACGGTGTAATTAACCAGAAGAGAATCTGTTTTTCTAATATGCCAGAAACATCAGCAAAGATAAGTCCCTTCCCCAGACCCCACAATGTGGGAGTTTCGGCACTGGGTACACCCTTTTAGTGGACCTTAGAAATCTAAATGCAATGCCCAAATAATAGAGAATGAAGTCGCTCCTCCTTCAAAAACAATGCAGTTTTCCTTTGTCCAAGATACCCAAAAAGCAATCAGAGATTAACAAAATGTCCGCTGCCAATTTGTACAACTCTAGATACCCCATCAATCTGAAAGTGTCAGTTATAGACCTAGCGATTTATTGGAGACAACAAATTCGGAAGCTTACAGCCCAACTTGAAAAGGGTACACCAATATTTACTGAGTTAGTTATACAACTACATGAAACAAATCTATTAACCAAAACAAATGTCATTAGCAAATTTATATCGACGAAAATCTTTTTTTCATGCCACCATAAGTATAAAATACCAGTTCATGCCAACATGAATAATAATTATGGCTAAAACCATAATTGTCAAGTTCTACTAGACAGACTACTTGGCAATCATCATCCAGAAATTGAACTCCCTAGTTTAGAACCAACAATCTTCTTGTATTAGACAAACTTCGAAAAGCCTCATATCTATAGGAAATGCAAACAAAATTACTGAATACAAGATATTCACACATCAAAATTTATTTCATCTGTTTACACTAAAATATTGCCAAGATAAATATAACTGGTTTTATGAAGCAATGACCATGGAAAAAATAAATCACTTCACTTTATTTCAACTTAAATGTAATTTAGTAGCATCAGTATTCAAAGACTTTTGTCCCAACGAGAGCCTAATTATAAAGGACAATAAAGTTCTGGAAGATTTATCTGCCATAAGATATTTCCAACCCATTTAATAAACTAAAGTAGATAAATGAATAGAATAAACATGACAAATTTTCTCACCTTTCCTTCTCAGAACCACCTTCTGACCAGGTTGGGTGCCAGGGCGGACCTGAAAGCAAGAAAATGAAAATATTACACCATTTAATTGGCTCCAACAAATTGCTGGAGGAAATTAAAGCAATAATTAGTTGGCTTGGAAGTAGTGAAATAAAAGACAATCAAACCTTAACAACAACATCACCGGTTAGTGTTGGGACCTGGATGGTTCCCCCCAATATTGCCTGCACAAGAAATTCAAAAACATTTAGTAGAGAATCATAAGTAATTAAAATGAAGATGACTGCAAACCTATCCTGGATACGGAAGAGGGAAAAAAAACAAAATGAAAATATTTAGCCTAGCAGTCATGAAAATTAAGACTAGTAGGGTCTGCATGAGAGGGAATGTGAACATCTTCTAGATATATAGTGCAAACATCAAGCAGAATTTCAACTACTGGACAAAATATTATGTTATCCAGAAAAGATCAGCAAGCAACAGCCAAATAGCAATTTTATGTGTTGAAACTGGAAAAATACTAGATTATTCAAAACTACAGATGTTGTGGGCAAGGTAAACAAAAATAACCCAAAAAATCCAATGGTCTGTCAGAGATGCTCCTCTAAACAAAATCAATATCGTAGAGGCACATACCTGTGTGACATTTAAAACAGCATCAACATGAATATCAGCACCCTCTCTTCGGAAAATAGGATCTTCTCGGACCTGAAAAGAAACCAAGGAGCCGATCAGGATATAAAGGCATTCCACTTTCAGGATCTTCTTTTTCTTTTTAAGTTCTTTTTACAAGAAAAGAAAGAATACATATAGACCTTGTGTCTTTTAATAATTAGTGGTTAAGAGAACAAACAAATTACCTTGATGGTGACATATAAATCACCAGGTTGATTTCCATCAGGATCTGCTCCACCACTTCTATACACCCTCATAACTTCATTGTCATCCACTCCTGTAGAAGGCAAAAATTTTACTGAAGTCCATAGCAGGTCTCACAAAAAGGAAAGACACAATAGTTCGAATAAAGTAGTAGAAGAAATCACACAAATTATGCCAACGATCTTCTCTTTTGTCCTTTTTTATTCAGCTTAACCTTCAACGCAGAAGATGCTAAACTCAAACAACTGTAGAACTTGCAAGCAGAGAAGCATCAAACAAAGTCAAGCAAATTAAGTCAAAGGTTCTCTTTAAAGAAGCTAGCCAACCCCAACTAAGTTGGAAAAGACAGAGTTGAGTCAGGCCCCCTTTAAATGATACACCTTGATCAAATATCTAGTACATGCATACAAATGAGGGAACAGGAAGAAAGATTTCATCTCAAAGCCATGTCATATGAGACTTAAGCATCATCCATATTCAACATCAAGAGGTGGTTTAGTCAAAGAGTAGGAAGAAAGATCTCATACTAATGTCCGGTGTTGTTTGGTTGTTGTCCATATCCAACATTGAGAGGTGAGTGAAACCAAGGAATTGGTTTGGAGAGTGCAGAAAACTCTGTCAACAGTGAAAAGACAGACTCTATCTGTACCCAGTTGCAGGCCAAAGAGAGTGATTGAGGATCTCTATCACCACCAATAATCTTTACCCCAACAATTCCAGGAGTCCAAACATGATGCCAAAATTGATGGATAGGTGATTCATAAAAACGAAGCCATCATATTATACACACACACACACATATATAGCTATATTGCAGTCCTTTGTTAGAAGGATTTCAAAATTAACTTTGTCTCAACTATATCTGCTCTTCAAAGCTTTTATCTACAATTGCCTCCCTCCCTCCTAGAAAAGTTTTGCTACATGAAATTGTAAAGACAAAAAGTATCTCAATTCATTGCAAAAAGTAAGACAAATATTTGGGGGGGAAAAAAAGTTTCAGAAGGTGACCTCTGCAATAGATCGTCGGTATTAATCTTCTAAGAACCATAGTCCAATGAAAGTGTTAACTTTGGAAGGAGCTTTGATTTTCAAAATGAAATTGGCTAAAGGCAAGAAAGAATAAATTGGGAAATAAAAAAGACAGTGAAAAAAAAGTTGCAAACAAAGATTTTTCTCACTTTTTGGTGTTTTCCTTTTTTTCAAGACAACATGTTAGAGCCATCAAGGCTCCAAGTTCTCATATCAAGAGTAGATAGAGAGTGATTAAGCCCGTATCAAGGATCTGAGATCCAAAGAGCTTTCGACTTTGCTATATCAAAATGGTGTGGGTTAGCAAACTAGTAATGCTAAGCATTTATATATAAGTGCTAATGAGGTATAACAATTATCATTAAGTCATTCACATATTGTTTCCTCAATTCATATATTGCATCGTTAATGAGACGATAAAAATAATTAAAAAAAAAATACAAAAGCCATTAGTGAATATAATTCTCACAAAGAAAGTCCATGCATATCACATCCATCAATTATTATTCAGGTTTCCAAAAAAGCATATGACATTTTAAAAAATATCCAAAAAAAAGACGTCACGTTGAGTAAAAAACATGTAGTAAAACATATAGTAGTGATTTATCTGTTGAATATTGTATTTGGCATGTATCTGATATGGATACAACTTTCTGTCTGTGTTCCCAGTGAAATATTATACTGGTTATGGAAAAGAACGGCAGGGGTTTTGGATAACCATAACAATACCATTTGTATTAGGCACTAAGAAAACTAGAAAAAAAGAGAAGAACAGGTTACCTGGCATAATATCCAGCTTTGCTGACTTTGATCCTCTCACCACACGCTCACCATGGCATGCCTTGCAAAAGTTCTGTAAGCCATCCATGCACATTCGGTAACTTCATATTTCAATTTCATCAGAAACTATAAAGCCATTTGTGTAATTGAACTAGCACCAACTTAACCAGCCTAAAATGATACATGATCACACAATAATTCATTAGTTCTACCAGGAGAGGAGGAAAAGTACTCATAGTTCATCAATCAAAAAAAAATCCCAAATAAGAAAAAGAAAAGAAACAGCATGGCGTATCTTTGACAATCACCTGACCAAAGGGGTTTTGTGGCACAGCAGCTCATGAACACCTAATAATCTACTAGCCTATGTCTTCACAAGTACAGATTCCCATCAACATGCAGGATAAATTCTAAGCTTGTTTATTCCAGTTGTGAAGCAGAAGAACAGGAATCAAAGAGTAGAGAAACTTGTACTTTCTAATGGCAAGAGGAAGTGTGCAACCTTCGACACAGAGGAAAGACTGAGGTTGACCAACCACATACAATTTGAAATTGGTGTATGCCACAAAAATCTTAACCAAGCTGAGATCTCGGTTCCAACACTGGTTTAGTTATTCCTTTTCTATTTGGTGGTAGCCATCAGGACTACAGGAATGCTGCAGTTAGTGGCAGCTGACAGAGGACTGTCTGATACCAAATGGTGTAGAACACAGAGTGGAGGAAGGATAAGAGGGAGACATAGAGAAGTAAAAAAGGGAACACAACAAAACAAACAAGCATAGAGAATGAATTTGACAATCAATATTCAAATTTAGATTACAAACTCAGTTCCACTTTATAAGCACAACAATGATCAGCCAGGAACTACACTGACAAAATGCAACCACATGTACTAAAATACTATAATTTAGATTTGACGAGATCAGGTAAAGTTAGCAACCAAAGATCTCAACAAGGAGGATGTGACACTACAAAAAGTTATGCAATCCTTACCGTCACAGTTTTCCCAGTTCCACCACATTGAGGACAGGTAGATTGCAACCTAAATGGGCCATTTTGCATAGAAATCTACAGACAAAGTGAAACTTTCAGTTATTTAAGAAAATAATCTTGATAGATTTTCTTTTACCCCCAAAAAGAGAGAGACAATTCTGATAATTACAAATACATAGACACAACCACAGGAAGTAAAGGAGCTACAGCAATAGATAACTCACCATGCCTGC
Organism: Dillenia turbinata; assembly: GCA_037126225.1. Classification (NCBI taxonomy): domain Eukaryota; kingdom Viridiplantae; phylum Streptophyta; class Magnoliopsida; order Dilleniales; family Dilleniaceae; genus Dillenia; species Dillenia turbinata. The sequence goes on from JBAMMX010000013.1 coordinate 2,002,699, forward strand.
ACCTTTACAACGATTACATGTCTCAGGTCTTGTCCCAGGAGGGACACCACTTCCGCCTACAAGTATCAAAGCAATAAATTATTAGAACTTAAGAGCATGCCTTTTTGATTAAGGATACATATTGCGCACAAGAATTATGCAAATGTGCGCCACAAAAATCTTGCAGAAAACAAACCAAGGAAGGAAACAGAGATCCTACCACAAGCATTGCAAGGTACAGAAGTTTGAAATGTCACATTTTTTGTGCATCCCTGGACAGCTTCCATAAAGGACAGTTCAAGTGTAATCTGTATTTGTAAACCCCGACCCGTTCCCAAAAAATAAACAAAAAATTGAAAAATGAGGTGAATAAACATGCCGGTTAACTTAAAAACTGGATAAATAGATAACTGAAAAAGCAATCAAAGATGTGAACCTTGACATCTTGACCTCCAAATGACCCAAATCCTCTATTCTGGTGAAACATTTTGCTGAAAAACTGAAGTCCACCAAAGAGCATATCATCCACAAGAATTGGTAGATTAAAGAATAATCAAATAGAAGCCCCAAAGAATGCCATGCAGGCAATAGATCACAGATGAAAAGAAATAAATACAATCAGCCCATAGAGTCCCATCTTCTTTCAAATTACTATCAGGCATTCTCACAGCCAACAATTTGAAATAGCAAAGCTACATATGCTGGTTATTGAATATGTTTTGTACAGTGATCTCAGATTACCCTACTTTGGGGGCTCTATCTGAATCTGTTGGATAACAATGCCTTCGAATCACATGATCAAGGAAATTTGACAACATTCAAGCTCCCATTCCCTCACCTCCAGAACCAGAAAAAGGGAAAGAGGTGATTTTGATTACAAGCACTTACCCGAAGTTTCACCTTCGCAAACATTGCCACATATAACCCCCATAATATTTACAAATGTAAGATATTTACAACAGGCTACAAATCTGAGAAGCACAAAACCTACAAACTGAAAATTGTATACAGTAATCCTTGCTCAAGTGTAAGATACTCCACTTATACACAAAGGGATGCTCGTCAAATAAATCAAGAAAGTCAAGTACAGGATACAAAATATATTAAGTCCAGAACTTAGAGAAGAAAAAACAAATAATAGTTCATAATGGCTTCTTCTATAACCTAATACATCACTCTCTCAATAACCAAGCTAGGATGGATATAGATAAACATTAAATGACTTAATCCCATATCTCTAAGAAATGAAGACCTTATTAGGTTTTATTTAGAGAAGCATGGGCTTAAAAAGTATTATAAGATGCAAAAACAGATATCTTCAATATTTACTACCTTGTTATTCATTTTATCCATTTCAAAGGTATAAGTGGAAAATTATCTAAAGCACAGGTCCAACCTTAGAAAGAGAAGCATATAAAAGTGAAGATAAATAGTAAAGAAGAGGTAATTACATCACCCATTCCGCCACCAAAGATGTCCTCAAAGCCCATACCACCACCTTGGAAAGGACCGTTGGGGTCACCACCCCCACTGGCAGCTTGCTCAAATGCATCATGACCAACCTACAACATTTGTTCACACAGAAAATATATTCAGAAAGACCCAATGACAGCATAAAACA